>WNGS01113158.1:9304472-9386703 GCA_020271785.1 Procambarus virginalis | reverse complement strand
TATTTAAAACATTTATTCTTTCTTTTTGCACTACTTGTACTATAGTAAAGTACAGGATTTTTTTCATCTTAACCCAGTGCAAACTTCCATTAACAGAATGTGTTGGGTTAAAGAAAAACTAGGCAACCCGAGGAGCATGGAAGAACGAATAAGTGTTTTGGACGTCCACAAAGCTTTGTATCTCTTTACAATTACATGTACAGCCATGTGAAGATTTACCTATTTCTTAAGGTGCACACACTCTTTTGACAGTAAAAAAATTAAGAAAGTATGACAAACTCTTGAAAGTGTTAAACCTTTCCCCAGAAAAATGTTCAATAGGACCAAGCAATGCTCCTAGTTAGATTTGGTGATGTAGGGATCAGTAAGGTAATGCAGATAGATAGCACTGCATTTCTAACCCTGTGAAGTGCAACTACTAGTGAAGTAGTGGGAGAGATCCTACCAAAACACCGGATATTTCACCGAGATTCATGATCCCAAGTTCACTGAAGGAGACAGTTAGGACATTTTTTGCAGGCTCATGACCATGATCAACTTATCCAAACAACTACAAGCAAACCTACTAGAACATTTCCTTAACAATGCTGGAGGCATCTCCTAGAAAAAATAAAGCATCTCACTGTGAAAGCCCCTCATGCTAGTTATTTCCTATTAGCTGTCTATAATTCATCATTGGGCACCTGGCTAGAAATGACAAATAAATATTCTTGATCTGTATTGACTGCTCTTTTGTCTAGTGTATGAAACAAAATTTAAATGATGAATTTTTTTTGATTCTCTGATTCAGTATGTGGTTTTGACGAGTAGGATATCTGACCACTTCAGAGATAAAATGATTAGGTGGGGAGTGTATCCTAACAAAGGTATATACTGTAGTATATGTTATCTAATCTCCAAGCATCACAAACTCGCCTTTTGTTATCTATTTACACATTGTATCAATATCGATGCTTTATACACAGATTAGGACACATGACTTATTATTATTCACCTCAAAATATAACAAAGAAAAATGTCTGGCTTGTAACCATTACTATAAATAAAGCCTACAGATAACATGACGATACTCGACTGGTCACCAGTACTCAGCCACAAGCCTAAAAAATATATAAAATAGCACTTGCATTATTTGTTGGATAAAACAAATATTTGATATATTTTGTTCTGTTTTGGCTTTCAGGTGGATGTGCAGTTCTTAAACTGTGGGATAACATAAGGGTAGACACAAATACATGTTCAAAACACTAGAAACAATAGTTAAACCCAAATGGGTTTGAACACGTAGAGTAATGACAATAATAGACAGACAGTATGGTTTTCAAACAGGAAGATCCTGTGTAACAAATTTACTTAGTTTTTATGATAGAGCCACAGAGATACTACAGAAAAGAGGTAGTTGGGTTGATTGACTATCTGGATCTAAAAAAAAGACTTTTAACAGTCCCACACAAGAGGCTGTTCAGGAAACTAGAACATGCTGGAGGGGGTGACAGGGAGACTTCTGACGTGGATGAAAATTTTTCTGACAAACAGATGAGGGCAGTAATCAGTGACAATGTATTTGAAAAGTGTTATTAGCGGAGTACAACAGGGTTCAATTATTGCACCAGTAATGTTCATCGTCTACATAAAAGATTTACCAGAAGGAATACAGAATTATACGAACATGTTTGTGGATGATGCCAAGATACTAGGGAAGGAGACACAGATGATTGTAATGCCCTTCAAATCGATCTACATAAAATAAATGCTTGGAATGCCAAGTGGCAATGTGAATAAATGCCATGTGAAATCAGAGAAAACAGACCACACACAACTTAAAAATTATATCGAAAGAAATTATAGAACTCTAATAAAGAATGAGACTTAGGGGTCATTTTGGATAGTAAGCTGTTGCCAGAAGAACGCATAAAGAACATTTGTGAGAGGAACGTATGCGTCGCTCTCCAACTTCAGACTTACTTGTAATTACAGTACTGTACTGTATATGGATGGGGAAATACTAAAGAAACTATTCATGACTTTTGTGAGACCCAAATTTGAATATGCAGCAGTTGTATGGTGCCCATATCTCAAGAACATAAGGAAACTAGAAAAGGTGCAATGGCATGCTACAAAATGGCTTTCGGAACTGAGAAACATAAGTTATGAGGAGAGACTAGAGGCATTAAACATGCCAAAGCTAGAAGATAAGCTAAGGAAACAAAAGTGTTGAAAAAATATTAGAAAGTTTTCTTTTGCAAACAAAGTGGTAGACAGTTGGAACAAGCTAAGTGAGAAGGTGGTGGAGGTCAAAACTGTCAGTACAGTACTGTAGTTTCAAAGCGTTATACGACAAAGAGTACTAGGAAGACGGGACACCACGAGCGTAGCTCACATCCTGTAACTATACTTAGTTAATTACACTTAGACAATTACATTGAAATGTGGGTCATGATTAGAACACTATACTGTATGGCCAAACATCGGTGCCATACAAAACGGTGCCCTGGTATTAGGCCACCAAAACAAAGTTTCACCAAATCGAAAACAAATGTAACTGTCACCAGAGCATGCCAGCACACCATGCTACTTTGTGTTGTTCATTAATATACAATTCTTAATGTTCACTGCATCTTGAATAACATTCTGCTGTTGACCAGACCACACACTAGAAGGTGAAGGACGACGACGTTTCGGTCCGTCCTGGACCATTCTCAAGTCGATTGATTCTCAATCGACTTGAGAATGGTCCAGGACGGACCGAAACGTCGTCGTCCTTCACCTTCTAGTGTGTGGTCTGGTCAACATACTTTAGCCACGTTATTGTGACTCATCTCCTGCATACGAACATTCTGCTGTCTGCAGATTTAGGAATGCAGTGCAATAATATATGAAAGCTTACCAAGCAGTGGCATCCTCGAGCTTAAAAAATAGTGGCATTCTCAAGCTTCCAAAGCATTGGCACCCTCAAGCTTACAAAGCATTGGCACCCTCAAGCTTACAAAGCAGTGGCATCCTCAAGTTTACAAAGCAGTGGCATCCTAAAGCTTACAAAGCAGTGACATCCTCAAGCTTACAAAGCAGTGGTATCCTCAAGCTTATAAAGCAGTAGCATCCTCAAGCTTATAAAGCAGTAGCATCCTCAAGCTTACAAAGCAGTGGTATCCTCAAGCTTATAAAGCAGTAGGATCCTCAAGCTTATAAAGCAGTAGCATCCTCAAGCTTACAAAGCAGTAGTATCCTCAAGCTTATAAGCAGTAGCCTCAAGCTCACCACCTCAGTTCTAGGCATGATGGCATGCCTAGGCATACAAAATACATACGAGAGAGAGGGTGTCAGGGAGCCTCCAGGGCTTTGCCCAGAAAATGGGGCTTCATTACAGTGAACACTGAGTTTCTGGGGTAGCCTAGTCGGCTCCCTGAAGCTAACTACCAATAGAAAAAAAAGGGGGGACTTACCTGGGAGGCAGCAGCACTACAGGGCTCAAGTCGAAGAAGAGACTGATGGTTGCAACACACTTCACAAAGTCTCACACGGCCGGAAATGGCCCGGAACAATCACTAGATATCTGGCGGCCAGGACTCTTTTTTTTTTTTCGTCCTCCAAAACCCCCGCTCCCAAATGTCAACTCAAGACATGTTCCCAAAATACGGCGATGGTCTCATACTTCCGTACTTCATGGGCATGATGGTAGACTGCAGGCTGGCCGGACTTAATGACACTGCGGACAACTTGAGACACGAGCCCGGGAACAGGAAAGCTGAAACCACCCAAAGAGCGTTCACCATCACCGAACCAGTGGCCCTCAGGTAGTGGTGTAAAGCCACCACCGGACCCGACACGTGATGAACTCCTGCTGAACTAACCAAGCGTTCACCACCATCGGACTCTTTCAGAAGCCTGCAGTCTCATTCTTCGCCAAAAAAGAAGGCTGCAATTGAACAAAATGACCGACCAGATCAAAAGAATAGAACCCCTAGCGCCAAAGGAGAGCATGAAGCTCCCTAACCTGAGTTGGGGCTCAGGTTAACTGATTACTACACAAACAGGGAAGACTAGTGTCTCTTGACATGTGTAGTGGAGAATAATTCTGATCAGTGTTTCCTGCAGTGAAGGAATGAAGTCTTCCACTGACGCAGGAAAAAGTACCCAGTATCAATACAAATATTTGATGTAAACTATCCATTTTGTATCTTGTAATGAATTGTGCAGAGAAAAAAAAGGCCAAAAAAATAAGGCCTTCTGAAAATAATCACCAACCAAAGGGGCCACCACAAAACGAGAAGAAAGAAAGAACCCTGTCCAAAGACTAGATAGGCTTAGGTGGCGTATGACTAGGCCGGAGGTGAAAAAATGCATGTGAAATCTTGTGGAAAAGGGCAGAAATAACCAGAAAAAGCCATGAGACAAAGGACAAAACAACCTGGTCCGAAATCGACGCAAACCCTCGGAGAGAGAAAATGACGGAAAGACCGCCAAGAGACTTCAAACTGTTGCCGAAAAGAAGACCACAGGTGGGACACCATCAAAGAAGCCACCTAATACCAACACAACCGCATCAGAAAGACCAGACGCGAAGAGCAGAGCAGTAATGCGAACCAGCATGGTGCCTCACTGGCCCGAACTGTTGGTAGAGGCGGAGCCGCGGAAACAAGCGAGGGTTCGGACACCGAGCAAGCAGTACCTGAAACCAAGGCTGGGTCGGAGACCATGGAGCCAGGAGAAGAACTCTCCCGTGATAGGATTCTAAGCGAGCCAGGACCTGGAGCAACAGCTGGACCGGGGGAAAGAGGTACAGGAATCCCCACCTCGACCAGTCCTGCTGAAAAGCATCCACCGCGACAGCCTTGCAATCGGGGAATGGAGCCACATACAATGGGAGACGCCGAGACCACGCCGACGCGAAGAGGTCCACCTCCGGCTGCCCGTACGTCTGGCAAAGCCAATGGAAGGATGCGTCGTCAACCGTCCACTCCGTGGGAAGAGGAATGAAGCGGGACAGGCCATCTGCTATAACGTTGGACACGCCCCGAACGTGAACAGCACGGAGAGCTAAACCCCGAGAACTCAGCAAAAGAGCTACCCGAAGCGACCAACCCCAAAGAGCCATGGACCGAAGAGACCCCCCACGGTTGAGACAATTAACCACAGGGGAGCAGTCCGAATGGAGCTGGATCAAAGAGCCCCGAGGAAGCCGAATGCGGCGCAGTGCCTGCCACACCGCCGCAAACTCCCGCACCATGCTGTGAGCCTGACGGAAGGAACGTCCCCAGCGCCCCTGGCCGGTCTGGTGAGCACTGGTCACAAAGCCCCAACCAAGAGACGAAGCATCCGTGAACACATCCAGCGATGGAAGGGGAAGGCGCCATGGCACCGAGCCCCGAAAAACTCTAAGAGGAAGCCGGTGACGTAGCAACCGACGCAAGGACCCTGGGGTGCGAACCCAACGGTTGCGAGTGTGGCGAAAGAAGCGGCTCCGAAGATACCAGTTCAGCCTCTGAAGCCAAAACCTGCCCAACGGAAAAACCACAAGAGCAAAACTCAGGCTCCGACACAACTGCTCGAGCAACCGCCGAGTGACCCGAGTCCCCCTTAAAAACAGACGACGGCTGGACTGCAGCCGAAGCAGAGCACAGGAGGGAGAGAGATAGATGTGGTCTGAGAATCCCATATGAGGCCCCGCCAAGTCCTAACCTGAGAGGGAACCAACTGGGACTTCCGCCGATTCACCAGAAACCCAAACCCAGCAAGCTGGGAAAGAACCAGATCCCTGGCTAGCAGACAAGCAGACCGGGTCGGAGCCCACACCAACCAGTCGTCGAGGTAGGCCAACACCCGGACACCTAGCAGACGCAGACGAGTCACTACGACCTGTGCGAGACGTGTAAAAACGCGAGGTGCAAGATGCAAGCCGAAAGGCAGACAACGAAAGCGGTAAGCCTGTCGCCCCACCTGGAACCCCAACCAATCCCTGAACCCTGGATGAACAGGAATGTGCCAATAAGCGTCCCGGATGTTTAGGGAAACCATCCAAGTGCCCGGCTCGAGAGTGAGCCGGACCTGGGACAGCGTGGTCGTACGAAAAGAAGGACAAGGAATCAACCGGTTCAGACGAGACAAGTCCAGAATGTACCGGAGACCTGCACAGTCCCGTTTCGGAACTGGGAACAAGCGGGAAACCCACTTGAGAGACGAAGTCGTTTCAACCACACCCAAGCGAAGCCACTCTAATATGACCTGATCGAGGGATTGGGAAGAAGGCTGCCCCCTCAGGCCCGACCCCCCCATGGGGGGACGGTCCACCCAATGCCACCAAAGGCCGGAAGAAACGACCCGAAATGCCCACGAATCGTGGGACCACTTGCAGGCAAAACGAGCCAGCCTCCCCCCCAACGCCCCATCAATGGTGCAACCCGCGAGAAGCCTTCGTCGCACAGAGCGAACACTGCGCCGACCAGATGACGAAGGCTTCGGGGAGCCCACTGACGCAACCTCTGGCACCAAAGGTCTATTTTGACCAACCGAGGCCCGCACCCTGGCACGACCAAACTGAGATGACTGAGAACGGCCCCCCCGTACCACCAACAAGTCCAAAATAGGACGGCAACTAGTCGAAGCCGCTGACAGAAACTGAGCGACAATGTCCTCCGGGAACAACAGAGGACAGAACGGCGAAGAAAACTGTAGAGCAAGGGCCCAAACCGAATCTAAAGACAGAGCCAACACGGCCTTCCGACAAGCCAGGCGAGAGGAGAAGAACATTGAAACCGCCTCCCGGAGGATCGGTGCAAACAGCTTAAGCAAGGCAGACGACGCCTGAGCAGCTGAGACCAGAACTACATCTGAAGACCTCTCACTCAATGCCCCTACATCCTCCGAAAACCAATCCGAATAGAGCTCCAGAAGACTGAAAAGGCGCAAGACCGAAGCCAAATGACTGCGAGTCCGGAAGTCCTCAGCCACCAAAACAGCCGAAAGAGTGGGAACTTGCACATGCAATTGCACCGGACCCACATCACGAGGAAGTGTAGGAGCGAAGAGGCACTCATTGAGGAACTTGAGCGAACCCCCCAAGAACACCTGCACCTCAGAAGAAACCTCCGGCGAATCAAGCTTGCGAGTACGACAAAAGCCACGCCAAGCTTTGAGAGAGAAAAGGGGGTAGTCTGCCAGCAAGGATGACTCTGGAACCTGATAACGCACCCAATACGGGGAAGAAGAACCAAACTCAAAAGAAGCCGGATCCATTACAGAGGCATAAACTGGGTCTCGCAGGAGGTACGCACTAAGGGCCTCCCGAACCTCCCCAGGGGAAATCCGACAAGGAGGAAACCTCCGGAAAGATGAATCCAAGGAACCAAAAGGCACCCGGAAACGAACCCGGGGTGAAGCCGCCTCTAACTCGAATTCGTACAGGGAAGGAGGATATGAAAAACCCTTCCCCTGCAGCAACAATCCCTCCCTAGAAGGCACAAGGGCCCAAGCAGGGTCAAAAGGAGCCCAAGCACTCCAAGCAGACTCCCCCCGACCCCTGGGAACCCCCAACACAGGCCCAGGGGCAGAGCCCTCTTCCATGCCCATCACCCCTGAAGAAAAGGCAGAGTCCAAGGGATATATTTCTGATAAGGATGGTGGCTGGGATAAACCAGAAGCCTCGGCAGGAAGAATGGACTCAACTACCTCAGCGCCCAAATTGGAAGAGGCAGCCCCGGAAGCCTCGGTGAGAAGAATGGGCTCAACTACCTCAGAGCCTAAATTGGAAGAGGCAGCCCCCGAAGCCACCAGAGCCTCAACCCAATCTAAACCCTGCCCCGATTTCGAAACCCTCAGACGCTTGGGAGGCGGAAGCAGGGGAAAAGGAGCAGGGCGAACCACACCCACCTGAGAAGGAAACGGGGGCACGGATGGGACCAAGGTCGAAGCGACCAACGCCCCCAAATCCCGGTCCCTATACCCCAAACGGGGCAGCTCCGAGGCCTCCAACCGGGCAACCAACCTGGCATGTTGCAAGAAAGAGAAGCGAGCTTGCAATGCCACCGCAGCCCGAATCCTATCATTTGCAGACGAGGAATGGGTAAACTGAAGCACAAGTGGGGAACAGGTTTCGCAAGACTCCGGGTCGTAGGTGTCACCGACCCAACAGGCTGCATGGCGAAGGCAGAAAGGGTGATTGTCTCCCTGAGGCAGGGGCGACGAACAACCTTCATATTCGCACAAGGCGAGAGTGGACTCGGGTAGATCCATGTTATCAACCTAGCTCACGGGGGTTTTCCAGGGTCTGCAGGGTATGTCAGCCTTACGGGATGCCTAGGCACTGGGGCCAGCCGAGCCGGTAGACCCCCTGCTTGGAAGCAGGCAAACTATCAGTAGCAGCGGTGAAACCTCGGGAGCAACAGATTAGGAGAGCCACCACAACCAAGCGAGCCTAATAAGCAGCTAAGCAGACCTCCTCCGTCCACATTGGGAAAACGCCATTAAATAGAAAAAAAAGAACAAGCCCCGAAACCACACGACAAGCAAACTAGCAGCCGGAGAGAAACGTCGTCAGTCACACAGGTAGTAAGCAGACTACGCCAGCCTCAGTGTGCCTTTCTTCTTCAGCCAAGAACACTCCCCTGACCTGGGGCAAGAAAGCCCCAGACCCCCCGACTCACCCCAAGGGGGAAGACACTGTCAAGCGACAAAGCCCACAAACGGACAGCGAGTCCAGAAGGGTCCGTCTAATTACCACAAGCTACCACAAGCTACACAAGCTTCACAAAGCTTCCTGGCAATACATTAGTAATGAATAAATATGATATGTTAGGTTAGGTTGACCTAACCTAACTTAACCTAACCTAACCTAACCTAACCAAACCAAACCTAACCTAACCTAACCTAACCTAACCTAACCGACGCTTGGATCGTCGACTTGATTTGGCCTCACCAGCTCTTTATTTTCGTCTAATTTCTTTATAAAAAAAGATACTTTTTCCGATTAAAATTATGTTTTTTCGTGTTGTACATTCAGCACCTACATTATAATGAGTAAATATATCATATTTATTCATTACTAACGTATTGCCAGGAAGCTTTGTGAAGCTTGTGGTAGCTTGTGGTAATTAGACTGACCGTCAGACCGTCCAGAGAAGATAACGCTGACACGCGAGGGTAGTACTTAAGGAGCACCTATGGACGGGTGCCCTAGGAGCATGTAGCTCCAAGTACAAGAACACCTGCCCACCACACCACACACACACACAGCTGGCACAGCTACACAAGGCAATATCCAGAACAGAAACTTGAGGCCAAAGACTGATGGAGACCGAGTCACTAAGAGACCACCAGCAACTCAACAGGATTTGAATAGATACTATAGACACTTGCTACAATAACAGAGGACGGATTACATATTTTTACCATTTCGGACACAAAATGTGCATGTTTCGTATATATATAATTGCTCAATATTAAAACCACAATATAATGTTATTAACAGTTAAAATCTTGTACTTGACATGCATATAGTTATTAAATGAGGTTTAGTGATGTGATGGACATAATCCGGATTTAGTAAGAACGCCGGCCGCGTTCTCCAGTGACCGCAAACATGATCGAACGCACAAAGCACTACACTGTGGCCAGTTTTGGGGTAAGCCATTACATTTATTGTGATAGTTATACTTGTATATAATAATTATTAAAGGTAAACACGTAATATATAATATTAATGAATAAAAACGAAGTCAGAAACCACATGACTGTTTGTACATGTCTTTTGTGTTAAAGCATTGTAATCGTTTTAGGTAAAATTTCATCTGCGGTGCATTTTCTGCTGTTCTGTCCATTATGTAATTATTATCATTATCTTTTTCTTATTTTGTCCTTATTTTTAATTTAATTTATGCTTTTGACCTCAATTATTATTACGTTTTAGTCTAAATTTTGTTCCCCCCACACCTTGCCCGAAACGCTGTGCTAATATTATTAGTGGCTTCAGGCATTGTATGTATTAGCTCTATCTATTAATCCGACATTATGTTTGTATATACATTTTTACTGTATGTACAGTGCTCAACATTTTCACTGTATGTACCTTTACCTGAATAAATATCTTATCTTAAGTATTTTGGGCGCTCTTGTACTTGTGCGCTAGCTGGCGTTTACAGCCCTTCTCGCCTACAAGCATTAGCTTTTCTTAATATAAGTTTATTTATTTATTTATTATATATATATATATATATATACAAGAAGGTACATTGGGATTGTGAGGATACATAGCATAGTAATTACATTCTTGTACTACCAAAACACGAGAATGGGCTGAATTAAGAACATAAGAATGAAGGTAACTGCAAAAGGCCTATTAGCCCATACGAGGCAGCTCCTATTTATATCCACCCAATCTAATCAAACGAAACCAATGGATATAACGTAATCAAGAAATGACGAAAAAAATAACGTAATCAAACGAAACGTTATCTTGTTGTTTGTCTGTATACAAGATACATTGGGTTGAGAGAGTACATGACATTGGTGCTCTTACATTCTTGTAAAGCCACTAACACGCATAGCTTTTCGGGTAGGTGTTTAATCTAATAAAAGTGAAAGTATTAATAGATACACTGTAGTAAAATTTGAGGTCAACATAATATAATATTGTATCAAAATTTGAGTTTACCATAATAACGACCAGCAAAGGATGGATTTTGCCTCTACAGATGGTTTGCCTGGCTCTACCAGGCAAATTCATACAAATTACTTCATCTCATTGAAATACCAATTTATTTTAGACTTTGATTGTATTATGTAATTAGAATGCAGTTTTTTACTTAAAAACTAACCTTTGAGGTCAAATATAAGTTTAGTTCACTTATTATTTTTCTGAATTTACCCGAGGGTCACTAACACTAGTGGCCTCAGCGAAGATATGAAGCCGGCGGCTTGTCAAATGTCCCTCCATTTTTTCAAGATGGATTTAAAGCTCAGCAGTTTTAGCATTTACGACATCAGATACCCATCCTGTGGGAGGTAGAGGAAAGAGTTACAAAGGCTTTGGGCACTTTGCATAGCATTGGGTAGTTTTGGGTGCCTTTGGATATTAGACCCTATGTTATCTACTCAGGTCATTATCCTTGCTCACTTTCACAAGACATTATTCGCTAATAATTTGTTATCTCGTAAATTAAGATTATGGAGCCAGTAGTGTTAATTCGTAACCGAGTCTAACGTACAGTATTTGGATGATCAGACACAAAATTTAGTGTTTTTTATATTTATTTGGTATAATCTTGGTTATAGCAGTCGGTTTGTTGGCAATGTAGTAAAGTGTTGTAAAAGATGAGATGAAGCCTAGAGCAGGGCCGAGAGCTGAGTTAGCCTGGGGTTAGAGAGCTGAGACGAATGATGAGTGTAAAGCGTGGCACTCTGATTCCCCCCTTTTAAAGTACACCTTTCTTTTATTTATTTATATACACAAGAGTTCTTACATTCTTGTACAGTCACTAGCACACATAGCTCCAGATAAGTTCTTAATCTTAAAATTCCCTCAAATACGACCCCGGCATATCGTTAACAACCAGGAACCCATTTTAACTGCTGGGTAAACAGAGGCTACAGTTAAGGATTTGCGCCCAGTAAATCCTCCCCAGCCAGGATACAAACCCAGGACAAATCGCTCGCAAAACGCCAGGTGAGCACCTTATTACACCACGGGGGGACTACATTTGCAAAAATTTACCTTGTAAAATTTTCATTCACGAAAGTGTACTGTACACTGAAAAAATATTTACCCGGTACCTATTTATATGGCAAACTTCACAAGTCAAGTACAGTACTTTACAAAGGTTACAAGTCGAACAGTTCTTACATTATAATTTAATAAAAAAGTTTACATCCTAGCTTGAAGTTTCACTCGTTCGCTGAAATGAATAAGTTTCGTTGGGTATGTTCTTATGTAGGCTTATCGAAGTGTCTCTAGGCTATACTGGTATTTATATATTATATGTTAATAACAAGCATTTTTAATGGAAATATAGTACAGTATGTATCACTACTGATGAAAACAATGATAGAAAAAAACTGCTATAACATTGTTTTAAAGGGCAATAAAACCATATAATAAACACTATTATTTACTATCAAGATTCAAATATCACAGATTACACGGATTAAATTTGAAATTACAGATATTTAGTGTTAATCATAACCTAAGTAATAAAATATTACATGTATGCTCCTGCAAACTACTGTATAATAATCTTGGTCAAATAATTATATAATATATGCCAGTGTACTTACACAATATTACAATACTTTTACTTTGTAAAGTGGCAGTATCACATCTCCACAATTCTCATATATTGAATGAGAAAGACCTAATTAAAAATTCCCTAGAACCTGAAAAAAAAAGAATTCTGCCTGCTAAGAAATTGTGCCACAGGCATTCATATTTGAAGAGCAGATGCTAATATCCTCGACTCAATACAACTATCAAGTGTACTCGTGTTTACCTACTCTGTCATACAGCATAAGTGGCTACCCAGACCGTCCTCTTACAAATTACGTCACTTTTCGCTCAAGTGCACAAAGTCCGAAAATTGCCGTATTGGAATTAAAAAAAAAATGAAAATTAATTTTCCAAATGAAATGGACCAAAAGCAGCAAGTTTTGGGTCCTTGGTAGGTTAGGAGAGCAGGAAATTCTCCTAGGGTTTCAAAACGTCATGAAAACAGTTAATTTAAAATGTCCTCTCTTGACTTAACCAAGTTAGCCGGATGACCCAAAACAGAAAACAGGACAGTACGTCAATTTCGTGAGCCAAATTAATTTTCTATTACGACCATTTTTGGCCTTAATGCGCATACAAGCGAAAAGCAACATACTAATTAATAAGAGGACGGGTTGGGCTACCAGCAAGTACTGAAAAATACCACATGGTTTTTATTTTAAAAATATAATCAAACATAATAGATACAGTACTAATCATTTTTCTGAATGATCTCTTTCACCATAATCATTTAAGATGCCAGGAGTGTCACACGAGACCATAAATTTCAGGAAGTATAATTTCCAGAAGGAATGTGGCATAAAATTTTTAGAAATAAACATTAAACCTATAACTATTTATGGTAATAAGCTCCACATCAACTCTTGTTGAGCAATGGCTTCATCTGTTTCAGAATAATCCAGAAAGTTGGCAGTCCACATGCCTACACCACGCATCCCAGTCATTATTGCCAGCATGTACTTGTAGAGGAGACTTTGTCCATCATCATATCGCATCTGACGTGCTTGACCCTTCTTATCCTAAAAAAAGGAGTAGTGAAATATCACCCTCAATTATGGATGGCGTTTCACATAAAGACGAATTGATAAATTTATACCATAAGTAGATTTTTGTATATAAATCTTGATGTTGTGTGGGAGGTTAGAGAGAATGTTAAGCTGGTGTGTGGGGTTGCAAGATTGAGAGGAAGTGCTTGGAGAGACGAGAAAGCAATTGAGGAAAAAAACGGACTATGGATGTAAACTGAATGGGAATGAGAAAGTTTTAGGAAATTTAAGAATACAATACATGTGAATAAGAGTGAATGAGAAATCCTACAAATTTCTAAATAAAACGGCTGACCAGAGTCTTCACAAAATGCTCTGCGCTTACCTTGATATTATACCATGGGGTCAATGAGCTTTCCTCCCAATGATAAGTTGCATTGAATTCCTCAAGAGTTGCAACCATGTAGCTATATGGATACTGGGCTCCAGCTGCATCGCTGCAGTTAGCTCCTCGAAATGGGATTTCTTCAATGAAGCAAGTGTCATTCTGAAAAAAAAAAATTGCTAACTGCAAATACTGTACAGTATGTAAAAAAAATCATAAATTTATTTTTAATGAAATAAATAAACTGAAGAGAGAAGACACAAAAATGTAGACAAAAAATACTGTACATATATTCTAATTACAGTCTTGTTTTTATACTAACATACACAAAATTAAATTCCTACTGTCAAAATTTAATAGAAAAATGACAGAACCGAGACTGCGACATCCATGTTAGAAAACATCACAATGAATGTAATGTCATTATTGACTGACAAATGCAAAAAATGTAAATATCAAAATAAAAAGTTAATTCTTCACAATGGAGCAGTAGATAAAAAGTAAGTCTCTTACCTGATCTAATGAAATGCAAGGATAGTTGTAACCATACCAAGGTACTCCTAAGACCATCTTTGCTGCAGGAATGTCAAGATCCAAGTATGTTTGTATGCCTTGGGCTGTCTTGTAGATGCCAGAGTTTGGTCTAAGAAAACATAAATATTAAAATCAAATTAATAAAATATTAACATTAGCCTATACATGTAAGACATGCACTAGACAATGGTTAATGAGGCCATCATGAAACTCAAGACCAACAAACTGCTGATCTTAATAGTGCTAATAATCCTCAAAGCAGATAAATACATTTTTTAGCTAGCTCTTATCATTACAAGTTGCAAAAAAATAAAAGGTAGGTCTAAGTTTCTTCTGGGTAAGAATTTGAGTGAAATGGCTACACAAGATGACCTGCTAAAACCAAGAATTGAATGTAATGAAATGTCTTTTTCTGGTGGGACTCTCAGTAGCTTCCCAAGGTAAGTTTTTGCCCAACCATGTCTTGGGGGAGATCCATTAGGCCTCTGAGACGCCCTCCCCTTCCTTGCCTACCAGTAGCCAGGACCTGAATCTGGTTCTGGTTCTCTCTCTCTCGTTCTTGTTCTCTCTCTCTCTCTCGTTCTCGTTCTCTCTCTCGTTCTCGTTCTCTCTCGTTCTCGTTCTCTCTCTCGTTCTCGTTCTCTCTCTCTCTCTTTTGAAAGGGCTTAGGAGGCACTTGACCTTTTGTGGGAAGGAAATAGAGACGATTGGTTTCCAACCCAATCTCCTCCCACTTTACTGCTCTGAACACATAGTTGATTGTACATATTAATATCAATGTAAATCTGACATAACTTGGTCTTTACTCACAATAAATTGTTTATGTTATACAAAAGCCGAGTAGTCTACATCAACTCATAACCGAGGGTTTTGGGTTCGATTTCTGCTTGTAGGACAGAGTTGGGAACATTTTTTCTTCCCTGATGTCTTTGTTCACTTAGCACTAAAACTGGAACCCAGAAGTTAGAAAAGTTTTGTGAAGTGCATTCTGGGGAAAGTCAATATATGGCCTAGGTGGACCTCAATAGGTTTTCTGCTTGTAGGACAGAGTTGGGGACATTTTTTCTTCCCTGATGCCTTTGTTCACTTAGCACTAAAACTGGAACCCAGAAGTTAGAAAAGTTTTGTGAAGTGCATTCTGGGGAAAGTCAATATATGGCCTAGGTGGACCTCAATAGGTTTAAGTGCAATATATAAGCTTTCTGTCCCCAACAACAGGAAACCAAATCAAGATGAACAATTAAAAATACATATCATACTCTCACCCTTAAAATTAAGGCTACTACACAGTATTTTGCAGTTATGTAATGTTTACACAAATATTCAGAACAGAATTATTTAACACTTTCGCATGCCAATGTCTTAAAAGCGCGTCATGTTTCGTCTACCCGCTCATGCACACATGACACAAATTTATGTCTTCGTAAAAAATATTTGTATAAAATTCAATTTTTATCCGATTTACTTCTGGTTTGTTTCAAACTGAGCGCCATGAAGTTCTCTTTCTCATTGCTAGGGCGCATGGCGCGTCGGCCTACCCGGTCACGTGACAGGCCCAATGTTTTCTCGTCACGTTTCGTGAGTCGATCACGTTTCCCTCGCGCGCCAAACTCGAACGGTTTTCTGCATTTATACCCGTTTCCGTGTGTTTTATACCCAATACATTCATCAACAATGGATCCAGGTCAAGGCCCAAGCCGTTCTACGCCCAAGGAAGTGTCCAAGTCCTCGAAAGAGGACAGAATAACTATGATTTATCAAAAGTTCAAGGGAATGAAACTCACACCCACGAAAATTCCTGAAGTTGTGGCAGCTTTATCAGAAGCTGAGTATGATGCAGGTGATGTTGAAGGACTTGAAGATGATTTGGATGACTACAACGATTATAGTGGCGTCCAAAGAGCGAATGATACAGCAACGAGTGATGAGGAGACCGAGCACCTCACAGAGGAGGATGAGGTACCGCTACTCCCTCCTCCTCCTCCATCTAGGCGCACACGTGGTGCATGTAAACCACCTAGAAAACTAACTTGGGGTGTACACATGTGGCACAATTAGACTGCTACGCGGCGCCCCAAAGGAATTGCAAACTATAGCCAAGGCTAAATTTCCACTGGATACCACCATATACCGCCGCAAAGATAACACCTTCATTCTACTGTGGAAAGACAAGCGAGTGGTCTCGATCATTACAAACATCCACAATGCAGACACTCAGCAATGTCAGCGAAGGAAACGATTGCGCAATCGCGACGGAACAACTCGACTACAACAGGTAACAGTGAACAAGCCTACTGCAATTTGCGAATACAACAAGTTCATGAAAGGTGTGGACCACTTCGATCAAATGGTGAAGTATTACCATTTTACCAGGAAAACTCACAAGTGGACCAAAAAGATCACGTTTTATTTCCTGCAAATGGCATTGCATAATGCCTTTGTTTTGTACAAATACTACACAACTGATCGAAAAAAGCTAACATTGCTACAATTCCACGAGGTGGCAATTTGGGCCCTATTGCACTGGGACACGGAAGATTGGCCTGAAATAGCAACAGTATCACATCACTTGCAGCACGCTCCAGACATAAATGATGACACAGGTCCTGCTTATGCTAACACCGTGCAAACTCCTGGACCATCTGGTGTGAGGCAGCCTTTATTTACTTCAACACCTCAAGCTGACGCAGGAACGGACTCAGAACCCGAGATGTCTGGCACACTGCCATTTGACGAGTCGGTTTTGTCAGATGACTCTGACTCAAATGATCAACCAACACCGAGAAGACGTGGCCCTATTGTTGATTCTGAACATCGCATGAACTACAAACTGAAACATGAACTTTACAAACTGCCAAAACGTCTCGGGTGTCATGTCTGTGCACGGTCAGGTAAAAGGAAGGACACCAACATAGGATGCAAAACCTGTAACGTTGCACTCTGTGTTATTCCCTGCTACACCAGTTACCACCGGAAAAGGGTGTATTGGGTGGTGAAGAAGTAACCACCCGCAACAGCTTCACTCCACCTACAAAACATCTGTTGAGCAACTTCAGGAATGTTGACCTGAAGAAGGTGGAGTGAAGAAAAAATGCTCAACTTACTGTTCCACAAACAGCTTTTTATTGGTAAGTACACCTATTTTGTCCAATTTTTTGTAGTATAACTTATTGGGATTATTTTGATACCAGAAGAACACTGTATCCCATAAACTGCCATAAGTAGACTCGAAACTTCATAGATTTTTTTCGGGGTGTTGCGTGTCTGCAAGAGTGTCCCAAACGGGTTGCAGGTGGGTGACTTTAGCCGTTTATACTGGGCATGTTTACACCTTATCATTTATTATATGCATATGTCTGTTTAGGGAATTTTATTCCGATCCATGTACAACCAAAAATAACTGTGTGCAACAAGTATAAACTTGAAAAACATAACAATAGTAAAAATATTTCGTGTGTGTTTGACGCTCACTGATATGTTCCAGCGTTGTTTTATATTTGGCGCTATTCTAACTTACGCTTTGTTGATCTTTTTTACCTACGTGCTTATAGAACATTCTATTGCGAACACATTGACACAAAAATGAATGACGTACATACAAAAATAATGTCAGGACAGTCAAATAAGTATAAACTTTCGAAGCACCGTATCGCGCTTGTGTCGTTGCGTCACCGATACCGGGTAACAGTTCCACCACTTCCCACACTCTTGCGGGTGGGCCGCGACTATGATTCTACGTTTATATTCATATCTCTGTTTTGGGAATTTCATTGCGAATCCATTGATACCAAAATTAACGCTGTAGGACAAGTGTGGAGTTGACAACAATCCCAAGAGTAGAAACATTTTGTTGCCGTTTTGCGCTCACTGCGAGTCATCTACGTAGTTCTTTATTTGGTGCTGGTCTCCGTATACTTTTAGTGACCTTTTTTACTGATGTTCGTCTAGAGAATTTTATTGCGAACACATTGGTACCAAAATGAAATACGTAGCTCGAGAACTAACGTCAGAAGAGTAAAAAGAGTATACACATTTTTGTTTGGCCGCTTAAGCGACAAAAACGCCGGGAGCACTTACGTTTTTTTTTCCCTCGTTCGCCGGGCGGCTGAAAGTGTTAAGATCAAGTTGACATACACAAATGAAACATTTACAAACGAACTAATATACAGTACTATATAAACAAATTATTCCAGTACTTTGGGAACTCCAAGGAAAACTTCTTCGCTACACATTAAATTCAGGAACAACTGAGCTGCATTACAGCTTAAAATTTCCTCCTGCCAATACTTTAACAAGTGTTGACAACAACAACACTTGTTAAACATCCCTTGGGAAAACTCTTCCCACAAAATGTGATATTTTAAAATTAACATCTACACAAACAGTTTACATGCTAGTGAAGGCGATTCAATAAGATAGGTAATTACACTTCGGTAACTGTATAAGTGTAGTTATAGGATGAGCTACACTCGTGGTGTCCTGTCTTCCCAGTACTCTTTGTCATATGACCCTTTGTAACTATCGACGGGTTTGGCATCCATGTGTACAATACATAACGATATAATGATACAGTACCCTCTAATGTTTAGTTATAAATGGTTGATGTAGATGAGGTGTATTTAAACTGGTGTCAAAATATGATATACAGTATTAAGTTTATAAATCCAGTCAGCATCATATTTACCTAGCAGTACACGGGCCATCAAATATCTGACTTTGCTCATCATATGCCATGATGAAAATAAGATCACTGTAGTTTGCAATTGATTTGTAGTCATAATATCTTCCATCAATCCCATTTGCAGACCATGCAACATCAAATGATACCTGCAATTGTAAGAACTTTAAAAATATATAAATTTATATATTCTATGATAAATTGTTCCTGGAAAATTAAACTATTCAATAAAGCTAAATACAAGTATAGAGATGTTAAATAGTACACTGTAATTATTGATGAGCGAGTTTTAAAAATATAATCACTAAAATTGTAAGTCTAAAATATCCAAGAGTTAGCAGTAAAGACAAAAGTACTGAACCATCTAGAACATAAGAATCAAGGAAACTGCTGAAGGCCTTTGGCCCACATGAGGCAGCTCCTATTTATATACACTCAAACTCATTCATATACAGTATACTGTATGTCTAACCTACTCTTGAAACAAGGGATCCATCTTCTATTATGTTATGCGGTAACTGGTTCCACATACAAAAAAAAACCAGTGTTGAATGTAAAGAAATTCTTCTTTTTGTTGATGATGATGGTGGTGGTGGTGGTAATAATAATAATAATAAACCCACTAGACTGGCCAGAAATTGTATGTAAATATCCAGTGGAACCAGCAGCAACCAAAACATTGTTTCTACTTTGAAATTGGAGTGTTATGTATAATAGTGCAAGTGGGAGTGCTATGTATAATACCTTCTCGGAGCTAAAGCTTGTCATCATCATTCACAAAGCATAGTCCTCTCCCTAAGCAATACAGTACTACTATATACCCAAATTCAATTACTAAGTTTAAATGATGAAATAAGAGTTACCAACTTATTTAAATTGTTGATCCCAGATATATCTGGGATAAGCAATAAGCTCAGGAGTGAGAGCAACCTTAAATACAGCTCTCTTGTGATTGTTCAAAATAAATTATAAGATCATGATTAAATCTTTCCACTGACCTGTGACTCAGGTAAAGCTGTGTGAAACATTTCTGCTGTTTCTTGCACCAGATTAGTCAGTCCTTCTTGTTCAGGAGAGTCTGGATTAATAACATCTTCAAAGTCTATGTTAATTCCATCTAAGAAATTCAAAGCAGCATCACTAACTTGCAATTTTACCCAATTATGGCGTGCCGTAGCATTGGGAAGATCACTTGTAGGGATGTTACCTGTTTCATGTAAAAGTTGCATCAGACATGAAATAAGTACAGTATGGACAATTTATTCATACAGTATTATACAGTAATACTACAGTATATTATACAATATATTCATAGAGATTTGATCTGATGGGAGGAATAAGCAGGCAGTAGCAGGTAGTCTTGGTTATCAACAGAAGTGCCTTTGAGGAAAAACATAAGGAAGCACTCCTTTTCAACATGCACTACATCATCCTCACCCAAGACAGGAAAGATGTAAGAGCATCAGGGCAAAAATATGTGGCGTGAGAATCCAAGAAAATCCTTACCCAATCTAACAACTTTGACTCCATGTTCGTGTGCATGACAAAGAAGATCCAGATCATAGAAGCCAGCAAGAGCAATAGTTGACAGTTTAGACCAGTTGAATTTTCCCCAAACAGATGGATCACAATCAAGCACAAAGGCAAAAACCTAAATTTGAAAAATATAAATATAAGAATATTAATAGAGTTTCTGTGCTGCATTATACTGTTGCTCCCATAGATATGTGATCTTTGCAGTGAAAAGTGCAGCAGCACTGATGCTAACAGGACTATGTATATCATACAGTACCCTTATAAGATGTTTTCAGATAGATGTATACTCAAGCCAAGGGTAATTATGTCTCAGTGATATTGCATATGACTGCCAAAAGTAGCTCAATACTTTATAGCCAATCCACAAATAAAAAACCTACTGCCAAGTATGTACAGTACTCCCAATTCAAACTAGGTAGCAGCAACCCTACAAGTTAGGTCATACTCATCCCCAGCAACCTCACATACATCCTGACCGCACCCATGGCAGATGGGCAAACTGGGACTAATTCTGAAGCTAAGTGTTGATCTTCGATACCCTTGGGCACTACCTTGACCAAGTGTTGACCTTCGTTACCCTAGGGTGGCAGTAGCTGAATTGCTACTTTGAACTCTACCTGAGTGAACAGTAGAGTTCAGATCTACTGGTAGATCCCAGTATTGGTGAACTACCAGTAGATCATTAGCAGTGGGAACTCTTATGAGACAAGTATGCTTGAACACACTGGTTATCTGCAAGGACCTAAGCCTGAATCAGTCTACACTACTAGATACTAACTTACAGCAAGAGGCAATGGTTTTGCAGTGCTGCACATCTTTTAAGAATCATATCTCGCAATTTTGCTGCTACATTCTTGCCCAGTTTGCAGTCTGTTTTTATCCGAGGAGGACGTTCAGAGAACGCTCTCCGATTCGTGTTTAGCATTTCAGCCTCTCCTGATTAAAATCAGGAGTGTCATCACAACAGTGTGCAATGTTGTTAAGTAGGGAAGGGCTCAGGGTCTGGCCTCTCCAAACATCAATAATGTTCCCAGATCTAAGTACAGTGTGTTTCCTAAGTACACCTGTTCATTTTCTTCTTTTTATGCTATACCTTCCCTAAAAGCTGTATACAGTATCATTTACTAAATGCCTGAACAACCTTTATGTTAGTATTCTTTTTGTTAGTATTGTCTACCTAATCAAACCTTTAACCAACCTAACTATATTATCTTAAGTTATACCTGAAATGTACTGCACATTGTTAATTTTATGCATTGTACTTGTCTTACCTATGTTCATGTATCACATGTATGTACATTTGTGTAAAAAAAAAAAAATTTTTATTATTATTTCAAGTAGTTCGATGGAACAGGAGGCTTAAGAGTTTGGTCCCTGAATAATCAGCTATTAGAAGGAATGAGGTAGGAGTGCTTAGCTCACACTGTAGTAAGCCTGGTAAACGTTTACCCTACTTATATAAATAATAAATAAATAAATAAATAAATAAATGTTTATTCAGGTAAGGTACATACATACAAGATATTTTACAAAAATTGATAGATTTATAGATAGAGCTAGTACATACAATGCCTAAAGCCACTATTACGCAAAGCGTTTCGGGCAGGAAAAACATTAAAGACTAAAACTTAATACTAATTGAGTTTAAAGTATAAAACGTGTTGAGAACAAATAGAAATAAAATAAAAAAGGGGGGAACGGCTGAAAAAGCAGCACAAATACAATTAGATCGACAAACGACATTGTTTGAAAAAACAGACATGGATTGACAATATAGGGGTAAGGTAGGTTACAGGGAATTTATTAGGTAGTGCTTCATTTTTATCTTAAACTGGTTGAGAGGGGTACAGTCTTTAACATGATTGGGAAGGTCATTCCACATGACTTCACTTTCACGGGCACGAAAACTGACATTACAGTGGGAAAGTAACTTGTAGAGTTGGGTAAGCCTGGGATTGAGAAACTTTTCTGAATATCTGTTATCATAGCCAGATTGATTCAGTCTCTGGTGCCTCTGAAGAGCCTCTACAAGGTCCATAAAGGGGAACCCCATGATGCTGGTAGGTTATTGTATTGAATCAGTGCTGCATGTTGAGTCCAAATGTCATGATTCTGACTTGACACAAGTAATCACTACTATATATCTATGGAAACAGCAGCATAATGTGTTCAAATATGAGCTTTAACCACTGTACTGCACAGGGCACTCTGAAAGTTGTGCTTTTTTGAATTAGGTTATTTGTTAAAGTTTTTTTTAAGGTTTTCATCACTGTATGTTTTGAAATGAAAATGGTTGAGTTTGGAAACATTGACAGTAACTTTACCCAAACATTTATAAAAACAACAATAATATGTCCTTACAATTGCATTAGCATTAGCTGTCTTTTGCATACTACTTTTGTTATGGCAATATTTCATATATTTTTTTGGCAAGAGTTGAAAACCGGTGCACCTCTGCACAAGTCACAAAATTACCATACATGTATTGTAAAAAAAAAAATATTAAACTTATATTATGTTATACTTACTTCCTTTTCCTGAGATTTTCTTAAGAATTCTTGAACATGTGGAGCCAAAGGATGTCTTTGAACAGCTTTCCCAAGTGGCATGCAGAGTAACGGATTACTACACAAACAGGGGAGACTAGTGTCTCTTGACACATGTAGTGGAGAATAATCCTGATCAGTGTTTCCTGCAGTGAAGGAATGAAGTCCTCCACTGACACAGGAAAAGGTACCCAGTATCATTACACATATTTGATGTAAACTGGCCATATTGTATCTTGTAATGAAGTGTGTAGAGTATTATTGTACTAAAAGATATACAATGCAAATATTTCCAGTGTTAATGAATCAGAATGACTTTTCTTCCTGTTGTTACATAGATTCTTGCTTAGTTTGTTCAATACATTATTTCAGCTCAGAAATGTTCCTGAAAAAGATAAGATAATGGATACAAGGTTAGCAGAATTATTTAAAACATTTATTCTTTCTTTTGCACTAATTTTACTAAAGTACAGTATATAATTTTTTTGTTTTAACCCAGTGCAAACTTACATTAACAGAATGTGTCGAGTTAAAGAAAAACTAAGCGACCCGAGGAGGATGGAAGAACGAACAAGTGTTTTGGGCATTCACAAAGCTTTGTATCTCTTCACAATTAGATGTACAGCCATGTGCAGGTTAACCCATTTCTTTAAGTGCACACACTTTTTTGACAGCAAAAAAATTGAGAAAGTATGGCAAACTCCTGAAAGTGTCAAACCTTCCCCCTGAAAAATGTCCAATGGGACCAAGCAATGCTCCCAGTTAGATGTGGTGACGTAGGGATCAGTAAGGTAATGCAGATAGATTGCACTGCCTGCATTTCTAACCCTATGAAGTGTAACTAGTGAATTAGTGGGAGAGATCCTACCAAAAGACAGGATATTTCACCGAGATTCATGATCCCAAGTTCACTGAAGGAGCCAGGTAGGACATTTTTTGCAGGCTCATCACCATGATCAACTTATCCAAACAACAGAACCCCATCAACCAGGTAACTTCAAGCAAACCTACTAGAACATTGCCTTAACAATGCTGGAGGCATCTTCTAGAAAAGATAAAGCACTTCACTATAAAAGCCCCTCATGCTAGTTATTTCCTATTAGGTGTCTATAATTCAACATTGGGCACCTGGCTAGAAATGACAGGAATAAATATTCTTGATCTGTATGGAATGCTCTTTTTGTCCAATGTTTGAAACTGAAAAGTTAAATGCTGAATTTTGTTTAGATTCACTGATTCAATGTGTGGTTTTGATGAGTAGGATATCTGACCACTTCAGAGATAAAATGATTAGGTAGGCGGTGTATCCTAACAAAGGTTGTACTATATACAGTACAGTATATGTTATCTAATCCCCGAGCATCACAAACTCCCCTTTTGTTATCTATTTACACATTGTATCAATATCAACATTTTATACACAGATTAGGATACATGACTTATCATTATTCATCTCTAAATATAACAAAGAAAAAGGTCTGGCTTGTAACCATTACTATAAATAATGCCTACAGATATTTTGGCGATACTCGACTGGTCACCAGTACTCAGCCTTTAGTTTTGACTTTCAGGTGGATGTGCAGTCCTTAAGACAAGTTTTTGGTGAGATAAACAAGCAGTGAGCCACAAGCAGGTCCTAGTGGTATGCAGCCAAAATGTAGGAGAGAGAGTATCCCAGAAAAGTCATCACTGCCTGATGTTATAATGGAAGGGGACTCCCCTTCCAAACACTAACACCTTTTCTCCTCCCCTCCTCCTCACCTTCTTCCATATGCCAACAAGAGTCCTCATTCAAAGTAAGATATACATATTGTATTGTAGTGTTATTCAGTATAAAATGTATTTTTAAGTTAATATTTTTGGGGCTGTGGAATGGATTAATTCAATTTACATTATTTGGGAAAATTTGTTTCGACTTACAACCCATCTCTGGGAATGGATTAAATTCGTAAGTCAAGGCCCCCAGTTGTAGTTGTAATGGCTTGGCACTTTCCCCTGACAGTTCCCTTCCCTTCTGACATGGATGAAAAAATTTCTGCCATAGATATGAGGGCAGTAATCAGAGACAATGTATCTGACTGGAAAAGTGTTATTAGCAGAGTACAACAGGGTTCAGTTCTTGCACCAGTAATATTCATCGTCTATATAAAAGATTTACCAGAATGAATGCAGAATTATATGAACATGTTTGCAGATGATGCTAAGATACTGGGGAAGATAGAAGGCAGATGATTGTAATGTCCTTCAAATCGAGCTACATAAAATAAGAGCTTGGAACGTGAAGTGGTAAATGCAATTCAATGTGAATAAATGCCATGTTATGGAATGTGGATTCAGAGAAAATAGACCACACACAACTTACAAGTTATGTGGAAAGAAATTACAGAACTCTAATAAGGAACGAGACCTAGGGGTGGTTTTAGATAGTAAGCTGTTGCCAGAGGAACGCTTAAAGAACATTGTAAGAGGAGCGTATGCGTTGCTTTCCAACTTCAGACTTGCTTTTAATTACTGTATATGGATGGGGAAATACTAAAGAAACTGTTTGTGACTTTTGTGAGACCAAAATTTGAATATGCAGCAGTTGTATGGTGCTGATATCTCAAGAACATAAGGAACCTGGAAAAAATGCAATGGCATGCCACAAAATGGCTTCCGGAACTGAGAAACATGAGTTACGAGGAGAGACTAGAGGCGTTAAACATGCCTAAACTAGAAGCTAAGGAAACAAAAGTGTTAAAAAAATATCAGAAAGTTTTCTTTTGCAAACAAAGTGGTAGACAGTTGGAACAAGCTAAGTGAGAAGGTGGTGGAGGTCAAAACTGTCAGTACAGTACTGTAGTTTCAAAGCGTTATACGACAAAGAGTACTAGGAAGACGGGACACCACGAGCGTAGCTCTCATCCTGTAACTATACTTAGTTAATTACACTTAAACAATTACATTGAAATGTGGTTCATGATTAAAACACTATACTGTATGGCCAAACATCGGTGCCATACAAAACGGTGCGTTGGTATTAGGCCACCAAAACTAAGTTTCACCAAATCGAAAACAAATGTAACTGTCACCAGAGCATGCCAGCACACCATGCTACTTTGTGTTGTTCATTAATATACAGTTCTTAATGTTCACTACATCTTGAATAGCATTCTGCTGTTTGCAGATTTAGGAATGCAGTGCAATTACATATGAAAGCTTACCAAGCAGTGACATCCTCAAGCTTAAAAAACAGTGGCATCCTCAAGCTTACAAAGCATTGGCATCCTCAAGCTTACAAAGCATTGGCATCCTCAAGCTTACAAAGCAGTGGCATCCTCAAGCTTACAAAGCAGTGACATCCTCAAGCTTACAAAGCAGTGGTATCCTCAAGCTTACAAAGCAGTGGCATCCTCAAGCTTACAAAGCAGTGGCATCCTCAAGCTTACAAAGCAGTGGCATCCTCAAGCTTACAAAGCAGTGGCATCCTCAAGCTTACAAAGCAGTGGCATCCTCAAGCTTACAAATCAGTGGCATCCTCAAGCTTACAAAGCAGTGGCATCCTCAAGCTTACAAAGCAGTGGCATCCTCAAGCTTACAAAGCAGTGGCATCCTCAAGCTTACAAAGCAGTGGCATCCTCAAGCTTACAAAGCAGTGGCATCCTCAAGCTTACAAAGCAGTGGCATCCTCAAGCTTACAAAGCAGTGGCATCCTCAAGCTTACAAAGCAGTAGCATCCTCAAGCTTACAAAGCAGTGGCATCCTCAAGCTTACCACCTCAGTTCTATGCATTATGTAAAAACCAAAAAACACCGACCGAAGGGGAATGTCAGGAGCTTCGCCCAGAAAATGACACCATTACATTCAACACTAGTTTTCTGGGGTAGCCCAGTCAGCTCCCTGAAGCTAACTACCAAAAGATAAAGAAAACGGGGACTTACCAGGGAAGCGGCAGCACCGCAGGGCTCAAGTCAAAGAAGAGACCGACAGCTGCAGCATCAGGCCGGTAAGGGCCTGGAACATTCACTAGATATCTGGCAGCCAGGACCCTATTCAACCTCCAAGACCCCCCATGCCAAGAATGTCAACCCATGGGTTTCCCAAAAACCGTGGCAAGCGCTGCATACTTCCATATTTCATTGACATGAGGGTAGACCACAGGCTGGCTGGACCTTTTGACACTGCGGACAACCTGAGACACGAGCCCGGGGAAACTGGATCCACCCAAAGATTGTCCACTGTCACCGAACCAGTGGCCTGCAGGTAGCGGCGTAAAGTCGCCACCAGACACAACATGTGATGCCCTGCCGTCTCATTCTTCGTCAGAAAAGAAGGCTGCAGCCAAACAAAACGACCACCCGGACCAAAAAACAGAACCCTCAGTGCTGGAGGAGAGCCTGAAGCTCATCAACTAGCGCCCAAGAGGCCAAGTCCAAAAAAAAAAAAAAAAAAAGAAAGGCCAACTTCTTTTCTGGAAGGCCAAAATAATGTTTTTGGCCTTCCAAAAACAATCACCAACCAAAGGGAGCCACCACAAAACGAGAAGACAGTAAAGAAAGAACCCGGTCCAAAGACCAGGAAGGCTCAGGCGGTGCATGAGCAGGCCGGAGGCGTAAAAACGCAAATGAACTCTTGCAGAAAGGGGCAGAAGTAACATCCACCCTGAATGCAAGCTAGAGCGGCTCCGCCAACATCGCACAATAGAAGCGACATTCAACGTTCCCCCGACCCAGTCCTCAACCAGGCCATGAGAGAAAGAACAAAACAACCCAGTTCAAAATTGATAAAAACCCTTGAAGAGAATGAAAATACAGTAATGGAAAGACCGCCAAGAGACTTCATACTGTTGCTGAGAAGACCATAGGTGGGATACCATCAAAGAAGACACCTAAACACCATAGAAATGGTAATACACCCGCATCAGAAAGACCAGACACGAAGTACGGAATAGTAATGTGAACCAGCAAGGTGCCTCACTGAACTGATTTGCTGGTAGAGGCAGAGCCGCGTAAAGACGCCCGGGTTCGGACACCGAGCAAGCAGCACCTGAAACCAAGGCTGGGCCAGACACCATGGAGCCTGGAGAAGAGCTCTCCCCTGACAGGATTTTAAGCGAGCCAGGACCAGAAGCAACACACCGCGACAGCCTCGCAGTCAGGGAATGGCACCATGTTCAATGGGGCCACCTCCGGCTGTCCATACGTCCAGCAAAGGCAAAGGAAGGATGCGGTGTCGACCGCCCACTCCGTGGAAAGAGGAATGAAACGGGCCAGGCCATCTGCCAGAATGTTGGACATGCCCTGACTGTAAATAACGTGGAGAGCTAAACCCTGAGAACTCAGCAGACGGGCTACCCGAAGCGACTAGCCCCAAAGAGCCACGAACCAAAAAGATCTCCCCACAGTTGAGACAATGATCCATGGGGAATCAGTCCGAATGGAGCCAGTTCAAAGAGCCCCGAGGAAGCTGAATCCAGCACACCGCTATAAACACCCACACCGTGCTGTGAGCCCTGAACGAAGGACTACCCCAGTGCCCCTGCCCGAACTGGTGACCGAACCCCGAAAAACCCAAAGTGGAAGCTGGTGATGCAGTAACCGACATAAGGACCCCAGGGTGCAAACCCAACATTCGCAAGTGCGGCAAAAGTGGCGACTCCAAAGACACAGTACCAGCACAGCTGCTTGAGCAACTGCTGAGTTACCTGGGTCTCCCTCAAAAACAACTGAAGGCAGACTGCAACCAGAGCAGAGCCACAGGAGGGAGAGAGATGGTCGATGTCCGAGAATCTTATACGAGGCCCAGCCAAGTCCGAACCTGGGACAGAACCAATTGGGACTTCTGCTAATTAACCAGGAACCCAAACCCGGCAAGCTGGTAAAGAACCAGATCCCTGGCTAGCAGACAAGCAGACTGGCTGGGAGCCCACACCAACCAATCGTCGAGGTAGGCCAACACCCGAAGCCCTAGCAGACACAGATGGGCCACTACCATCCAAGTGAGACACGTAAAAACGCAAAATGCCGGATGCAAGCCGAAAGGCAGGTAAGTTAGCAGTAAGCCTGTTGCCCCACCTGAAACCCCAACTAATCCCTGAACCCCAGATGAATAGGGATGTGCCAATAAACATCCCGGAGGTCCAGGGAAAACCATCCAAGTGCCTGGCTCGAGAACGAGCTGGACCTGGGATTGCGTGGTCATCCAAAAAGAAGAACAAGGAATCAACCGGTTCAGACAAGTCCAGAATGTACCGAAGATCTGCACAGTCCCATTTCAGATCTGGGAACAAACGGAAAACCCACTGGAGAGATGAAGTTGTTTTGACCACGCCCAAGCGAAGCCACTCCAAGAAGATGACCCGACTGAGGGACGGGGAAGAAGGCTGCCCCCTCAGGCCCAACCCTCCCATGGCGGGATGGTCCACCCAATGCCACCAGAGTTTGGAAGAAATGACCCGAAAAGCCCAGAAATCACGGAACCAAGCATGGGCAAAAAAGAGCCAGCCTCCCCCCAATGCCCCATTAATGGGGCAACCTGCGAAAGGGCCGATGCAAACGCCGAGAAGCCTTTCGGCGCATAGACCGAACACCGCGCCAACCAGACGACGAAGGTTCAGGGAAGCCCACCGACGCAACCACTGGCACCAAAGGTCTACCTCGACCAACCGAAGCCCGAGCCCTGGTGCGACCAAATCGAGATGACCGAGAACGTCTCCCCCGTACCACCAACAAGTCCGAAACAGGACGGCAACTAGTCGAAATCACCGCCAGAAACTGAGCCACAACATCCTCCGGGAACAACAGAGGACAGAACGGCGAAGACGACTGCAGAGCCAGGGCCCAAGCCGAATTCGGAGACAGAGCCAGCACGGCCTGCCGACACGCGAGGCGAGAGGAGAAGAACATTGAAACCGCCTCCCGGAGGATCGGTGCAAACAGCTTAAGCAAGGCAGATGATGCCTGCGCAGCCGATACCAGAACCCCAGCCGAAGGCCCCTCACTCAACGCCCCCACATCCTTAGAAAGGAAATCCGAATGGAGCTCCAGAAGACCAAAAAAACGCAGAACCGAAGCCAAATGACTGCGAGTCCGGAGGTCCTCAGCCGCCAAAGCAACTGAAAGAGTGGGAACTTGAGCATGCAATTGCACCAGCCCCACATCACGAGGAAGCATAGGAGCGAAGAGGCACTCATTGAGGAACTCGAGCGAGCCCCCCAAGAACACCTGCACCTCAGATGAAACCTCCTGCGAATCCAGCTTGCGGGTACGACAAAAGCCACGCCAACCTTTGAGAGAGAAAAGGGGGCAGTCTGCCAGCAAGGAAGACTCTGGAACTTCATAACGCACCCAATATGGGAAAGAAGAACCAAACTCAAAAGAAGATGGATCCATCACAGAGGCGTAAACTGGGTCTCGCAGGAGGTACGCACTAAGGGCCTTCCGAACCTCCCCAGGGGAAATCCGACAAGGAGGAAACCTCCGGAAAGACGAATTCAAGGAACCCAAAGGCACCCGGAAACGAACCCGGGGTGGAGCCGCATCCAACTCAAATTCATACAGGGAAGGAGGATACGAAAAACCCTTCCCCTGCAGCAACAATCCCTGCCCAGAAGGCACAAGGGCCCAAGCAGGGTCAAAAGGAGCCCAAGCACCCCAAGCAGATTCCCCTCGAGCCCGGGGAACCCCCAACACAGGCCCCGGGGCAGAGCCCTCTTCTGCTTCCACCACCCCTGAAGAAAAGACAGAGTCCAAGGGAAAGGCTTCCGATATGTTAGGTGGCTGCGATGAACTGGAAGCCTTAGCAGGAAGAGTGGGCTCAGCCACTTCCGCGCCCGAATCGGAAGGGGCAGCCCCTGAAGCCACACGAGCCTCATCCCGATCTAAACATTGCCCTGACACTGAAACCCTCAGACGTTTGGGAGCCGGAAGTGGGGAAAGAGGAAGAGAGCGAACCACGCCCACCTGGGATGGAAGCAGGGGCATGGACGGAACCAAGATTGAAGCGAGCAATGGCCCCAAATCCCGGTCCCTAAACCCCAAACGGGGCAGCTCCGGGGCCTCCAACCGGGCAACCAACCTGGCACGTTGCATGAGAGAGAAGCGAGCGTGCAATGCTGCCGCAGCCTGAATCTTATCATTTGCAGATGAGGAATGGGTTAACTGAAACACAAGCAGGGAACAGGTCTCGCAAGACTCCGGGTCGTAGGTGTCACCGACCCAACAGGCTGCATGGCGGAGGCAGAAAGGGTGATTGTCTCCCTGAGGCAGGGGCGACGAACAACCTTCATATTCGCAAAGGGCGAGAGTGGACTCGGACGGATCCATGTTACCAACCTAGCCCATGGAGGTTTTCCCAGGGTCCGCAGGGAATGTCAGCCTTATGGGATGCCAAGGCACTGGGGCCAGCCGAGCCGGTAGACCCCCTGCTTGGAAGCAGGCAAACTATCAGTAGCAGCTACAGATAGTTTCAATTATCAGGGCAATGGAGGAGAGCCACCACAACCAAGGCGAGCATAATAAGCAGCTAAGCAGACCTCCTCCGTCCACACTGGGAAAACGCCATTAAATAAAAAAAAGAACAAGCCCCGAAACCACACGACAAGCAAACTAGCAGCCGGAGAGAAACGTCGTCAGTCACACAGGTAGTAAGCAGACTACGCCAGCCTCAGTGTGCCTTTCTTCTTCAGCCAAGAACACTCCCCTGACCCGGGGCAAGAAAGTCCCAGACCCCCCGACTCACCCCAAGGGGGAAGACACTGTCAAGTGACGAAGCCCTCAAACGGACAGCGAGTCCAGAACGTCCAGAGAAGATAACGCTGACACGCGAGGGTAGTACTTAAGGAGCACCTATGGAAGTGTGCCCTAGGAGCATGTAGCTCCAAGTACAAGAACACCTGCCCACCACATCACACACACACACACACACACACACACAGCTGGCACAGCTACACAAGGCAATATCCAGAACAGGAATGTGAGGCCAGAGGTGACTGAGAGACAACCAGCAACTCAACAGGACTTGAATGGATACTACACTCTTACTACAGAGTACGGATCACACATATTTTTATCATTTCGGACACAAAATTTTGAAGGTTTTGTATATATATAATTATTCAATATTAAAACCACAATATAATGCTCAACAGTTAATTATTAATTGAGATTTAGTGATGTGATGGACATAATCCGGGCTTAGTAAGAACGCCGCCCACCAGCGTAAACACTACACATCCCAGTGACCACAAACATGATCGAACGTACAAAACACTACCACAAACATGATCGAACGCACAAAACACTACCACAAACATGATCGAACGCACAAAACACTACCACAAACATGATCGAACGCACAAAACACTACCACAAACATGATCGAACGTACAAAACACTACCACAAACATGATCGAACGTACAAACACTACCACAAACATGCTCGAACGCACAAAACACTTCACTGTGGCCATTTGGGAGTAAACTCCTATTACATTTATTATGTGATATTTATACTTGTATATAATAATTACTAGAGGTAAACGCGTAATATATAATATTAATGAATTAAAACGATAATGTAAACCATAATTACCTTTTACTTAAACTTCACCACTATGGTATCAGTATCAGAGTCCTTGCTCTGGACTGTATTCGTTCCTATCTCAGTGACACCAATATGTAGCCATCAATAGTATAAACCTCCCCCACTCAACTATTGACAGTAGGGTTGGGTGCCACAGGGCATCTTGGGACCTCTCCTATTTCTAAACGCATCAATGATTTGCCAAATGTTTCTATCATTTTTAAACTTATACTATTTGCTGCTGACGATACTACCTTCATATATTCTGACCCCCAACCCCCACGTACTAATAATATTGTCAACAATCAATTTAAAATGTCCACTCATAGATGTCAATCAACAAACTCACACTAAACATAGAACAGACCTAGAAAATCACCTGTTTTTTGTCACCCCTAATTCTTCGCCTTTTTAGATAATGTAACTTAAGTTTTGTGAAACCCAATGTACTTTCGTGTATATATAAATAAAGTCATTACCTGTTTTAAGCTTACAAAAATCTAAATTAAGCATCATTAATAATTTATATACTTTGTTTTATTATAATTATAATTACTAAGCTTACCTAATAATCTAAATTAAATATAATTACCAATCAACTTCAATAAGGTTACCATTCTTGCACAACTGACCGCAGTTCCAACTGTGGTCAACTTTTCTTCTTTACTCTGAGATATAAAATAAACCATGAATAAGTTTACCATCAAGTTGCGAGAGAGTATACAAGACCACTTTAGCAGCGTATAGTAACGGTTCTCTACAGGACCACCTCAGCGACGCCTCTACAGGACCTCCTTAGCGACGCCTCTACAGGACCACCTCAGCGACGCCTCTACAGGACCTCCTCAGCGACGCCTCTACAGGACCACCTCATCGACGGTTCTACAGGACCACCTCAGCGACGGTTCTACAGGACCACCTCAGCGACGCCTCTACAGGACCTCCTCAGCGACGCCTCTACAGGACCACCTCAGCGACGGTTCTACAGGACCTCCTCAGCGACGCCGCTACATGACCACCTCAGCGACACTTCTACAGGACCACCTCACCAGGGTGAGTGAAGGCGTACTGCGGGCGCTGCTCTAGATAAAGTGGCCCCGTGGACCCAAGAGACGATAACAACATACAATACTCTATTATATTAGGACTCGCCACTCATGTAGCACAAGTGAAGCTACTGATACCTTGATAATTGATAACATTATTATTTCTATATTTGACGGTTTGTCGACATTTAGCGACTAGAAAATTTAATGGATTTTCTAATAAATTTGGTGTTAAATGTTGTTTTGTTGCAACAATACTGTTTTCAAATTGTTTTTGTTTGTAATTGAACTTAGCCATATATTCTCTGTCTACATAGACATCATCAGAATACAAGTGCTCGTAGTCCATGACGTCGTGAGCGGGAAAATCAAACGTCTTAATAATATCTGTAAGCATAATATTCATTATTTCAGGCAAATTCATACAAATTACATCATCTCATTGATATACCAATTTAAATTAAATGTTTGGTTGTATTATTATGTAATTAAAATGCAATTTTTACTTATATGTTACCTCAAAGGTTAGTTTTTAAGTTTAACTATTACTTTTCTGAATTTACCTGAAGGTCACTAACACTCTAGTGGCTTCGACGAGGACAGGAAGCCAGTGGCTTGTCAAAGATCCCTTCATTTGTCCTGATTTTTTCAAGCTGGATTTAAAGTTCAGCAGTTTTGGCATTTGTGGCACCTGACACCCATCCTGTAGGTGGTAGAGGAAAGGGTTACAGAGGCTTTGGGTATTAGACCTCTTATTAACTACTCAGGTCATTATCCTTACTCACTTTCATGGGCATTATTCGCTAATAATTTGTTACCTCATATATTACGGTTAATAAGCCAGTAATGTTAATTCGTAATCGAGTCTGTAATGTATTTTTACGTGTACGTATTTGGTCAGACACATCATTTTTTATATTTATTTAGTATAGTCTTGGATACAGTAGTCTGTTTATTGGTAATGTAGTGAAGTGTCGTAGAGTATGAGACGAAGACTTATGTCGAGGATGAGTTGCCGAGTGAGGCCGGGGGTAAAGAGCTCAGACAAGGGGTGAGTGTGTAGTGTCGCACTCTGGTTACCCCTTTTAAATTACACCTTGTATAATGTTCATTCACAAAAGAGCACACTGAAAAAATATTTACCCGGTACCTATTTATATGGCAAACTTTGGTTACAAGTGAAACATTTCTTACACTGTAAATTAATTAATAAAGTTTACGTCTTAGCTTATAGTTTCACTTGTTCGCTGAAATGAATGAGTTTCTTTGGATATGTTCTTATATAGGCTTGTCGAGGTCTCACTAGGCTATACTGGTATTTATATATTAAGTTCTATATATAGTTAGGCATGGATTAAGTGTTTAGGTTCTCTAGGCAATTATTTGTATTTAAAGGTCGTCAGTGAAGCACCGTTCACTTAATGTTCGAACATCATCAGTTAAGTAGTATGTAAACTGCATCTGGCTTTTGTTGATAAAGATGTGCTGGGGTTGAAGAGTATTTGACTTTTGTTGATGAGGCCAGGCTGAGATTAACGCACATTTGATCTTTGTTGATGAGGACGGGTTGGCATTAACTAGCATTTGGCCTATGCTGATGAGGACGGGCTGGAATTAACACGTATTTGACCGTCGTGGATGAGGGCAGGTTGGGATTAATGAACATTTGACCTTCGTTCAGGAAGGTGGGCTGGGATTAACGAACATTTGTTTTTTTATTGATGAGGATTGGGTGTTTTAACCCTACCTAACCCAATTAAGCTATCCAAACCAAACCTAGTCAATCCTACCCAACTTAAGAAGATTTAAAGGAAATTACAGATGTGTATTGGATCATGTGAGACAGCTCTTATTAAGTTTATTAATATATATTATTGGTAGACAGCTGTTGCATATTAATCAGTGTTGCAGTATAATACACAAGTTACAAAATAACCGTCAGTTTTTTTACCCGAGTTTACCCAAGAGCCACTAACACTAGTGGCCTCAACGAGGATAGGAAGTCAGCAGCTTTTTGAAGGTCCCACCATTTGCCTTGATCTTTTTAAGCTGTACAGTACTTTAAAAGTTAAAAGTTTATGTCATCTCCAGCTTCAGCGGGTAAGCAGTTCCATGGATTAACCCCGTGGGTGTAAAAGTATCTCCCGTTCTGTCCTACACTGTGGCTTGTCGAGCTTGAAACCGTTACTCCTTGTTTATGTTACATGACCTTTTGAAGAAATTTTCCAGATCAACATCCTCCAAATTGTTCAGTATTTTGTAAGTTTCAATGAGATCCGTCCTGTCATGCCTGGTATGCAGAGTTGTTAGCCTTGTGGCCCTCAACCGTTCCCGATACGTTTGGTTGACTTGGCTCTGGAATGATTTTTGTTGCCCGGTGTTGCACTTTCTTCAGAGCAGCTATATCCTTCTGAAGATGAGGTCTTCATGCTTGGATACAGTAATCCAAATGAGGGCACACCAGAGATTTATAGAATTAAATCACTACCTTCTTTTCCTTAAAGTCAAATGTACACTTGATTATTCAAAGTGTTTAGTTAGCTTTTTTGACTGCTGCCCCTACCTGCTGTGCAACTTTTATCGAGTAATGGATTTCGACTCAAAGGCCCTTTTCTTCATCAATCTGCTGTAATGTAATGTTATTTATTTGGTAGTTGTGGCATGGGTTGTTATGCCTCACATGCAGGATCTTGCATGTCAATATTTAAAATCATTTGCCAGTTATCTGACCATTTGAGGAGTTCCTGTAGATAGTAGCACCAAGCTCACTTCCTGGCTCACCAGATCCTGGTGCTGCTTTTTGGTGGTGGGAGGTGGAACTACCTAACTACCTGGGGTGGGGGGGTTTGATTGCTCTTGCGCTGTTGTTGTGTATTTTTTGTCTTGCTTATCTTTCTGGTGGCTATTTCCTCAGAATGATTTGGCATTCTCAACTTTCTGTACCTCAGAGAGGCTCAGAAATTAACCTGTGGTCTACATAGATCTTACAAGCACACTGTAACCTACTTTTTCTTCTATAGTTCATGAAAAAGTATGACACTCGACATTAAAGAAAGCTTTATTATACAGCTACATAACAGTTTTTAGGGTGTATAACATTTTTATCACAACTTCCAAAAACACTTGAATGCTGTTACAGTATTTCAGATAAATATACACAGTACTGTAGACCAAATAAAATTCTTATTAAACACTCATCAATTATTCCTAACACTAGCTGTAGAAAATGCCCACTACAATTCAGGTGTTCCCATTTTTTATACTACTATTATTACAGTAAATTTTAAAGGTTCTCTTTTTCCCTACTTCAGTGTAAAACATTTGTGCTACAAGTCATCTATACAGTCAATGAAAAATCTTTTACATCACTAACTTTCTGCACAAAATAAAACCTTGTACAGTATACTGAAGTCACAAATACAATGCTTAACTAGTAAAACAGATAACATCAACATTTCCAAGAAAGCTTAACTAAAAAAAAAAATAAAAATAAATAAATACAATTTTCAGGAAGTCTATAAAACTACAAAATCATTATATATCTACTTATAATAAGTCATCTCTGCATGACGTGTTCAGAGAGATCCTGAACAGTGCACTGTTTCACTTGAACAAATATATCTTAAGATGCATGATCCAGTTCATTTAATACATTTTTAATGATTATCCAAGAGCTAGCAATACAAATTATATGACAATTAAATTACAGTTTAATTAAGGCAGATCTCTCTACATGGAATCAGTTCAAAGACTTTAATACAAATCACACACTGAAATATAGTTATTTACGTCTTGTTAAACATGGATGGTAATAAATATCTGGTCACTAAATCAAAACGAATACTGTATTAAAATTTTGCTATATTTTCTAATGGAAGAACATTCTAAAGAACACTTGAAAAAAAAAAGAGCCTATATTTTGCCTGTAACTGTAAGAGACTAAAAACAAGTCTGACACCACCAACTTTCAAAATTATTACTGATTTTCTGTTTTGCTTTATATGGAGTCAATGGAAATCTATGACTAAAAATTATTTCCTTCATTGAAAAGAACCTGTCAACTTGTCATAAAATGTTACAAACAGTTCATTATAATAAACTGCAAATAGACCTAGTTTGATTAAGTTGCAGTACCTTGGTATTATGTTAAGGATAATAGATATACTGTACTGTATAGTACTGTACAATAATGAAGATATTGACAAGAGCTGATGGCACATTGATTTCGTACATGTTATAACAAATACAGTGCAGTATTGTCTGCTCCCTACTACCACTTCAATACAATACTGTCTAATAAACACCTATACAGTGTAGTTATATTTTCATTTATCATTAAAAAAGCAGTAAAAGTGCAATTGATATATTATTTCTGCACATTCTCATAACTTCAACAGACAAGGAAATCATTAAATATAGTGAATAACTACAAATTGGCAAAAGTGATTTTTCATCTTACAAGCTATGCGTGTACTATTAGAAGGCAAATTTTTGTATTCTGTCAATGATCAGCTGAAGGCTCCTGATTATTGATACATCATAATATAAGAATGCTATATGTAATTTCACCCAATGATTGAAATTCAAACCTCGGCCTAAAATTTCCTTAGTAATGTACAAAATAATTACAAATATCAGAGATGCAGATTTACCACTAGTGGAAAATGATTTTAGCACATCTAGTGTAAACTTCAGGTCTTGATAAAATACACGTTACAAAAATCATACCATCAAAATTACAGTAGTTCTACTTCACTTCATATACAGTACATGTTCTAAAAAATTTATTTGAACCACCATATTTGTGCTTTCTATTGCTCTTTGTTCCTAGAATGTTCTTAAATTATGAAGTTTTTGCCACAAATGATGAGACTGTGAATAATATACAATAATGTGCTTTAACACGAGTTAAATAACAAGAACAAATATTTTGGAAGCCATGATTAAATACAATATTGCAGGTTTATTACACCCTCACATAAGCCTGTGAACTCACTACTTAACATGAAACTTCCATTCGGTCATCTACACCATATATACAAAGTCGGTAAATATTGTGCTTGAAATTTACCCAAAATAGCAATTGTTATAATATTACCTGTTGTGCTTTACAGTATACATACCATGTAATAAATTATATTTTATTATGTTCACAATAAATCTTCTTGTATTGGAAGCACTGGTTAAGGACCAAGTGTTTACAATCATCTAAGCTTTGGAAGTTCTGACATGTGCATCTAAATAAGCAACATAGTTCCTACCAAGATATAAAGCTCCTGCTGCACCAGCAGCACCCATCACTGTGCGGAGGACTGGGTTCTCGGGTGCCACAGTGCGGCCCAGTGCCCAGAGCAGCATCGATCCAAGATTAAACATTACAGTCCCAAAAGTGCTGAAAAATATAAATATTAATTACATATACTGTACATCTTGTGACAAGTTTTTCTTTAAAAATATCTTGAATCCATATACAAAGGAACCTCAGGACTCGAATGGCTCCAAACTTGAATACTTTATTCATGAATAAAAAGGTTTGGTAGTTAAACGTTTGCTCGGCACTCAAATGTAAATATGCATAGCAGACAAGTCAGTTTCCAGTATTATCGTTCACTGTAAAAACCTCCCAAAATGTGACTAAACTTTATAGTGTTTTCTTGGATATTTGTTATATTCTTAGCATAAATAAGTGACAATGGTGCCTACAAAAGTTGGTGATAAGAATCAAACAAAAAGAAAATTAGTTATAACCACAATAAAGACTAAAAAAAGAACTCCTAGCAAAATATGAAAGTGGTGTCCGCATGTCTGTTCTTGCTACAGAGTTTGGTATGTCTAAATCTAGTTCTCTAATAAAATAAATGTGTGCAAAATGTGGGGGGAAAGTGCAAATTTGTTTGAAAAATATCACCCTGACAAAGCTGTGGCAACCTATGTTATAAACCTGTTGAATAACAATGCTATGCCTCAGTTTAGAAACATTTAAAAATGCAGGCAAAAACAAATATGATTGGACAGGTTTCTTGTAAAAAAAAAAGCATCCAGCAAGTCTCAAGAAGGCAGTAATTAATTAATTATCAGGGGGAAAGCGCCAAGCCATTACGACTTTATAGCACTGGGAAGGGGTCAGGATAAGGATTTGGGATGGGACGGGGGGGGGGGAAGGTTCAATCCCCCAACCACTTGGACGGTCGGGGATTGAACGCCGACCTGCATGAAGCGAGACCGTCGCTCTACCGTCCAGCCCAAGTGATTGGGCTGGACGGTAGAGCGAAGAAGAAGGCAGTAGAAAAAGGACAAAAAGAGAAAGAACCCCAGAAGCACAATTACCAAACTTTTTATGGTAGGGGACTCCTCAGCCAAGCAATAACATCTCTCCTCCTCTTCCTCACCACCTTCCACATGTGTCATCAAACTCTCCTAAGTCCAGGTAAAGTGAGTGGAAGGGAGGGGAATTCTCAGGAGAAAGTGCCAAGCCATTATGACTATATAGCACTTGGAAGGGATGAGGATTTGGGATGGGATGGGGAAAGGAATGGTGCACAACCACTTGGATGGTCGAGGTAAAGTGAGAATAAATTTGCATTTATTCCAGCTATTGTGTGTATGTGTATTTTTTGTGATCTGCAGCGGATTAATCCAATTTACATTATTTTTCATGGGAAACTATTCGGTATTCGGTACTCGAACAGCCTTCGGGAACCAATTAAGTTCAAGTACTGAGGTTCCACTGTATTGCTTTATATTTCTATGCATGGCCTAAAATTTCTATGCATATATGGCCTAAAATGGACCATCCTTTAAATGATGTCTCTACAGAAGAGTTTTTTTTTAAAGTAACAAAAGATTACAACAGCCCTTCTAGTTGTTGTCCTTTTACACCACCTGCTCCTCTTCCTGTTCTGTTCTTTCTAAATGCCGAGTGGTGTCCCAGGAGATGAAATTCCTGTTCCATTATCTCTTCTTGTTCTAATCTTTCGCTGATTGCAATGATGATACAATTTTTTGCCTCAATATAAATGCCTAATGTGCCAAATTTATTTATCATGCTTCTAGCATTCATGTACTGTATAATGAATTTAAATTCCTGGCATTCTTCCTAGCTTCCCCTTCTCCTAAAAAAACAGAAGTTCTTAACATTTTAAACTGCAGGAGAACTTAATATTGAATCTATATACGGTATACAGGAGTAATTCTGTTTCACGAAGACTGCAGAATACATAGATGCTATATTGTAGCAATAAAAACTCATCCTTCATCTTTACATGCTGCTGGAAATGTAGCAATGACATTATGATTACAAGGACAATATCATTAATAAGAACAGGAAACTTTATATCGGGATGTTAAGAATTAAAAGCAAAAATTAATGTACATAATTTCTTAATAGCGACATTGAATGACATTAAAATATTTGCTCTGAAATAGAAATCATGTTTTATTTTTTATCTTTGTTTTGAAAAATGTAGCATACTAAGAATAAATTTTGTTTTGTTTTTAAATCTGTTAACTTACCAGAATAATAACTTTTCTTTACGAGCAGCTTGTGCTAAGTGTCGACTGGAGTATAAGTAGAGCCCTGTCCCACAAATAGAGTTCACCAAGCAGGCATTGGTCAATGAGATATGATGAGGTATAACCCTGAAATGGGAATAATGTACTGTACTTTTGCATTAAAGTATCCTAGAGTAAGAAACAAAAATGTCCTCAATAATCTACTCCCTAGAAAAACGAATATGAATGAAAGTACTAAATAGTATGCTGTAATAACAGTACAGTATAAATAACCTATGTTGGAAATTATCAAGGCAAATTTTGCCTGGTTATATTCTAGAGCCCCACTTGAAAGAACAAAATCTTCCTGGCTATGGCGTCCAGAATTCATAACATTCAAAGTTTTCCATTTCAACTATTTTATACCAAATGGTATTATGTTTTTATTTATTCAAACAATTGAACATGTACAGAAAGTGTTTTAAAAAGGTTTTGTAAAAGAAATTGGCAAAAAATCAAGTCCAGTGAATCACACAAGCCAGCTCCATCAAAAGCCTTTGTTACTTTCCTTTACAACCTAATACCAGTACCTTACCTTACCTTGTTGTGGTTCCAGGGTTCAAGGTCCCTGTGGTCCGGTCTCTGACCAGGCCTCCTAAAGTACTGTACTGTATAAATGATTGTACTACCAGAATAGACGCCTTCGATTGCATCTGACTTTCTACTCAAATATTTCAGCTCTTTATGAACCACATATCCATCTCTTAGGAAGATAGTATAGTGCAGATTACAGTAATAATAATAATAACAATAATTCATTGTGTTGAGGGACAGGCAGCAAGAGTGCATTCATACACGTTAGGCTTATATCGAGCCCCCCCCCCATTGAATTACTGACCCTGCCCAGGAAGCAACCCACAACAAGCTGAGTAGCTCCTAAGTAGCTACTAACTGCTAGGTGAACAGGTACATTAGGTGATAGGAAAGGGTCCAACCATTTCTGTCCCGCCTGGGATTTGAACCCGAAATTCTCGAATGAGAGTCGAGAACAAACCTGACTCTAAGGTACTACCGGGACCCCTGGATCCCGGAATAAGACAGGATTGTCATGCACATTTCTCTTCTGTACTGTGTTCATTTCCCATTTAATAAGTTATTTTTGAGTAGAAACATGGTTAAGGTCAGCACAAATGAGAAGAGAGTATGTTTGATGATTAGGTAGATTGTTACTAAAAATAATTAAGACAATTGCACCACAATTTATTAACTGAATTTACCTGATGGCCATCATCTCATTAGTGGGTTCAACAGGGACAGGAAGCTGGTGGCTTGTCAGAGATCCCCCATTTATTCTGATGCTGTTATCCAGTTGGATCTCTAATTGAAGCAATGTTTTGGCATATACAGCTTTGGCCGGGTAGGAAGATCCATAGATTTATAATCCTAGGGGTGAAAATGCTACTCCTGTTTTCTGCCCTACTTTGTGGCTTGTTAAACAAAGCCATTGCTCCTTGTGTGAGTTACATCTGAGCTTTCAAGGAAGTGGTCTGGATCATTATCCTCCAAACTGTTCCATATTTTAAAAGTCTCAATGAGATCAGTTATGTTTGGTTTACAGTGTTGTTAATCCTGCGGCTCTCAGTCTTTTCCTGGTATGAGTCAATAAAGTTCTGGAATGATTTTGTTGCCTGGTATTGACCTTTCTCTAAAGCAGATATGTCCATCGGAAGATGAGGTCTCTAGACTTGGATATAGTAATTATATACTGTATATATATGTGGTCCATATTGAACTTTATGTAGAAATATCAAAGTATTACAAGGTGTCATTATGACAAAATATGATAAGAATGATAGGAATCATAACAAATATGAACTGAAACTTGCAATGATTAAATATTGCTCGTTAAATTAACTTTTAATTGATTATTAAATTAAAAATGAAATTTAAATTAAATTTTAAATATAAGAATAAATTACCAAGTATATACCTATCAAACATCATGACAGAATGGGCTAAATTAACTAGAAATTAACTATTGGTTCAATTCCAGGGCGGGACAGAAATGGTTGGGCATGTTTCCTTTCACCAGACACCCCTGTCCACCTAGCTTTAAATAGATATCTGGGAGACAGGCAACTGTTGTAGGGTTGCACCCTGGTTAAAGTCCGTAGTTCAAACTAGGGGAAATAAGCAAGCCTAATAAACATATCCACAAGCTTCTTATCCCAAAATGATAATTATATGTTCATAACATCTATTTTGTAAATACACTTTCTCAATTCTCTCTGTATAATTGTCAGTACTGGCAGCTGTTATGAAGAGACTTAACATGAAAAGTAAAGGAGAAACAAAAAAGGTTCTCCCATAAAGAAGTTTAGCCATGCCAGAGACCCGCTACCAGCAAGCTCCTTTACACACCCCTAACAAATTTCACAATATCCAAATACAATTTCATTTACACCACAAACGTGACAAGATATCCGAGGCAAAATAGGAGGAAAACCCGGGGATTAAAAATAAGACTCACAAGAAGCGGAAGTTCTCAAACAGCTCCGGGGTACATCTGTATACTGAGGACGCCGTAGGAGAGGCAGCCCTTCATGGGGGCGTAGTAGTACAGGACGCTGTCCCTGGTGATGGGTCTAAGGCCAGCCTTGCTCAGGCTGGCGTTAACCTTCTGCACTAGAGTCGCCATAGCCGTGTCTTCTGCTAGATGGGTATCTGGCTTATCCGGCTCGGCCATTATGCTGTATACGTTCTTGAAGCGTCGTGCCTCTACCTCTAGCAATCCGCATTTTTGATAGTTATGCAAAACACTCTTACCTGTAAAATATATAGATACTCATATATAATAAAGTGGTTATGTCCATATTAATATTGATTTTTATTTGTAAAATTATTTTTATAAGGCCATTCAATGTATAGATGAAGTTTAGCATTTCTGGCAAATCTTAAAAAAAAATAACTCGAAAAAAATATAAGAGTTTTCTAAATAATTTGCTGATTTTAGTGTTATTTCCTGCCACAACTCCAGAGTGACTATATGTGCTGCAATAAACTAATTAAACAACAAATTAACCAGATTACATGTGAATGAATGTATAATGTTAGCGAGGAGCTGCCCCTGCAGACAGAGATGTGGTGTGGCAACACTGCTGAAGACGTCTCCAGTAAGGTTGTTATTGATTCCTTCAAACTCGGAAGGATGACAGCCGTAAGTATCTTTCTTATGGCTAAGCAACGCCTTAGGCGTGTGGCAAATGTCAACAGCAGGTGTACACGGGGTGTGGCATGCAAGGTCTCTCTGATACGCTCACCTTCGTACAGTCAATGGTTCACTCCAGGACTTAGAACCCAACCTTTTTATTGAGTAGAATTGTTTTATTTAGTCATCTTTGTGTCAATTTTGTAACTAGCTCATCAAGATTGTAACTTGCTTAGCTAAATGAATTGTGGGGTTGAGTCCCTGAGCCCATTATGTGCCTCTGTAACCCTTTCCACTACCGCCACGGGATAGGTATAGGGGGCATAATAAATGAACTAAACTAAAAAAAAAAAACTTTGTACACAAGATTAGCCTTCCTATCCTAAGTGTATCTCTATCTCTCCCAAAGGTAAGAGTCGCACCATACACGGCATTTCTAAAGCGGGGCAGGGTCAACTAGTACTCAACTGTTTAAGAAAGCAGATTTCAGTGTTACATCTGTATATAGTTCAGATAGGCTGGAATTTTGTTAAGCTGGAATTTGTAGGATTTTTAATTCCACTGATATCATCTGAGAGAACTGTTTGCTTTGCCTTTGCAGGTCTTGGCCTGCAGCAACACATGTTGAGCGGGTATCCCTTATATGCTAGACACTTACTGGTTTGTCCAGACGTGTTCAGAATGGTTTAGCATTATTAGTATCCTAGCCAAAAGTGCACACAAAAGCACCACACAACTGCAAAAGCAGTTGTGTGGTGCCCATATCTTAAGAAGCACATCAACAAAACTGAAAAAGGTGCAAAGACATGCCACTAAGTGGCTCCCAGAACTGTAGGGCAAGAGATACGAGGAATGGTTGGAGGCATTAAATATGCCAAAACTAGAAGACAAGAAATAGAGTATACAAAATAACAGGAATTGATAAAATTGATAAGATTTCCTGAGACCTGGAACTTCAAGAAGAGGTCATAGATTTAAACTAACTAGACGAAGATGCCGAAGAAATATAAAAAATTCACTTTCGCAAACAGAGTGGTAGATGGTTGGAACAAGTTGGGTGAGGTGGTGTGGAGGCCAAGACTGTCAGTAGTTTCAAAGCATTATATCAGTTTCAAAGCATTATTTCACCAGTCTCCATGGTGTAGTGGTAAGACACTCACCTGGCGTTCCGCAAGCACTTTGTCATGGGTTCGTATCCTGGCCGGGAAGGATTTACTGGGCGCAAATCCTTAACTGTAGCCTCTGTTTAACTCGACAGCAAAATGTGTACTAGGTTGTAACAACGATTCTTCGCGGCAGGGTCGTATTCCAGGGACTTGCCCGAAATGCTACGCATACTAGTGGCTGTACAAGAATGTAACAATTCTTGTATATATCTCAAAAAAAAAAAAAAAAAAATATGACAACAAGTGCTGGGTAGACGAGACACCACGAGCATAGCTCTCATCTTGTAACTACACTACTTCAAGCTGCTGCTGCTGTTTTAGATTTGGCTACTGTGAACAAAATTTGCAAGTAGCATGGGCTATGGTGGGCCCGTAGTGGACTTGCCTAGTACAAGAGTGGGGTGGTAACTCCCACTTCAAGCCTGTACTCTGCCCTTAGTACTTTTAGCAAGTTACACCTCACCTCCCCTTACAAATGAGTGGGGGTGTGAATAAACGTTTACCGCACTAGTTTCAAGAGAATCTGACGATTTGTTTACATAGGGGAGGATCAGCCAGAAATTGACATTTCATTACATTAATCTCCTGTTTTTTTCTGTTGCAGGAGGTCACTCTACCAGTACCTCTTCCTCCCAAGGATTCAGCAAGAACAGATGATAGAAGATTGTGGGTTGGCAATCTTGATTCTCGGCTGAGAGAGTAAGTATTCCTGATGGTTTCATTTTTTTTTCATAAAAGACAACTGTGCAGGCTATTTAAATTTATTAAGGAGTTAAAAGGTCAACTATAAGACATACAAGGAGCAATGGCTTCAAGCTCAACAAGCCACAGTGTAGGATAGAAAACAGATGCTTTTCCACCAATAGGGATATAAACCCATGGAATTGCCTGCCCACTGAAGATGTAAATGCCAAGATATTACTGCAGTTCAAAATCCAGCTAGAAAAAATCACTGGGGAAAAATGGGAAGACATATGAAAAGCCTTCCTGTTCCCATCAAGGCCTCTAGAAAGATGGTGGTCCTCTGGTAATTTTGAACTGCCAAAGTCCGAGGACTGGTAATGGGCCGAATATGGGAGACTTTACTATATGCAACCATTTTGGAGGCTTTTGGAAACTATTTCAAATTTGTTTTCATGTCTGAGAAAAAAATATTATTGATGGCAATAATAAATAGAATTAAAGTTTAACAAAATATTCCAAGACAAATTAGTCACCCAAAGTGTAAAACTATTTACTTGGCCCGCAATACAGTTCAGTCTCATGGATGCAGGAAATTTAAACCAAATAGAAAGTAATGTCAGAAATAATTGCTACAACTAATTTTCTCAAAGAAAATTATTATTGATAGAAAACAGTCTGCAGTACTGGTATAATGCTATACAGTACTGTAATATGTTGTGATTACGTAGTATGTTTGAACCTGAATTTGGGTGATGTTGTGCATATCTAATCCAGGATTTTTTCTCTCCCCAATTGGTATCAACTCCTTAAAATGGTGGAAAACTTTGGCCCGCTGGTGGAATTCGACTTTCTTTATCATCGCTCGGGCCCTCAAGCTGGACAGCCCCGAGGATATGCCTTTGTGACATTTGAATCCTCCAAGTCGGCCCAGACGGCTATGAGAGTACTTGACGGGAAGATTATCTTGGGTCGGAGGATGGCAGTGAAATGGGCACATGCTCAGGATGAGGTAACACAATATATTTACCGAGTAGCCATGGCATAGTACTAGAATGTCCTTATGATGTACTGTAATTTAAGATTTAATAACAGTATTGGTTAGTATAATTACACAACTGGTATTGTATGTAGCAAGTTAATAGCAATGTTTGGTACAATTACAATATCAGAAATTTATAGTACGTACATAGTTAAATGTAAAATTTAATATATACTGTATATTCATGCTTATGTTTGTCTGAAATTTAAAGATTACATTAATTTAATGACAAATTTCATTTGGTTATTAGTAATTAAGATTAAGAAACTTTATTCCACAATAGAATTACTGTACATAAAATCCACAGTCATAAAGTGCAGTAATATTGTTAGCAAAGCATCTTTTGGAAAACAAAAACTAAACTAAAATTTGAATAATTTGGCATATATGGGACAAATGGAGTCACTGCATCCTTGCACATTTCTTGTCCCCCAGAGTTATATATTGTCATGTCCTGTGCATTGTTCACACGCATACACTGCTTCCTCATGCACCATGTCTACCTGGCCTTCTTCTACCCACAAATTCACGTGAATAATTAATTTCCATCTTTGTACCATCATAAATTCATTTGCCTTGCCTAAACTGTATCAAACACTCCTCAGTTTTGTGGACTATTGACTTTTGCACTCCGCATAATATTAATGAGAAATGTTAATTCTCTAATTTTTGTTTCTGCTTTTAGAGTATGTATGAGAGGAATAAAGAAAAGCCAGCACCACCTATTCTTAGTGGTGGTAAAGCAGAGACAACTCAAATAAGGTAGGCTGAATTCAAAACATTGTACAGTACTGTATATACTGTGTGTGTGTAATTTTTTTAATTGTGCTTTTGTTCCCAACTTTCTTCTTGCATTCATTAATTTTTATTTTAATGCATAATCCTTTACGAACAATTGTTTTTACAGCAAAAAGAGCAAAATTGCTGCATTAGAGGCTAAATTAAAGCTACTTGAAGAAGATAACCTTAAGATGAACCTAACTCCAGACGTTGGAGCTAGTGCCACTCGACCTACCTCTGTGACGTACGCATTTATTGAGAAAAAACCAGGGACCAAACTGCAGGGCTCCTCAAACAGACCACACCATTCCTCTAGTCATCCTTACCAAAAATCAAAAATCTCCAGAAAATAATACAATATTTAGGTTGATAGTGGTAAGTCTAATACTGTAATAGGAAATCTGATCTGACCAGGATTATGCTTTATACCGGCAGTTCCTTGCAGCATTAATAGAGTAGTTATTATTATTAAAAAAAGTAAAAACCGATTTTAATTATAGTATGGACAAGAAAGTTTTATTATGTGGTTATTTAATGGCATGTGAACTACATTTCCAGTGGAAGACATTCATCTATACCTACTGTGCCAGATCTTTAAATTTCCAAGCCCTTTTGGTGAAATAAGAAATTTTGTGGATTCGTGACCTAGTGAGATTTGTAAAACAATTTATATTGGTCTTTATCTACATTTGCAATCTATAATAATTTTTTAAGTGATATAGTGAATATAAAAATTTATTGATGCCTGGTATACTCTAAATCTTGGATATGTACAATTTAAATTAGGCATGGTGAACCAAAAACAAGCTCCTGAAAATATTAATAGGGGTTCTGCAAACTCGTATTCAAGCCATTAAACCAGTAAGAATTCTATTTTTTGAAAGATGCTATGTTATTAAATTACAAACAAATATATCATAAAATGGAGCATGTTTAAATTGACCATTTTTTCTTTCCATATAACTCACTGTTAACAATGAATAAATAGTTTTTTGGCAGTTAAACATACTTTGCCAAATGTTTTAAACAATGAAGTAGCGCCAAATTTAATGAACTGCAACTTTTGATCTGTTTTTACCACTGACTCCTGAAGACAAACACAATGCTTGGCACTAGTCTTTGTCAATTCTGTAGTTATTTTTTCTCTCCTCCAGCTTCTTCTGATAGGGTTAACTCTACTGCTCTCTTGATTCAGAATGATTTCCTTTTGTTCCTTCTTTTTCAAATGTTCATTCCAGTACTGCTCGTGTCTATGAGAAGAATTGGTATACCATCTGTTTCATTCATCTTCTACCATGTGTTTCAAATTTCTCTTTGATCTTTAACATCTTTTAGACATTTATTACCTGTCAATGATTCAGAGGATAAATGTTCCTGTGGCCCAATATCTGGCCAGGCCTCCTGGTTGGTGGTCTGGTCAGACAGGTGGTTGGATATGGCTGTTTGTAGTCTGATGTATGAGTCACAATGATCAGGTATCCTTTGAAGGTGCTCGTCAAGTTCTCTTTTTTGAACATTTCAAGAGGCCGGCCAGTTATGCTCAAAGTGTAGGGTGAGTTTTGAAGTCTTAGGTGTTTGATGTTGGTAGAGTTCTTTCTTGGCATGCCTATTGCACCTGGTTTTTCAATAGGGCTATTTTTGCACATCCTGCCATACCTTCTGGTCTTGAGTGATGTTATTTGAGTGCAGATTTGGAACTAGTCCTTCTGGTATTTTCCAAGTGCAAACTCTTTGAATATATGGTTAATGTATGTCAAGTGTGGTTCCAGGCACAGTTACCTCTCCCACTCCCAATTTGGCTTTCACAAGTGTTGCAGCACAATAGAGATTTTGATGAACTTTGTGGTCTACATTCATGCTGCCTTTGCTGTGAATTCTCTGTTGTTGCAGTTCTTTTTGACCTGGAGAGGGCTTATGATACCACCTGGAGATAAAATATTTTAGTCCAACTGCATTCTTTAGCCTTCATGGCAATCTCCCACCTTTCCTTCAAAGCTTCTTCCTTCATCATTCATTTCAAGTGAGAGTTGGTACTACCTTCTCAAATTTTTGTTCTCAACTATTTGAAGGTGTTCCAAACACCTTTTTTTTCCTAGTTGCCCTAAATAGTCTCGCCCTTCCTTCCCCCCGTGATTTTTCTCTGCCTTTGATGTCGCTTTCCTTATGTCCCTTTGATTTTGTAGTGGCATCCCGAATAATATTTAGCACCTTTTTGAATATAATTCAATATATTTATTTAGGAATATTTCTTGACAGTCGGTGCTACATAGTCTTCTCGGCTTGGCACCTTCCGATGATAATTACTTGCTTTGCAAACTGGCAACATGGTCTTGGAACATGAGAACTAAAATAAAAGCGCTTCAGATTATTCCTGGGGGGGGGTACTAAAAATTTGATAATTTTAGATGTATGCCAGGTAGCTCAGTGATCATGAATTTACAGTTTAATAGTGTACCACTTTTAATTTGTTTCCAACATTGTTGTACTAAATACGTGTTTTAAATAATTTTTTTATTTTAAGGATGCAGCAATGTATTTGTTTTACTAGTTTATATCTACTATCTCAGGCTGTTCAAGTGTACTTTATTATAAATATTCCTAAGGAGTGTACATGTAGTGGAAGACATGTTCTGTTAAAGCTCCAATCAAAAATTACAGTATTTATGTTGAAGTTAAAATACAGTATATAAGTATATCTAATGGCCATTAGAAAATAAAAAATAAAAAGCACTTAGAATGATATAGTCTGTTATCATTTGAAGATTTTTTTTATCTTGCAATAAGAGAGCACTATTTTATGTATAATAAAAGTGTATAATAAATGGTATGCTCACCATTGATGTATCTCATCAATATTACTCGCATGATATAAGTAGCCATAACTTTGAGTAGTTTAAGAAAAAAATATAAACCTGATTGCAACAAAGCATGTTTTCTTTGTAATCACAAATCTTAAAGAATTGCATGTTATCCTGCTAGTTCTTAAAATCAAACCGAGTGATGTGCTGTTAACTTAAATACTTAGAAGTTAAGAAAACTTGATTAAAGCGTCTCTATTTCTGTTCATGACTTCATGTATTGTTGACACTTCCAAAATGATTCCAGTATAGGCAAAAAATGAAGGTGGCAGGTCAAGTTGTGTGTGTGCTATTTTTTTATTATTATTTTTTTTTAAAGTGGGCAATTTACCCTTGCTGGGGACCAACGGTGCAAGAACCAGCAGCACATATTTAGTGTTTGGATTTAATATTGCAGACAGAGCAAGACATGAAAGTTTATCGCCTTTGTTCGGAGGGATATTTTTAGCGAAGCGAGTGGTGGTGGTGGTGGTTGTCGTTTAAGATTCAGCTACTTGGAACAAAAAGTTCCAAGTAGCACAGGCTATGGTGAGCCCGTCATACTCGCCTGGCACAGGAGATGTGTGCCTAAAGTGGGTGGGGACATAGTTATACAGTACTTTGGAAATAACCTGTTCTCTTATAAATTACTTGTACGTTTGAATTTGGTCGTTTGCCCAAAAATGGAGATAATTTGAAAAAAATTAAATAAATTTTTAATTTTGTTTCTACAATTTGAGGGTCCTCTGGTAGGTTAGGAGGACAGGAAATTCTCCTAAGGTTTCAAAACGTTAATTGAAAGTTTCCTCTCCTAACCTAACCGAGTAAGCCAGAGGACTCGAACAGAAAATGGGACATTACTTTCTTTCTTTCACTTCACTTCACTTTCGTGAGCCGATTTCATTTCAAGCTACTGTACGTTCATTTTTAGCCATAACATGCATACAGGCGAAAAGTGGCGTTAATTTTTAAGAGGATGGGTTGTTGGAAATTACCTTGAACCAATTTGAAGCACCATTGCCTCACTGACAATCAAACTCAGGACTCTTGGATTGGTAGGCCTGTATGTAAATGTTTTGCAGATAGCTGTGTATGTGACCCTACATGGGAATGAGAAATGCTAGAAAAACACTGTTGTCACCACTCACGTGGTGACAACAGATCTCGTTGTGCAGATCTCGATCTGATTTTTTTACCCATCAGCATTTAATGAGGATTTAAAACATCTGTATCTACAGGATTGCAATTTTTTTTTTTGTCATTCTTGTGGTATTTTGTACCAGCATAAGATTTGGGACAAATGGATGTGCAGACACAGATGTCTGAACAGCCAAACCAATTACAGTACTGTATGCCCATTTTTTTTTTTTTTTTGGCATTATGGTATAATGCCAACCACATTACATATTTGCTAGGTAATTAATCTTTCAATTGAGTTTATATGTTCATTACTCTTCCAATTAGTTACTTAGATTTTAGATTTATTTTTAGATACAAGTGGCTTTGAAAAAATGTTCTGTTCATGATGTTTTTATTACTTAAGGATTTAACTTTTATTACTTAATTTGTCAACAAATTGTATGGAGAAGATAATACTGTAGATAGACAAAATTATTTACCTATACAGTGGTGAAGCAAATTGTTACATATATTAACATGTATTTTATGGTGACCTTGGCAGGTACAAAAAAAAAAAAATGGATGAATTGGTTGGCGGTGACTGATTTTCCAGCTTCCCATTTTCCACTTCTTTCTTCTACTCCTGGCATATGCAACCAAAGAGGGATAAGGCTTGGCCACCGACACGAGTTGTTCTTCCAATGTAACATCCACTAAATGTGGAATTCTCTTGTTATTAAACCTAAAAGTCTATTTTCCCGAATACTCTTGGTTAGAGATTTAATGTCCATTTGTTACTAACGGCTATTATTTAAGTTGAAACGAATAGCACTTCATACGAGATTTAATGATTGTCATTTATACCATATACAGCATACAAATGTATGATTTTTCACTAAATATTTTGTGATATTATATGTACTAAATAAATTAAACTACTGAAAGCTTGTTGACTTGGAGATTTATTTTCAGATAAGTGTAAATCTGAAAATAACTTTCTATTGTACTGTAAGGCATTTACAATTTTTTAAATCAAAAGTTATAAGGATAATCATAATTGTCATGGGAAATCTATATAGCAATCTATTTTATAAATGGAAATGCAAGATGGCTAACAATATATATTTGATTGACTTTTAAGACAATACTTTAATGATTTTCTGGGATCTTTAAGTATCTCCTTGGTGCTTGCAGTCTGGCAAGCTCCACCCAATTCAATCCACATCAGAATTCAGCGAGTCATATTTAAGCCTACTGGGGGAACCAGAGACCAAAACCTGACCCCATCTAAAGGTGCAAGGGGTGTTGCACCTTCATTGGAGCAGGATGAACCAGCTCCAATGATTTTCACAAAGATAAATTATGCTATTGTGATTTCCTATTGTATTTAAAGGGAGAATTTGGTGGGGAACTACATTACCTACACCACTGTGTGGGTAGTTTGGAAAAACTTTGGATTGGTTCCCAGATCAGTGCATCAAGACTCGGTGGATTTGGGCAGATCACAGGTTAAATTACTTGACCAATTCAACTATTAAATGCTCTTAAGGAACACATTTGGGCGGTGAACCAGAATGCTGGTTTGACTTCCTTCCAGGTCCAGTGATTTTCACAGTGATATATCATGCTCTTGTGATTTCCTAGCGCAAATGTTGTAATTGCGTCGCTAGCAAGTGGTTCGTGAATCTCTGAACTTCCCATCCCAAGCTTTATGATTTGTTTTCCTAGTTGTCATATATTTTGTCTCGCCCTCTTTTCTGGCAGGTTTTCTGGTTAGGGTGATTTTAAATCCCCCTGCTCCTTGCCCTTCTATAGAGGCAGGTAGTTTTATATGACTCACTAAGGCTGGCATTGATTGAATTGGGTATATAGTGCCAGGCAGCAAGCACAAATTAGCTACAAAGACCCACCAGAAAGAGGTGTTTCATTACATTCAATGGTAGCTTTTAATCTATACAAAATGTTTGATATAACTGAATTACATACATATACATCACTATTACCATGTTCATGGGGGTGGGAGACTGCTATATATTCTTTATATAAGGTATTGTATTATGGTAGCACTTCAAGGGCTACCAAGAATATAAGTAAGTTTTGAGGATGAATCAGTTTTGTAAAGGCAGAATTTTTTCCATATTTAGCATATTAATGTGCTTGAAAACTGTGTAGCTCATTCTAAAAAATATATATGTATTATAAAAAGTAAATCTGTGCTAAACAGTGAACACTAAAGTAAGACAAATAATGCTGTAATTATAAGATTATAACCCAAAGAGATTCAATGTACATTAATAAAATTTGAGCAGTAAAGTGAATCTCTAAAATATGAATTTACAGGTATTAAAATATCCCCACATAGTTGATGCCTGTATATCCATTTTTACTTTGGTAAAAATGTTTAATATAGATGTATCGTATATACAGGATGGTGACATACTGTACATATAGCCAGAAAAAATAACAGCATAAAGTCACAATTTGTATGTTCATCAGTAACTAACCCATTCTCAGGTCAATTGTATAGACTGGTGGAGTATTGGAGGAAGGAAATACAGTACAGTTATTAGGAAATAACACACTAAATTAATGTGTATCAGATGGTGTATGCTCTTCAATTAAATAAGTTTTTGCTTAATATGTAGTTGTTGTTGTACAGTTTGAAAGAATTGATGGGAATGTTACACTGTAAGTTCTGAGCAGTTCTTCACAACATGTTATGTTTCATTCCTTTCATAATATTTACACATTTCAGGCCTGATAATGGGCTGCAGTAGCACTGTACTGACCTTGTTTGTAATCAAAATAAATTGTAATACTGTAATCATTTCACTGGTGCTGTAACATCATTGGTACTGTACAAACAATATTCATGCACTCTTTAGACAAGGTTCACTAACCTTGGCCAAGTCCCCCAAAAGGATTTCCAAGAGAATCACAGGACTTAGTCTAAGAGCATCCCATCCTTTCTGGATGTCTCCTATCCTAACAAACCAAACTGAACTGCTTTCTGGATTATATGATCACACAAGCCTCCTCAATACAAGTTGTATTCTAAAGGGGGAACATAGTTAACAAACAAGTCAAAAGTTAATGGAAACACAATGTTTATACGAGTGCAAAATAAAATGTTGACTTCTACAAATACTGTGCAGATTGAGTAACACAGCTGGACAAATTTGGTAAAGAGCATGAACCAAATTTGGTTCAGCTATACCGTAAGCTGGAATCTAAAACAAGGCCAGAAAAAGTATTTTGGTGGATTGATCCAGATTGATCGGTCGAGCCTGGCCTCGGGCCGGGCTTGGGGAGTAGAACAACTCCCAGAACCCCATCAACCAGTTCACAAAAATCCTGCTCAGTATTGGTATAAACACAGATCTAAAGCATTATAGACTGGTTTGCTTTCAAAACAATATTGCCTGTATGTTTCTCACTTTTTATAAATTTAAATGTGTGTAGAAACAATGATCTCAAAGTTCTACCTTAAATGGTTGAATAATAAAGGTGCATTTTCTGTAACTGTATTTTCAATATCACCCAATATTAAGAATGGGGACACTTATGGTTCAGTGTACACTACCAGTATAGTATCTTTATTCCTAGTGCTGTCTAAACTGGACTATAGATGTGCAGCATATTCTCCAGCTTCACCCTTGGTCCTTCTCCATCTTGACATTTTGCATCACATGAACTTGCACCTTAGTTAAGGGGGCCTTTCATTCTTCTCCAATTCAGAACTCATGTCAGGTGGTCCCTACAAATCCCCAATTAATGCTTGTACCATACCTTGGCTGTTGTTCCTATTGAAAAACCTGCTGACTCTAATTATGCTATCTTTTACTGCACACATTGCTGTAAACAGGCAATATAGGGATCCCGGTAGTACAGTTGGGGTTCGTTCTTGACTCGGTTGAAAATTCTGGGTTCGAATCCCGGGCGGGACTTAAATAGTTGGGTGCATTTCCTATCACCTAATGTTCCTGTTCACCTAGCAGTAAGTAGGTACTCAGGAGTTAGTCAGCTTGTTGTGGGGTTGCATCCTGGGCAGGGTCAGTAATTCGACCTTTGGGGGATGGGGAGGAACCTCAATATAAGCCTAACATGTATGAATGCATTTTGGCTGCCTGTCCCTCGACAATGAATTATTACTATTAATTAAAATATACAGTAATGTGTTCCCTAGTGTTCATTCCTACCTTACCCCAGTAGTGTGTCCCACTTGTAAAATTTTGTAATGCCCTATCCAGTATGAAGGCTCATAACCCCCTATTGTCATGACATGCCTTTTCCTTACATTTACACTGCCATTCACATCCAGCTACTTTGTTTACAGATGGGTTGAAGTCTGCTGATTGTGTTGGCTACCCAGTTATTTTTCCTAATCAAACTCTGATCTGCCACCTTTCCCAGAGAAGAGTATTCTTATAACCTAGTTCTGTACTGGTAATTTTATAATCTCAAAACCATTACTGTTCATGTGCCAATATTCGTTTATTATTGTAGTCGACTCATAGTGCACTCATGGCTCGAGTTTTTTAACCTTTTACATTCTATGATCAATGATCACAACCAAACACTGGCTGAAACTCATCTTTAGCCAATGTAAGCAACCTATCCACCTGTTCAGATAGTAGTTTGTAAGTATGGGCACCATAGTACAAACATTGATGTACCAAGCAATTAGATAGTAGAATTTTGTATTATTCACTTTATATAGTCAGAAAAATATGAAGTTAAAAAATTATTTTAAATATTAGGCCTCAGATAGCATGTATTAGACCTAAGAAGGTTGGGTTAGTTTTGTTTAGTTTGTCTTTGCAACATAAGTAGAAATAGCTTTCTGGTTTGTCCAAATTCAATATTTCCGATTTCCATTTTCTAATTACATTGTACTGTACATTAGTGTACAGTATGTACTATGGTCCTCATCCTTTCTATAAGTACGTACTACCAAAACAGGAGGAAGGGCTGATGTAAGACAGTTAAATTTTACTGGGTTCCCAGTCATATCTGTGTTGCCTCTTAATGACCTTATGGATATTAAAGAAGCCATTTGTCCCTGTCCCATCTACCCAAAACTAATTCCTTACCTAGATTTCTAACCAGTCATTCATAATGTAAGCTGTAACCATTGGAAAGATGGCAAGCCATTAGAAATAACAAATTGTGTACTAATAATGTGACCTATCTTTGTAACTTTCATCCTGACACCATAACAGGAAATGGATATTGCCTCTGGCTAGGTTTATGTATTCAATACATGTGATTAACCTGTGGGGCACTTACTGGAATAAAGACTTATGCCTTACTCTCAAAGAATAAGAGAGCCTTTCTCTCAAAACTGTATTGTCTGCTAAGTTATGCATCTCATAGAATGACCTGATTTTCAAGATGACAGAAAATCTTGCTTTCCCAATGAAAAATCAGTAGGAGCTATGATGAGAATTCGAACCTATACTCTGGGTATTTGAAAGCAAATGCCTTGGACAACTAGGCCACGACACGAGTCAAAATTTTCTCAAAATTTTCCCTAATAATTTTCCCATTGATACATCACGTTAATGTGATTCTCTGTGCCTTGTTTTTCCAACGTTCCTTTGAGTTATTTGCCCCTATATAAAATCCTTATTGAATTTGATACTTTGATATCATTCTTCTTCTATCTTTTGCTCACATATTAGCATCCTGAATGATATCTAGGAAATTGTTACCATTCTGTAAAAGTCAGAATGTAGCCTGACTTGCTGAATGTGGTACAGAGCCTAGTCTTACCTTCTCTTGATAATTGTTGTACCAGGTACTTATTGACCTGTGTATATAGTGCTGAATGACTGTCCTTCCAAACACAGACTGATGCTTGCCCTATAATCCGTGTGGATTAGAATGTCTGTTTGAAGTCGGAGGGCAGATGCTTCGAGCTAGCTAGCTACACACAAATTTTTGCCATGGCATCTGTTGCATCCATGACAACATGAAGGGGGTGTCCCCTATGTTACATAGATACGCGTAATACTGGGGAGGGAGAGAGAAGGACACAGACAGACACAGTCAGATACAATAAGGGAGCGAGAGAGGCAGAGGCAGAGGCAGAGACTGGGTTGACCTGGGCACCACTGGGTATCATACCTAGTACTGTAACTTAAATCAAATTAACCATCTGTGTATGTGCCCGAAGGATCAAGCTTCAGCTTTTGGAACCAATCTTACCAGTAGCTGGTCATCTAATGCAGGTGTCTCCAAACTACGGCATGAACAAGGTTTTATCCAGCCGGCAACTTGAAATACAGTATATAAATATTTAATTTTATTTTTCCTTTTTTTTTTATCTCAACTATGCTGTCGGTCAGTTGACATGTTCAGTCCCTGTCTACCATGCTCCTTCCCATACAACACCAAATCAGTGTTGTTGGTCTGACAAACCCTTATTTTCAGTCAAGTGCACAATACGCTTTGCGACCCTCAAAGCATAATGTTTCTTGAAAACATGTATGCCCTGCTGCTTTTCATTGTGTGTCAGAGTCTGTTTTTACCATGCAGTCAGGGAAAATTCAATACTGTACTGGTATATTATGATTTTGGAATTCTCTCTTGCTGCTTATGGACGTGTAGAATGGTGTAGACTGAATTTATCTTAGTTCTATCTTTAAGAATTGATAAACGTTTATTTTTAATTTCTTTGAGGTGTGTATTTTCCCAACTGTGTGCCACAAAACTGGGCAAATCTCATTTCAGGTAGATTTGTATAATTTCAGTAGTTAAAATTAAAAGTCTGCTTTTTCATCTGTAGTTAAGTAAATGATTCTAAGGTTTGATATTTTGCTCATTTACTCATCATTTCTGGCATCCTTTCTTTGTATTTTTTACATTTCTCTTATATTGAATCATATGCTAATTATCCAAAAGATACAAATAAAACTTACTATTCACTTAAACACTTTTTTATGGCTAGTGAAAAATATATGATACTGTAATTCCCAATCTAGTTTTTTTCATATCCCTACTTTGGGCTTCTTACACTTCATTACATTCTCACATCTTTACAGTAAATCTGTTTCTGGTGTCCTATTGTTACAAACATATAAAGAATAAAGAGAACTGTATAAGGCCTACATTACCATGCAAGAAAGCTCTTGCATGATATACATACATACATACTGTATATGATCATTGCTTGAAACAAGAAGAGATGCACCACAAGACTGGATCCGATGAGCAAAACCACTCAATGTACAGGTTTGCTACAAATCGGTAGTGTCATTTCATATTCATCTTTGTCCCTGAAATTCTTGCATATACCGATTATAAATTACTTTGTACTGTAGCAAAGTAATTGAGAGTAATATAATTGCTCCAAACTCTCATTGGTTTCAGTGCATACAGTTAGATGTGCCTGTTAATTCCACATAATCTAACCCTAAGAATTCCACATTCCAAGAAGTTGTACACTAATATGCACTAATGACAACTGATCTCTCTTCCTTAGGGTACAGGATCTCCTAAGGGAACAGGATCAAACAGGCCAGCAGACAGGTAACCTGCAAAGATATTGGTCAGTTTGACAAAGTGCGGAGAAGTTGGTAATACAAGCCCCAAGAACGGAACTGTCATAAGTCAAACTTGAATAGTGGTTCAGTTACAGACACTAAGAGATACACCTCGGATCTTCAACAACATTGACATTCACCAGCACCAATGTAACTTATGTCTACATTTACGTGTTTGGGTGATGAGACACAAAGAGTTTAAGTGGTTTTTGTTGTTTGTTTAATATAGTCTTGGTTACAGTAGTTGGTTGTTGGCAATGTAATGGCATGTTGTGACAGCTGAGATGAAGCCTGGAACAGAGAGCTTGAATGAGGTCAGGGGAAGAGAGCATAGAACATGGACCTCGAACGTGGGCGGAATCAAAGAGCTCGAATGCAGGTAGGATCAAAGAGCTCGAATGCAGGTAGGATCAAAGAGCTCGAATGCAGGCTGGATCAAAGATCTCGAATGCGGGAAAAGAGCTGGAAGCTCGAGTACCGCCAGAATCCGGCCGTCTGCTCTGTAACAAGGCTGAAAAGTCTTGTGGAAGTATGAGCAAACACAACAAGTGTTACATTGTTGCTGGTGAATATCAATGATGATGTAGATCTGAGGTGTGTATCTACAGTATCTGTAACTGTACCACTATTCAAGCTAGACTGAATGACAACCCTTCCCTTTCTTGGGCCTAAAATTACAAGCTTTTCCTCACTTTGCCCAACCAACCAACATCTTTGCAGGTTACCTGTTGGCTGGCCAGAATGATCCTGTACCCTTGGGAAGGGATATTAAAGTATTATTAACACATATAGGATTAGTGTAGAACTTCTTGGCATGTGTAATTCTAAAAAATAGGTTATGTGAAATTAACAGGCACATCTAATTATCTGCACTAAAATAATGAGAGTTTGGAGCAATTATATTACTCTTAATATAACTGCTACAGTACTGTACCTTAATAATTTTTTATGATGTTGGTTGTGTGTAACAAATCAATGTACTTATAACCTTAAATAAAAATATTAATTGAATTTTAACAATTCTTTCATCAATAAAAATATATACTGTACACATTACATGGAAGCAACAGTACTTGCAATTATTCTAATATCACGAGGTCCAAGTCTGCAACATCCACCAATCACAGATGCACCCAAGCTGAACCATTTTTTTACCTCGTTATCAAAAGGCCATTTTGACCCATTCACCCATCTGAAATTAAAATTAATTGTCAAAATTGCACATTATAATAAATTTGCAAACATATGATATTTTATAAAATATAAAAAGCACTTTCCTACACCCTATAGATTTTATATACAGGGTAACTGTTCAATTGACTGCTTTTGAGTATCTATGGATGCAGCAAGACATGAGTTGTGGTAAAAAAAATCCAGGACAATGGCAAAATATATAAAAGTGCTCATAGGGACGGGTATTTCCTCAGAAGCAGGTAAGTAACCTGCTTTATGTGAAGCTGTAATTACTTTAAGTGTAATTAGCTAAGTTACAGGGTGAGAGCTACACTCATTATGTCCTGTCTTCCCAGCACTTACTGTCATATAATGCTTTGAAACTACTGACTTTTTGTCACATTATGAATGCAGTCCCAAAATGCAGAAAAGATTAGGGGAATTGAACAGTTAGTGCAATTTAATTAGACTTGTTCTAGAACTTATTGTTGATACATATCTGCATGTTCCTCACAAAGAATAGCCTCTTAGATATATTAATTAATCTCCAGTTAAATTATCAATGCATATGAAATCATTCATGTAAGCCAAGATTCTTTTGTATATTTTAAATAAAGTTGTTTCTGATGATTTCACTGCCAAAAATAATACCATGCTGGGATTGAGGCTCGAAGCTCAGCACTGGAATGTGCAGTTCATTGCAAACAACGTTAAAACCCCTAAAATTCATAATTACCTCCCCCTATATATATATTGTATCATTATTTCCTTTCATTACAATATCTTTCAGAAAGTATTCATTATTAGGATGATAAGACAAGAGCACACACATCTTACCCTTTACCAGCAATCCATTCTTCTCCAGAATTGGGGTACACAACTCTGGGAAGAATGGATGGTGGAGGAAGGCTCAGGTTTGCCTTTTCCAAGAGTGAGGTAATGTACTGTGGTGGACTACAGTTTACGCCAACTGCTACCAGCTGATCTCCTGCCATTTCATAACACTTCTTGGCAGCTTCTCCAAAATTGTCTCCATAATTGGTGTATTTCCCATCCTATAATACAACAAAAAAATGTAGGCAACTTTACTAGACAACACTACAACATTTCAATTACATACACTCTCAGTTTTTATAAATAGTTTTGCAAATTTTATACGGTGAATAATTTGCCCTACTTAACTACTCAACTAGTGTTTAAATGCATACAAGTACTACTAAAGTGCATCTTTCCATATTTGGTCCACTATCACTGCTCTTTGCCCTATTACAATTTTACCTACTACCAAATACCAATTTACTACATTCTGAAATAGTCTACACTAGTAATCCAAATCATACGGGGCCAAACCCAATCTGAATCGCCCAAACACAAATTAGCTGAAATTCTTTAGAGGAATGTAAAAAAATTAACATTCGGTATTTTTTGTACCGCAACCAACATAATTTACATTTCCACATAAATTTACATGTTTGAAGGAGAATCTTCATTTAATAAATACATTTTAATGACAATGACAAATTTAAACTTACCTTGGTGGAGTTAACATCTGCTTGATCGATGAAGGATTTCAATTCTGTTCATTTAACTAAGCTAACCTTAAAATTAGAGTACATGTGCTTGGTAAGATCACAAGGGAAGGGAACTGTCAGGAGAATGCGCCAAGTCATTTCGACTTGTCGTCGTCATATAGCACTTGGAAGGGGTCAGGATAAGGATTCGGGATGGGATGGGGCAAAGGAATGGTGCCCAACCACTTGGACAGTCGGGGATTGAACGCTGACCTGCATGAAGTCAAGGATATGCAACTCTGGGTAGTTAATTTATTTTTTCTTGCAAATAGGTGGGACTGAAAACAAAGAATACAAGTCCTGGTAATTGCCCCTTTCATTAACATTTCTGAAATACTGTATAGTTTAATAATGGGGGGGGGGGGTCCAGCTGTAAGTTACCCAAACTCATGTAGGGACTGACCGAGTACAGTGCCAGGTTATGTTATGCAGAACCTAATAGTTTCAGATGTAAGCACAAGTGAATGCTTGCAGTTTATTCCATATTGGAATATCAATATTTTGTCAATACACTACCACTTAACAGCAAAATATTAAAATGCCATTCTTAAACAGCAAATTTTCAAGAAAGGTGCAAATGAAGCTTATTATTTTGTTCTGTTCTGCAAATAAATGCCTGTTTACAAACCTTATTCTTTATATGATTTATTCATTGTTCCTATCTAAAATGTCACAAAATACTAACATAGAGGTTGGGGATTAATTGACAAAAACTGCTGTGAGGTACCAATGTTTTTCCCATTTATGGGGACAGGAAGTCACTTTAGGCATACTGAGATCCACCCCCCCAGACAAAATACTGATCTTCCCCATAATGCAACACACCTGTTTACTACTAGGCAAACAGAGGCATGAAGTGCAAGGAAACCCACCCCAAACATCTGATCCTGCATGGGAATTGAGCCTGGGAATAAGCTAGGTTTGTGTGCAAACCTCTGCATCTTACAGAAGAAGGGGACCCACATGACTGTCCTAGTTAACAGTTCTGTAATAGATAATAGCCTCCCAATATTGTAGATACTACAAACCTTGCATGAAAAGCTCAACCAGGCTCTAATGTCTGGGAACTCTCGAAGTAAATTTAGGATTGTTAATGCTTCCTCCAGTGCAGGGATAGTCTCAATGGCTAAGAGGTCAACTCCAGAACTGATCAAAGCTGCCATACGAGGTCTGTGCCATTCCTTCATATCTCCAGGTGTAACTTTGGACACGTATGCACCAGTGTATTCTGAACCATCTGCCTGGCATGCTCCATATGGACCAATGGAACCTGCAACTAACACCTTTTTACCTGAAATTATAAAATGTAAAGACCAATCATGCATACATGTTTCATCTTAAGAATATCAAAAATAGAAAAAATGGGTAATTATCAGTAGTTTCTAGCTAGCTAATGAATTGGTAAACCAATGTTGATGGATATAATGCTATTGTACAGTATGTGCAAGGTTCCCTAAAATGTTGAACACATTTGATTTACAGTATATTTGTCTTGAGATCTTACCTAGATCAGTAATTCAGTACAATACATTCTATCAATTGTTAGCTGGTCATCTCCTGCCTCCTGCATTTAACCTTTGCTTTATATTTCTCTCTCTACGTTTTCTCCCATTATGCATTCCTATTCTATTTGATAGTTTTCAACTTGTTATTTCTGGAGCCATTCTCTCCCATTCGATAAATGTTCATACAAAAAAAATATACAAATAAATGTCTCAATTACTATAACTGTAAAGTTAACATAATTCAAGTACAATTAATAGTAGTACAGTAGATTAGGAATTACAGTTTTATTAATGTAAAATTGGTTGGTCCCCCCATACAATGTATTATCTGATGTGCCTGCTGCAGCACCAGCTGGTGTAATCGCAGTATCTGCTTAGCATCATCTAATGGGGCTGTATCATCTGCTTAGCCTCATCTGGTGTGGCTGTATCATCTGCTTAACCTCATCTGGTGTGGTTGTATCATCTGCTTAGCCTCATCTGCTGTGGTTGTATCATCTGTTTAGCCTCATCTGGTATGGCTGTATCATCTGCTTAGCCTCATCTGGTGTAGCTGTATCATCTGATTAGCACAATCTGGTGTTTTACTATTATCTGGTATGACTGCAGCATCACCTAGTTTGGGTCCAGCATTATCTGTAGGAATGACTGCATCATGTGGTGTGGCTGTAGACTGGAACAAAAGTACTGTACTGTAGTTACTAAATGAACAATTGCTGCCTTTTCTTTTTACCTACACCAGTGTTGCTTCAATTTCCTGCTACTTTCAAACTTTATTTGGGCTTGAAGAGAATCCTCGGCCTGTCTACACATTTTCATTCTTCAGTGTAAATTGTCATTATTTTATACTGTGCCAAAGCTAAATAAAAATAAATAACTGGCATACACTTCAAGCAATCCTTTCAATAGAAGGCAGAAATGGAGAGAGAAGCGAGGCCCCCCCACAATACAGGTATTGTTAAATATGTATAATTTTAATTTCCACTTTATCTTTACCCATCCTGACAACTAGCACAAAAGAAACATTCAACCACAGCCACTATTAACATGGGTAATTGTAATTAAGAGCTTCATGCTATGAAATTGAAGTTTTACTCTTACTTTTCGTTATCATAGGAAAGCTTGTGTATTAGCAATGTTTTGTGCATTTTTTTAAGAAATCTGAAAATTTTACATTTTAATATTTACTTCACACACAATTTTCAATACAGTACAGTTGCCAGCTGTTCTTATAATTTAAATTTTGTTCATACATAAGCTTAAAAAACATTGAATAATAGCATATATTTAATTCTTCACATCAGAAGTAATAGTATGTAATTCTCAAAAGAAAGCACCAAGTTGATCAGAAGGAATGCTGAATTTGTGATTGTTAATAACTGCACTTTTAGAAGGAAAATAGAACCTAGAAGCCCAAACTGTTTACTTTATTCAAATCTGCAACACTTTCTATTGTTATTTTTTTAATAAATACTGCACAATATAAAAACCCTAAGTATCAGTTATCCCTTTCGTTTATAAAGCTTTGCTCTAACTCTTCCAAAACAAAGTCAAAATCCAGAATTTATAATGAACAAACCAGAATTTAAGTTTTTAAATTAAAATGTGTTTATTGCAAAATCCTGGATATCAAATTGTCCCCAAACAAATGACAGTAAAATAATATTTACCAAAAAATATTTAAATGTTTTGGTTTTCATATTTTTTATTATCCTTTTTTTATATTTTAGAATGTTTTGAGTGAATTCCAAAAGCTATAACTAATACTCTATCTGAATACACTCTCACAGTAGAGAATCAGGGAATGTCAATTAACCAAACTAAACCTTCATTATGTAGGGTGGAAGAATATTCATGGATGGCTTCCTGGGCAAGTTCTACAGAGAGATCCATAAGCCTTCTGGCTTCATCTTCTGTGGTACCAAGATGATCTTTGAACCCTACAATGCTTGCCTGATAGCTGGCTGTAGTAATAATATCTGCACCTTCTTCCAAGAATGAAACATGAACCTGCAATTGAAAAACATTTCAGTATAATGCAATGTACCGTTTCGTATTTATTTACAGCCTATATTTTAATTTACCTGAAGGCCACAATCTTCTAGTGGCTTCAACAAAGACGAAGCCAGCAGCTTGTCAAAGATCCTCTCATTATTTATGAGGGGTTTTCCAGGTGAATTTTACACACACACACACACACACTTTTAAATGTAGATATGATAGAGCCTTAATAGGATCAGGAATCTATACGCCAGTTGATTGACAGTTGTGAGGCACACACACACACACCCCACCCAGTCTGCTGCTGCTGTTGATAGGGTAGTTATGTGTATCATTATGCCCTACATGTAAGGTCTTGCCATCTTTATTTTTAAAAGCATTTGCCAATCTTTTGGCCATCTGTGAAGTATATGTACATCGTTTTGCAAGGCCTCAATATTTAGCCAAGCAAATTTATCCTGAGAATTTATCCAGTAAAATTAGGCAAGTACAAAGTAACCAAACAAACTTACTTTTTTTATTGCATCAGGATTGGTGGCAAGGATGCGGGCACTCCACAAAGGGTCTCCATCCACAGAAAACCCATCCTCTTGCAAGGTTGAGGCCAGACCACCATCCAAAATCCATGGACGACCTCGAAGCATTATATGCAATTTATATCAAATTCTAGCAGAATTCTGTAAGATATGTGCATGGTACATTTTGTGTAGGCTCAAAGGTTTTGAATTAAGAGGTCAAATATATTAATGATTATTGAGTGACACTGGACACAACAAAAGCACAGAAACTTATCTTTGATAGTTAAATATTGCAGCAGATCCCAAGAGGTCTCCATTAAACATAAGTGTGGCATCATACATTTATTAATTGAATCATTGATCTAACTCTTTTGATCATGGTCAATAGCCAGTTATTGACTATGACCAAAAGGATTACAGTACAACCTTAATTTAACAAACTATACAGAACCAACGCCAATTCATTGCAGTAAGAAATTCGTTGCAACCAGAGATGCCTCCAAGATGCATTTCCAATGCTTTATGGGCTGATTTCAATCTATAATATAATAGACAACTACCAAATGAACATGTCTGCCAAAAAACGTAACAACATCTAGCTTATTTTTCCCATTACCAGCCTCAAAACTCATTTTCAAATGTAGCAGGGCTATATCTGTGTGAACTAAAAACCTTGTCAACTCAGAATAAAAACCAAGTACTGTAATAGAATTTGGTTTTAAATATCCTCAATAGCTTTCCCAAGGCTCTTAACTATTTCAAATAATGCCGAGTCCATCTACAAAAATAATCAAAACCGTTATTAGAGCTATATTATTAGTTACCATTCACACCTAATATTTCCCGGGCTCTATGGGCTGATTTCATTGAACAAAATTATAAATTCAACCTGTCATATGAATGGCAACAACCAGGAGAGAAACTGTCTATAAAATATTTAACCAGATCTAGCATATTTCTCGTGCCCAAGCCTCGAAATCTCATTTTCAAAGGAAAGAGGGTCCATATTTTACTGAACAAATACCTCGGCAACTGGAAAAAAAAAGAACCATAGAATTTGGTATTTAAACATGCTCAGTGGCTTTCCCACTGCCCAACTATTTTCTGTAATGTTGCCTCCATCTATGAACTCGGTTCCAACGTCCTGAGCAAATCCACACATCCCCTGCTTCTGCGAATTCTTGTTCGTTGAATTGGACAAGTAAATCGAGCATGAAAAGTGTGTTCCAACCAGAGATTGGCAAAATCAAGGTTCGTCGAATCGAGATTCCATTGCAAGAACCAAGAATCTCCTCAATAGCTCATATAATCATTTTCACTAAAGCACACCTTAGCATTTTCAGAAGTAGAATAAAAATGAACATAAATGAGCAGAGACAGCAGTATATATTACTTTTAAGTATAAAGGTAGGCGAGGTAGTTATCCTTTCAAGGAAACTGGGGTAATTTTGCCCTTCATTCTAATTGATTGGCTGGGACTGCAATTATAGAGTAAACTGTATTATAGTTTTGTTTTTGTCTTGTAGATTGTAGGATTTAAGAAAGTGTAATTTAGTTGTTAAATGGATGAAATGCTTGTGTATAAAACCAAACTATACAAGATATTCTGACCAGGAAATCAAATAAATACGGTACTGTACAGTAACAACAGATCAGACAGAGCTTAAGCACTTAGCATCAAATACTCTCATCCAATTATCAACAGTCAGCTTAAGGGGGCGGTCCAATCCAGTTTGGCTCCAAAAATGCAAAAATGAAAACTCGTTCGATTTCAATCAAACTTTTTTGACAAGTTCTATATGAAAAGTGTTTCATCTGGTCCAAGTTTCAGCATCGTAGCATAAATAGGAAGGGAGAAAAAAAATAATGAAGTAGTTGTGAAAATTATGCCAAAATGGTCAAAATCGATTATGAATCAAAAGTGTCAACTGAAATCATAGCTATGACTCTTTGCTATCACAATAGCATATATAAACAAATATTATAATTAGTTTAATTGGAAAAAATTTTAAGAAAAAAAAAAAAAGTTTTTTTTTTTTTTTTTTTTTTCAATTTTTTTTTTTTCAAATTTTTTTTCGGACGATTTGCATCAAACTTACACACCTTACTGTACGTATACCTATCTGTAAGGATGCCAATTTTGGAGAAAATTGGTTGATGTCAACCTCAGCCACAGATTTTAGAACCTTAGACTTCATTAATTTCTGTTTTTTTTTCAATTGACACAAATGTTTACAAAACTGAATAATTTTTTATTCAATTTACATGAAACTTACACAGTATATGTGGAGGGCATGTCTCTACATGTGCAAGATTTCACTTTTCTCTAAGTTCATTTATTGATTTTATAATAGCAATAAACATGCCATTTTTGCATAATTTTTTGGGTGGAACTTTGAACATTTGTATTAGGAAAACTAAAGATGTTTTGGAAATCCTAAATCATACAATCATTTATTATATGCTAATGTGTCAGAAAAGTGTCACAGAATAATTATATCCGAAACGTGTGTGAAGAAGTGTAGACTTGAAAATGTGTAAAAAACGTTGAAAAAAAAAAAAAAAAAAAAATCTTTTTCTATTTACGCTGCAGTACTGAAACTTGGGACAATTTCAGCACTTTTCATATACAACTAGTCAAATAATATTGGTTGACATTGAACAAATTTTTCTACATAACTAGACCGGCCCCTTAAGCTTATTTAAGCCCTACGATCTACAAGACCATGACGAAACTATTAGTTTAAACCACATCTATTGCCTAAACTGATCAATGGGAATGCAGGGCAAGATTACCAAATCCCTTCAACAAAGTAACCACCTCACATATCTTCGTACCTGCATGGAATACCAGTATATACTGCTGTCTCTGTTCACTGAAATTTACTTTCATTCAGTCCCTAAAGAAGCTAAATTGCTTCTTAACGAAAAGCTTCAGGCTCACTAAAAGTGTAAATGAAATTTAAGTTAATCGTTCAACTTCCAGAAGAAAATATATACACAGTAAATTACCCAAAGAAGGCACTGTGACGGGAAGACTATTTAGCACCGTCTGTGTGACTTGTACCTTTAGGTGTTATGAGTGCCACACATTATAGTTACGTAATCAAGTAATTGAAAACAAAAAGTTATGTAACCCAACAGGTAAACATCGCAACTCGGCTCCGGCGACCCGCAGGCGAGGCAGGAGCCAGAAGTGTGCTCAGCTATGATGTTGATCCAGGAGTGTTATTAGGTAACCATTACCACTACCTGCTCTTCATGACACAGGCAGGTCACACGGCGGTCACCTCCTACAGAGGCGTGCTGGCTCGGTCCCCCCGCCGCCCTCGCCACCCTCAGTAGTAAACACACCTTACACCTTCTCTATTTCGCGCAACATTTATTACTTCTTATTTTCTCAGTTATCAACATTCCCATTATATCTTAAAACGTGTCATAACATTATAAAAAAAGTTTTTATAAACACTCATAGATCCTATTCTATAGTAATGTTGAAAGTGGAATTAGAAAGATGACTCGCCTGGCAGCTGCCAGTGATGTAAACACACGTCTGCAGGGTGGGTTCTGTCACACTGTGTCCCAGGCAGGCACTCCCGTCCCAGTCTGTCCCACTCAGGCACTCACACCCGTCCCAGCCTGTCCCACGCTACACGTGACAAAAAAAGGCTTCACCCCAACGTCAACAATATTGTACAGCGAGGGAGGCAGCGATATGTGAAGGTGTCTTCAAATCTGACACCTTGCATCATTGACGTTATTAAGAGTACTGTATTATAGAAGGTAATTAGCTCTCTTAGCAGATTTAGTGTGATAAAAGCATGATGCTTTTAATTTATGGAGTTTCTAATGGGCAATGGTCCTTGTACAAAGCGATAAAGACATATATCACCTGACAGCTATGGAAATCCTCTATAGTGAATGCAGCTGTCAGTGCTGAATGTGATGTATTATACATCCAAAAGGGTAAAAATAATGTTTAACTTGCAATTTTAGACCTATTCAATAAATACATCAACCTTGTCCCCAGCAGATTGTATTTTATAACTAACTACAATAGCTGCAATGTTTGTATATAATGCACTCTGAATTTTTAGGTTAGGTAGGCATAAGAGGGTAATTAGGGTCTAATTATATTTTATAAAATAGGTCACCATCCATTCTGATGATATACTGTATAGCCACATTCACTAAAAAATGCAATGTAGCAATCCAGCAATGGTCAATTATTTTTGTCCCCATCTGTTGGACACGGATCACTTCGTACAGCAGACAGTTCACATACAGATTTTCAGGTCTAACCTAACCCTTGCTCTAGTATGACTAAGAGTGGATGCTTGAAATAATTGACAGAGTGTTGGCCTGTCTGATTGTCATTTGCTGTACAAGGGAGAGTATGACATTGGTTAGGAACGAAGCTAGTGGTCTACTCAGAAAAGAGATTTTGATCTATAATTTAAATCTTATTTTGAACAATATTTAGAAAGAATCTTGAATGCGTACTTTATATTTTGGATACTTATAATGTGCAGAGTAAGTTTGATTTGGTTTACACTTATGATGTAGGAATTAATAATACAAAAAATATTAGTCAAAGGTTGTATTTTCCACAGTATAAAGGAAAAATCTAAATTAAAAAATATAAATATAAAGCTCAATATTGTATAGATTACACAGAATTATTCCTCTTGAGTCTTTTCATATTGTTTGTTAAATTTGTGTTCATTTTAAAGAGAACTACTTTGATTAAATTTTACTGTATATATAATGTTTTTCCAGAATTTGTTGAAGTAAAATAATCAAAATGGCTCACTTGACATTCCGACAAGAATACCTGCAGATGCCTCCAGTGACACGTGCTTATACAACTGCTTGTGTTATCACCACCATACTTGTGGTGAGTTAACATACTTATTTTTAAATATCCAAGTTATTAATCTATTATTCATATATACCTGTCATCATTTTTTTGACAAGTGTGTACAGAACGAGACTAAGAGAGCTTTTCCTCCTCATAGCTCTTAGTAAGCCTAACCCTACTAGTTTTCTCTGGAACATGACCCACCAATCAGTTATACACCCAGGTCCCCAATTACAGTTAGGTGATCAAGGGTGAACAGTTATGGATTGGTTCCTAGTCAATCCTCCCCAGGTTTTTGTCATGGGGGAAGTGAGTGTATTGTGTGTAATTACCTAAGTGTAGTTACAGGATGAGAGCTACGCTCGTGGTGTCCCGTGTGTGTACTCACCTAGTTGTGCTTGCGGGGGTTGAGCTCTGGCTCTTTGGTCCCGCCTCTCAACCGTCAATCAACAGGTGTACAGTTTCCTGAGAGTGTGTGTATGTGGGTGTACTCGTATATCTAACTATCTAACTCGTATATCTAACTCGTATAGGCCAACTACTGACCATCCACCAGGATGTAGTCCCCAGAGGCTGTCTAACTCCCAGGTACCTATTTACTACTGGGTGAGAGGGTGAAAGGAAATACTGCCAAATTGTTTCTACTCTTGCTGGGATTTGAACCTGGAACTTACAACTGAGAATAGAAGTCATTCACTGGAAAATCAGTAAGAGCCATGAGGAGGATTTGAATCTGTGCTCTGAATACTCCCAAGCAAATGCATGGCTCCTACTGATTTTCTCACTGATACATCACATTAATGATTTCTTTGTGCAAGTCATTCATTACTTGACCATGGAGTCCTCATTTTTCTTATGAGCTTCCCTTTGTACAAAGTTGTCCTCCATATGAATTTCTAGGGAAATTCTAACGTATATTAATTGACAAAGGAAGGAACACTATAAAGTTTCTATAGAACTCCATGTACTTGCTTTGGTAATTACTTATTTGAAGCTATTGTCACCTTGCTTACATTAAGCATAGTGTGAAGACTGGTGCTTTATATGTTTTATGCCAAGTGCACTACTGGCAAACAGATATTTTGTACTTAAACTGTGCTTTCAATGACTTCTATGGTTCCATTTTTTCCAATAGTAGTGCTACCTTTATAAGCACTGTACGTTATCTATACACTGCTATAATCACAAACTTTAGTTCATGCTAATGATAACCACAGGTTGTTGTTCATTGGAATATTATCACAAGGTTTATTATTTCTTGGAATATCATGCTGCAGACACAGACAAAGCCATTCTGTACTTTGAACTTAGTCACAAGCATTTATTTGCACATGTTTGCCACTTTAGAATTTAATTGTCAGCAATATAATGTTGGCTGTATTGTATTTTGTGTTATAATTATATTAGAATAACTTACAAAATCAAAATGTTGTTTTTCTATTGTACATTTTGTTGGTTTTCACAGCAACTGGATATTGTGTCACCATTTCAGCTGTACTTCAACCCTATTCTCATTTTCAGACATTATCAGGTAAGTGGAATTAAAGTAGCAGATAATCATTAGTTTCCAAACAGCAGCTTCAGGCAGATGGTTTGGTTCACATTGTCATATATATCATCACAACATTAATTTATATTACTACAGTATTGTAATTAAAAAATGTCTATCAGTTAATCTCATAATTCATAATGTGATATATTATGGCAATATTGTTATACTGTAATTAGAAAAATATAATTATTTTATAACACACTCTTATCATTTTAGCTGTGGAGACTGTTGACAACATTCCTCTTCTTTGGGACTATAGGCTTTAACTTCTTATTCAATATGATATTCACTTACCGTTACTGCCGCATGCTAGAAGAAGGCTCCTTTCGTGGACGTACAGCTGATTTTGTCTTGATGATGGTAAGATCATTCTGGGAGTGTTCATGTAATTAAAGTGAAATAACAAATTTTTATAGTGTCCTTTTTTTGTGTGGCGCTATCTACCTGCATGCTTTATGTATACCATAAATGTATTTGGTATGTAAAATTTGACCTATAGTCTTTCTGTATTTTGATAGCCAGCTTGATATAATATATGTTTATCTCTTAAAATGTTTCAATATACAGTACTGTACATTCAAACCAGATTTTCTAATCACATTGAATATTTACTTTTCCTGAGCTAGCACCCCTCGTCCGCTCCAATAGCTAATGTCACCAATACAGATAAGACAGAGTAAATGTTCCAAGCTTGCTAACTCAAGTGTAGCAAGGTTGAGGGACACCCCTGGCAGGTAGAAACAAGCATCACAACCAAAGTAGACCCATCAGAAAAAGCTCTGAAATCATACAACAGCAAGCAGCCAAAAACACAGAGCAATGGAGCAAAGACAAACCACTGGCAGGTTGAAACTAAAAAGTTCAGAGGGAAACTAGAAAGCCAACAGACATAGAGGGCGGGGGGGGGGGGGGGGGGTAGAAGGGATCAGTTCATTTTAGCAGTAAGTTGACCTCTGATTCACACAAGTATCCCACCATTTGGAGTAAACAAGACAGCTTGAAAAGGTGCTCATTTTGGTGTGCTGAGATTGTTACTGGAAGCCTAGCATATTCAGTGTTCTATTCATGCCAATTACAGAAACTAACTGAACAACCGATGTACTGGCCAGAAATTGCATTTCATTACACTTAAAATTTATCCAATATATTTTCTTTTTTAGCACATTCTAAATAGTTCATACTATATTTATTTGTATATTATTTGAGTGGATGTACTTGATGCTGGTGTCTGGCAATTTGGGAATTTATTTATGTCAGTTAATAATGTATTATATTAATTAACATTAGTATTTGTATGTTTTCTCAGATATTTGGTGGAGCATGTATGCTGATTTGTGCCATGTTCTGCTCCCTCCTGTTCCTGGGTCAGGCCTTCACCATAATGCTAGTGTATGTGTGGGCACGGCGGAATCCCTTTGTTCGCATGAATTTCTTTGGCATTCTCAACTTCCAGGTACAGTAATTATATGCACATTTGGATTTAACTCTTATTTTTTTTATTTGGTTAATACAGTATTTATTATTTAATACAGTATTATTTATTACAGTATTTAATATTTTTAGTTGTTGGACTGATAAAATTGACAATTATATCCACAGATAGGTACTGTATTATTTATTCAAATTCCATAGCCATCTTCTGTGTCTATAAAAGAATATCTTTCAGTCCAAGTTGGAGGCCAAATGCATAGGACTAGTGTCATAAAATTTTGTAGGGTGACTGGTCTTTGTCTGGGGATGGTTATGGATGGGTCGGGGTCGAGCCCCATTAACCCCCCCCCACCTCCCTTGTGTGAAATGCCAAAGTATACTAATTTCCAACCATACAAAATAAAAGACTTTATCCACACTGAGATTACAGGAAGAAGAGAAAATGAAAAGTAGAGGTGGAGGCGAAGGGTAGAGAAGTTGATGAACAAAAAGGAAGGTGGTAAATGGTAAGGAAAGGTGATGAAGTGTAGGAAGGTGGTGAAGGATAGGGAAGGTACTGAAAGGTAGGGAATGTAGTGAAAGAGAAGGAAGATGGTAATGATGATGGTTGTAGATGGGATACCTAATGGTTTCTGGATAGTGAAAATGGTTAGGGTGATGACGACAGTATATAGTGAAGATGATTACAATGAGGGAGATGGTCATGTGTAGTTTAGATGGTGACAGTGCTGAAGGTTGTTTGAAATGAAGATGGTTACAGTGGGAAAGATGGTGTGTAGTGAAGGTAGTTATAGTGATGAAGATAATATGTAGTGAAGATGTAGCATCCAACACCCAAGTATTGCCAGTACCCCCTCTAGTTCTGCTACATGTTGTCATGTTCTGAATATACGCTAATTTACAATTTACACAAGGAGTACAAAGTTCAGGGATTCCTTTCTTGATTGCCCACATGTGATCGACACAGATCTAGGTTCATATTTAAGTAACATTATTCATATGTATTTTGTTTACTTTTTTCAGGCTCCTTACTTGCCCTGGGTGTTATTAGGCTTTAGTGTTCTCCTGGGAAACTCGATCCTGGTTGACTTGGTGGGAATTGCAGTTGGTCACATCTACTACTTTCTCGAAGATGTTTTCCCAGCACGATCTGGAGGTATCAGGCTTTTGAAGACTCCACGTTTCCTGTAAGTTTCTTTTTTTCCCCAGTATATTTTTACAATATGTAGTTTTCTTTTGCACATATGCACAAATGCTTCATGGTCAAATATTTACACAACATTTACTGCTGTCATAAACTCATACTATTCCTTACATTTTTGCATTACATTGCAGCCACTTAAATCTGGCCTTCCATATAACCAGATATGATGTTCTGTATTTTAAGTCTTGATGAAATCAGCCTAAGTTGGAGGATATTAATAAAGACCAATTCTTTAAAAGGGCATGAAACACTCTGAATGAATACTTTACATAGGTGTTCACACTAGAAAGATTAGACAACATCCCATTACTCACACAAGTGTTTGAAGTAGGTGAAGAGAATGAATTGAGGGATATACCCATAACATGGAACATAATCTGAATCTGGAAGAGCATTGACAAATTTATTGCAAGTTAATTAAGAGCAAATTAAGAATCTGGAAGAGCATTCATGTAGATCATTGACATTGATCTACATGAATTCCACAAATAGTCAGAAGACTGGCCAATGCTGTTTAATATTGAAATTTGCAAGACCTTGCATGAGGGCATATGAATCCATGTCATAACTACCAAATTAACAACATTACCTTCCAGCAGACTGATGAGGAAAAGAACGTTGGAGTCAATCCCTTCCTCATATGGTTTAGTTAAGAGGTCTCTTATCTCCCTTACCGATTCTCATTACCCATTCTCATTACTTTACACTTGGATTTTTTTGGCTGCTAAATTTCAGCAGCCATTTATCTACCAACTCTGGAAGTTTGCCAAGGTCTTCTTCCAGCACCCTACAGCCCTCTTCAGTTCATACTCTTTTTTCATTTACTTTCAATCATCAGCAAACATCGACATGTACGAGCTCACTTCCTGTAGAGGGTCACTTATAAAAATTACAAAGAGCAATGGTCCTAGAACAGAGCCTGGGGAACACAATTTAGACTTCTCAAGCCTGACTTATCTTCTCTATGACCCTCCTTTTGTTTCCTGTCCTTGTGTACTCCCATATCCAGTTCAATGCCTTTCCTGTTATCCCTGCTTGTCTCTCCATCTTGTGAATTAGTCTTTTGTGAGGAATTGTATCAAAAAGCTTTCTGGCAGACAAGGATAAGGTAAGGCGATTATCAGGGCAGTTTGTCGACTCTGTTTTCCATTTAGTGTGGAAATTCAAGTTGCCCTCGCTTCAGGTAGGTTTGTATACCGCATTTCAATTTTGGTTGAGACAATATCTTCCCTACTAAGTTCAGTCTGGAGTCTATAAATTTTTGTACCCAGAATCACTGGACAAGTACCCTGCATTTTCAGGAGAGTACTTCAGGTTTTGTGATGCATGCACCTTATATAGAGATGCATACACAGGCTCTCTGGGTGTATATGATGTATCTACAGGTGGGGGGCCCTGAATCAAAGGAATGTGCCTCGGATAACCAAGCGAGTCCTCTGGGTCTCCAGGCGAGTGCCCTAGATAACTAGGATTGTGCCCCCAGTTGCCCCAGGTAAGTGCCTTTCAAATACTGGGCATGTACCCTAGAATCCCAGTAACACCCAGACAAGGGCCCTGGAAACCAGGGCGAGTGCCTGGATACTCACACAAGTGCCTGAGGTCCATGGACAAGTCATCGGGTGCCTACGCGAGTGCCTCGGTAAATGGATGGATATAATTTAGAATATCATTACAGTACCTAATCCACCCTCAATTTAATAGTACTGTATACCTGCAGTCATCATTTTTGCCATTTGTGTGTGTCTCGTGGAGTGCATTTGGCTTTTTACTGAAATGGTAAAGGGGTAAGTACCCAGCCCAGCTTCCTCCTCTTTTTATTACAGGGAAAGCAAGGCTGTGTGCACTGTCCTGAACATCCCTAAACCAACATTTTAATAGCATTCATGAATTCCAGTGTGCAGTTATGTGAGCCCAATTACGAAGGTCCAAACTACAATCTTCAACCGGAAGAGCGACCTGGTGGTTTTCCTTGGGGTGAACAACCACGGGGGAACAGCAGCAGCAGCAACAGTAAAACTGCAAGTCAATCTTGAAATAATTAAAAAAAAAAAGATTATAATGGTAAAGGGTTCTGTGCAATGCCTAGGACTGTTTTCACTAAAGCCAGTTCTCATTTTAAGTCGAGATCAGTGGTAAATATCATTAGTTTGAGAGCACAGAACTTCTATTTGAGAAAGAGCAAATCTTGGCATAGCTTTATCCTTTTGTATATTTTTAAATTTTGTACAGTCTGTCTGATACTGACTGCTAGCATAATTGAAGAGACTTTTGTCAGCAGAAATAATTTTGATGCAGTGATATGAAAAACCAGCATTTACAATTTAGGATAATTATTTTTGTAAATTTCTTAATGCTGTAACTGGAATGGCATCACTTGCTTTCTTCTTTAAAACACTTCTATTTTCACACACTGTTGAGATCTTCATTGATAATTGTTCAATTCTTCATTTGAGTATCGATAGACAAACTAATTGAGACCAAGAAGTACTGAGCGAGATTGTGTATACTGCATTACTTCGCTTGTACTTAAAATTACTGTTGATAGAGAAGACAAATTTGCAGTATTTTCAGGATAAAGAAATCAAAGATTTATTCCACAAGTGGTTAAATATTCTTACTGGTTATTGTGCAGGTATGTTACTTGCAAGGCCCTCAGTATGTTGAGCATGGGAGCATAAGTCACAGTAACCTGGCTGGGACAAATACACACTAAACCATTGAATTGAATTGTTAATGCTTTGGTCTGTCTTCTGTCATTATCAAGTTGAAACTGATAATGATCCAGACAGTATCGAGTTGTTGCTAGTTAGTTTGTGGGGGTTTATGGTTTATTTTGGTTTAGAATTTGATACTTCTATTTAAGTATAAAAAAGTTACAACTAAAATTGGCAAAAATTATTAGGAAAGATGGTTAGTATTGCTGTAGAGCATTAACTAGAGCATTATATTACAGAAATTCTAAAACAGTGATGTATAGCTATCTTGGCTTGGAGCTTTCATTTATAATTACTGTACTTACAGAAAGTCTAATAAATTGATCAATTCTGAATAAATATGTTTTGAGTAATACATTTCCAGAGCGAGAGTTTACACGGAGTTAAAACTTGAACAGCAGTAGGAAGTCAAACCTAAATTGTAGAGGAACATTTTTATACTACAGTATTGAAATTAACAAATATATGGTTTAGTGTTAGTTTTGTTATGTTTTTATGTACAGTAATATTTCTACTGGGGGATTTAGCTATTTAATGTAACCATCTTCTTGTACGTTGTCACTAACTTTGTATAATAGTGTATAAAACATGGGTATGTGCTGATGCATAATTACTAGTAATGATATTAGTAATCTGCAAAAAAAAAAAAAATAATACTAATACTGTTATGTCATTGGCTATTATTCCTGAGCTTCTTAAAACATGGGCATACTATAGACTTTATACTTGTAATATTATGTATGCAGAAGTGTGCAAATATAAATATAAAATACTAGCAAAATATATTGCTTGTATAATAGTTTGAAACTATAAAGAGAGTTTCAGGATATATGGGACAGTATGGATAACATCAGAAAAAGCATCACGAAAGAAAGTTTTCTTTCTTCTTCCAAATTTGTGTTTCCATGCAAAGTAACGAAGAGCCATTGTGCAACTTTAATGTTTCTCCAGTGTGCAAAGTTGCATCAGCATCGTCATCCTTACAAATAAAGATGTACCAAACTTGACGTGCATTTGCATCCAGAAAGCCAGTGATATCATTCCATTGTAGTATTGTATAAGCAATTAGACTACGAATTATCCAGTTTATACGAGCCAAATGACGTGTTAATTTGCCATTCCTAAATAATCACAATCATATTGATGTGTATGCGTGTATCCTTGTTCTGGTATAAAATTGGACCAACACCTACAAGTGTTTATGGACAAAGTGAACTTGGCAATGGCAGAATACTGACATTAAACATGGTATTCTGGTGTACTAAAGATGAGGCTGTGCATACATTGCTGGCCAAACCCAACGGTGCTTGACCTAACTCACCGAGGAACACACAAATCATCCACTACATAATGCTGTATTATAATACTGCACTATAGATTTTGTCTTTCCCATTGAAAGGAATTGTTTCATTATCATCATGTACTATCTTTACATGATTAATGGGGGTAATTTACAAACTAATCTTCATAATTTATATTTAAATAACGGGTAGAGAATATATGTTCCTTGGACATTAAAAAATAAGAGACTACACTAAATTCTTTTATTAATAGACACGATACAACTGCTTTGTAAACTGTGAAAATTTTTGCTTTGCCCAAGTTATATAAACAAAGTATTGAAAGATAAATACAATCTTAAGCTGAAAAGCATACAAAACCAATGCAAATAAGCTCATACATTGCATCAAAATATGTTTGTAAATATGTGCTGTCAAACTCAGAAGCTGTTAGTAAAGAAACTATGTCAATAAGATTCAATTCATTAAAAGGATTTGTAATTATTGAAGATGTATACCGTACATATATATATATATCACCAAGAACTCTCTTGACCTGGCCAGGATTCGAATCCCCGCTGCCCAGGATCACCCCCCTGGTGTACAGAATACTATAATCATTACACCATTGAGTGTGTAGTGGTTATAGTACCCTGTATGCTAGGGGGGGGGGGGGGCAGATCACGGGTGGCTGGATTGAATCCTGGTTGGGTCAAGAGCGTTCTTAGCGATTAATGGTTCACGGGTTCATGCAGCCTTTGTGTCACGATATACAGTATATATATATATATATATATATATATATATATATATATATATATATATATATATATATATATATATATATAATTTTCCTAATTGATGGATTTTGTAAGATTATTACATTTGTAATATACAGTAATAGTAAATTATATTTTGAGTTTTCATGTTTAGGTAAAACAGACTATCCTGTACAGGTATTTCATCGCCCATGAAACCATTTTCTACATAAATAAGGAGAATGTTTGAAAACCTTTACAGGCACTTCAGATGCAACTTTTTTTTTTTTTTTAGGGGGGGGGGGAGACAATTGCCCATTTTCTGCCCTAATGCAAGTTATATTTCTCACAATTTTGATAAACATTTGGCATATGTTGTTGAACTGCTGTACTGTATTTGACTTTGAATGCAGGATATATAATAAAATTGTACATGCATTACATGGTTTAATATAAATTGTGCAAAATGTTTTGCTTCCTAATTTGATGCTGCAAGTTAACTAAATATAGATGTAAAAGTTTGGAGCATTACATTTAAAACGTTTTAGGAAAGTTTATGTGATGGGGTAAAAGGAACTCTACTACATGAGTAATAGTGTACTTATATTTAATACTTACCTTCGACCTTTTTATATATGCTGTGCTATGATATTTTCTCATATCAAGTGCGACTTGTTATCGATGCAAAAACCTAACTTGGGTCTCAGATTTGTTATTCCATAATTGTTTGACAAATGTATATGCCCAAAGATCAAATCACTGCATATAAACAAGTTACTGAATACAAATTTTTGTTCCAATATGCTGTGTGAAGGATAGATACGAACTTTTGAATGTTTATGTAGTTTTGCCCCTCATGCTATTAACTTGGGTTCAGGATCCTGCTACAGAAAGTTACTTCAAACTTCCAGAAGTCAGATATGTACCACCATTTCTTAATGCAATACTGAGAATTAAACTTTATTGAGGGTTATATACCAAGCATGTCATGCATAGAGAAATATTTGGCTCTACAATGTTTCTAGACTTTTAAAATTATCCAGTGCATTAAAAGTTTTGTAAAACATGAGATACTGTATTTTATAATACAGATATCTCATGTTGTAGAAAACAACTGAACCAGAAAGTTCCCTCCATTATTTAATGGATAACTATTTCCTATAATGATGAATTCTACAAATACCTACAAAATATTCTTGGAACTACAGTATAGTGAATTTAATGTGATTTTTACTTGGTTCTGACTTGGTACCTTCTTTTAGTAATTACTGTATTTGAATTACTAAATTCTGAGTATTTACAAAGTAATTTTCACTATTTGTTTAATAGTTGTTCTTCAAATTTAGTGAATTTGTTTCCAGTATCCTATGACATTAAGTGGAAATTTATCTAACCTAATTGCATATGGTAGTGCAAAATATATGCAGTGCAACAGTGTACTGCCAGATTTGTTTTGGTTTTTGCAACAGTATATAGCATTTACCCGTTTATTTTTGTGTGATCCACTATAGAAATGAGAGGAAATTGGCGTTTACCCAAACTTCCTACACTTTTGGTGTGGCTAAATATAATTTTTGCTTAACCCTCAAAGAATGGCAATCATAAAATATGACACCTTACCTGTGCACAAACAAAAAATTAAATAATTTCTTGTGGAATGTTGAATTTTAACGGAAAAAAAATCTAGCTTCATATACCATTGAAGGGGGAGGCATTGGATGGAGTGAGTACCCATTTGAATTTTGATGGTTTTCATGTTTGTTGCATCCCTTAGTTTACACATAGTGTTGAATAACTTTTTATGTGATTTATGTACACATAATTGATGAAAACAGTGATGGATTACTGTATATAGGCATACAATGTAATATGTACACCTGTTCACGGCACTGCTCAAAGGAAGTGCCATGCAGCCCACTCTGACTGCTATTCTATCTAGTAATGTCTATAAAAAAAAAACACTGGTGGGTATTGGCATATTGTGATCTGATGATAACCACAAGCCAGTAGTGTATGATAGTCTCATTGCAAAATGTGCAGTCTTTTTCCATGGGTTTTTGTTAACTTCATTATGTCCATATAGAGGTATTTATATAATTTTGGTGTAAACCTGGTGCTATTAACTAAAATTGGCAAACGACGATAACCATATTCACCTCTTGATCAATATATGATGATAACCACTCTTTAAGGGTTAAGAAATGCAGTGAATTATTGAAATGATTGTTTAAATTACTATGTATTGATCAATTATCTGTATGAGATTA
>WNGS01113158.1:9229757-9241128 GCA_020271785.1 Procambarus virginalis | reverse complement strand
ACGCTATAGTGCTCTATTTAATTAGAAATTGTGGACAATATGTATGGCTTGCACACACCGTGTCACCGTTCCACCAGTTACAAGGTGGAGAAAACTACGAGACCGTGTCTGTCCTAAACAACGGGATGTGGCTACATATCCAAGCAAAAGCAGGCGATGAGTCTAAGTATGTTGACCAGACCACACACTAGAAGGTGAAGGGACGACGACGGTTTCGGTCCGTCCTGGACCATTCTCAAGTCCATCCGACTTTAGAATGGTCCAGGACGGACCGCAAACGTCTTCGTCCCTTCACCTTCTAGTGTGTGGTCTGGCAACATATCCAAGCAAAAGACCAGACAAAGGTGTAGATCATCTGCTGTTCTCCCTCCTTCCCCCCTCCCCGTTGAGTTCCTCCCGTATGGTAGTCGACCAGACTGCGTCGACCAGACACAGTTGCTAGTAGTTGAAAAACATCAGAGTGATCACCGTAGATTCCTGACGTCGCCCATTCACATAAAAACATTCCAGTTTCTCTGGCGACTCCTTCATACTCTCCTTGAGAACTTTAATTCAATTTGCTTCATGTCGCCGCTTCACCACAACGCCGACACTGGTTCACCGAAGATTTAAAGCAGTACCCACTACACAAGTCAGCTCTTGGGAGGGAATGAGAGAATTGTCAGGGGAAAGCGCCAAGCCATTACGACTATATAGCACTGGAAGGGGTCAAGATAAGGATTTGGGATGGGACGGTGGGCGGGGGTGGAGGAATATGCCCAAACATTTGAACGCCGACCTGCATGAAGCGAGACCATCCCTCTACCGTCCAGTCCAAGTAGTTGTAGTTGGCGTGCAGCTCTTGGGAATGACATTCCATATTCTTTTCCACTGAGAAAATGTCGCCGGTTCTTATCATTATCCAGTGCTTCACTAAAGTTCACTATGAACTATGGCTCCATCTCCTGAGCTAGTAGTCTCCTCCATAAACATCCAGATGGCTTGCTAGATAGTGAGTTGGTCCAGTTCCCTGGTGCCAAATTTTGCAGATGGATCTACAGATGCAGCAAGATTTGACTGCCTGGGCCCCGAGTCCGCTCCCAGCGTCAGACTTTATTTTCTTCAGACCCATTCCAAAAGATCGGTCGAACCTCACCAGCCCAAAACAGATGATTTCAAATCAGGCTCGCCGGTTCTCGATAGAGCATCTATACTCTTATGTCGACCGACTCTCGCCATTGGTTGCCATCATTATTCCATCAGCGATTTAAGGAAAGCGTCCTCATGGCTTAGTTTGACATTTATTAAGGTGAGACATGAATGTGACCATGGAAGGTGGGACATGGCTGTGACCATGGAAGGTGGGTCATGACAGGAGACAGTCGCAAATGACAGGAATGAAGTTTTAGAGCTAGCCCTCGCCTCTACAAGTACATTTAGATAAAACATTTCGGAAAGTACCTGTCACCTCCGCCACCTCACTTGTCAAGGAGTTTGGCAGGACTGGCTGAAACCAGCGGGTGGAAATTACATGTGGAGTGACTGCACAATGTCTTTGTGGTAGACGGCTGCTCGTCGAATGCTCTTCAGTGGTACCTCAAAGCTTCTCTAATTAATCTTACATCATTTGTCTTGCTCTCAGGTACAGAGATGGAGAGAGGAGGCGGGAGGTTGTGTTATGGTGGTACAAAGGCGTGATGGTACAAAAAAGGTGCAGTGTTGTGGAACTGGAGGTGGTGTAAGGGTGCGGGAGATGGTATGGTGTCACAACAGGTGAGGTGGTACAGGTGGAGTGGGACGAGTGGTATGAAGTACAGAGAGATGTGCAACGGTACACTTGTACATTCAGTCGATCAAGAGGAGCTAACGCATGCCATTATCGACCCCAATAACCTACATGTCACAACCCCACAGGATCACTCATCTCTCCCCCCCCCTCCCTCTCACGTTTGCCTTCCCCCTTTATAGCATCAGAGTGGACCTCCAAGATGGCGCCCACCATGAGACCGTATTGATCGCGCCCTCCATCCCCTCCCGCCTCTAGCACAGCAGCGGCGGCCGGAGCGTCTGAGGTACATGTCCACCTCGACGCCTTCTTATACTCTGAGCATGGCACGGTTGCCAAGTATCAGATTCAGGAGCCGACGGTGATCCATACACCTGTAAATATTTGTCCATCGGGGGTACTGGAGCTGGAAACAAGGGGACAAGATGGCGGGAGGGATGGGGGCTTAGACGACGGGTATTGTATTATGGTCTTGTGAATATGAAAAGGTGGAAGGGTATGTAGGTGTGATTTGTGTATGTGGTGTGCTCACCTAGCAGTGTTTGCAGGGGGGGGGGCAAGACATCAACCACTGGGCTTGCCTCTCAACTCACCAATCGCAAGGTGTAGTAGGTTGCTAAACTTACTGAACTGTCAACTGTTTCGCTTAGCTTCCTCGTTGCTCGTACAGAATTGGGTGTTCAACTTCCATGTGTCCTTGTCCATCTTGATGTTTGACTAAGTAAGTACACCTAGATGAGAACAGCTTGACGAATTGATACAGCAATCGCACAACCGATTGATCCCGTGTTCGATTCCCGGGAAGGGTGAGACGCTTGGGAATGTGTATATACATACATAAGTGAATAGGAACCCAGGAGTTAAACTATTGTGCGTTGCATCCTGTGGAATAGTCAATCGTTGAGTAAAATTACACCGATGAGCCTAATAGGCTTCCTCTCCCCAACAATGGCGGAATCATTAAGCACATACAGAAGTTTGATCAAAATTAAAGTGTTTGCCACTAAATTGATGCAGGATTTGTTGCATATGTGTTTGATTCCTGAGCTGAGGGCTATGGATTACAGGAACGGTTAATCACATTTGGTAAGTGAACGTCTCCACTGTACACAGTTGTGGTTCACCCTGACAAAGGTATATTTGTCAGGGTGAACCACAACTATATTTGAATATTGGTATATTTGTCTCTACTGTACACTGCCTTTCTTAATAAGATCAGGTTAAGTAAATTCCATCAGTTCAGTCTCTGATCCTGGGAAGCACGCGTTTGATATATTTTTATTTCCATAATCTGTAAATGCTAGAACCTACACCCAGGGTAAAGATTCCATAACCTTCCCTCCCACCCACAGGGGATGTTCATCGTGTCGCTGCCCTACGCGGTACTCCACGGGGGCTACTGGGCTATCGTCGCCATGGTGGGAATAGCCTACATCTGCTGCTACACGGGCAAGATCCTGGTCGACTGCCTTTACGAGCTCAATGAGGAAGGACAGTGGATCCGCGTAAGGTCTTCCTACAAGGGCATCGCCAGGGAGGTGTTTGGGCAGAAGTGGGGGGGCAAGATTGTCAACTCTGCTCAGGTGAGATGAAATGTTTGAAATTCCCGTTCATAGTGTTGATTTTCCAGGTTATTTGTTTCAGTTGCCGTTTTTATTGTTGGAAATTTCGGTTAGTGGTTTACCTATTAGTAAAAACTACTCTGCCCACTTCAGTTATTAACCATTTTGTTAATATTATATTGGTGGCCGACTTAAAAACATCAATGTGATTTATTATATTGCTGATAATTACATCTTACCATGTAATTCTTTTGCACCGGTACTCATTACTGATTGGTCGAGGTGAATGACACAACTTTTTCATTAGATTCAACCCCATAAATCCTCTCTAATTGCATAAAACCTGTTACAAAAATGACATGGATACTTTCAACAGACTGCATATGGTTGCTCTTAGAATCTCTGTAGACCTGTGTGGTATCTACTAACTACATACTAGGCTTTGAAATATTAGGTTCGGTAAGCTTTGGTTAACGTTAGGCTTGACGATATTTGAGTAGATTAGGTTAGGTTTACTCAGATTTGGTTGAGGTTTGATAACATTTAGATAGGTTAGGTTTAGAAAGGTTTGGTTGTAGTATAGTTTCCAGGTTTGCGGGGGATGGGGTGGGGGAGGCAAAATTATGCTAGGTTTCTAACAATTTTGCTACTTTTATTGCAAAAGATTTGAGTAGACAGTTATGTTAAATTTAATTTTGTAAAAGATTTTGTAAAATTTTTGTTACGTTAAGTATAAAAAGTTTGGTTAGGTTACATTAGATTTGGTAAGTTTTGTTTAGGCTTGATTTAGTAAGATTTGGTTAGGCAAAGTTAGGTTTGATTTGGTAAAGTTTAGATAAGTTTAACAATCTGATTTGGCTACATACATTCTTATGTCATAATTCACCTGTCAAGGGACAGGAAGCCAGAGTGTGTTCATACACGCTAGAATTTTTATCGAGGTCCCCCCCCCCCCCGCTCAGGATGCAACCCACAAGCTGACTAACAACTGAGTTCCTTACTTTCTGCTAGGTGAACAGAGACATTAGGTGAAATGAAATGTGCCAAACCATTTCTGTCCCGGAATTCTCGATTTGTGCGTGGAGAACGAAGCCAACTGTACTACCGGGGACCCTCTAAACTTATGCTTCGTGTTAATATCTTAGATGGGATCTATGCACCTGGCGAATACAAGCAACTTGAAACGCGTCTCAACAAATTTGAGAGTAAAAGTGGTTCGTTTATTACCCGTGACTGATAGGCTGTTAAAATAATAAATGTGGTAATGATAACATTAATACCGATGAAAATAATAAGTGATAATAATAAGTGATAATAATAATAATAATAATAATAATAATAATAATAATAATAATAATAATAATAATAAATAAATATAAACGCTTGCCAAATATTTTTCCTTCCCGGCTTGGTGCCTTCTTTGATAATTACTTACTTGCCAAATATTTAACTATGCGACTAACCTGTGTTGTGCTCCCTCAGCTGATTGAGTTGTTGATGACGTGCATCCTGTACGTGGTGTTGTGCGGCGACCTGATGATCGGCAGCTTTCCTGACGGGCCCATCGACGCCCGCTCCTGGATGATGATCTGCGGCATCTTGCTCTTGCCCTGCGGCTTCCTTAAGAACCTTCACCACGTGTCCACACTCTCCTTCTGGTGCATGGTCGCCCACTTGGCCATCAACATTATCATCTTCGCCTACTGTATCGGCAACGCCTCCACCTGGGCCTGGTCAAAAGTCATGTTCCGCATAGATCTCCTCGAGTTTCCCATCGCCTTGGGAATCATCGTCTTCAGCTACACGTCGCACATCTTCCTGCCCACGTTAGAGTACAACCTGGTTGACAGGTCAAAGTTCACATGCATGCTGAACTGGAGTCATCTCGCTGCGGCACTCTTCAAAGCACTGTTCGGTTACGTGGGATTCCTGACCTGGGCCGAGGACACCGAGGAGGTCATCACCAACAATCTCCCGAACCCAACTTTCAAAGGATTTGTCAACCTTATCCTGGTGGTGAAGGCCATGTTGTCCTACCCCCTACCATACTACGCCGCAGTTGAGATCATCGAGGTCACCTTCTTCCGTGGACGGCCCAAGACAACGTTCCCCTCCGTTTGGGCGCTCGACGGGGAGCTCAAGGTGTGGGCCTTGGCTGTTAGAGTCCTGGTGGTGGTCTTCACCATTCTGATGGCTATTTTCATTCCACACTTTGCTATCCTGATGGGCTTGATAGGTTCCTTTACAGGAACTATGTTGTCCTTCATTTGGCCATGCTATTTTCATCTTAAAATCAAGGCTGGCAAACTGGAGTGGGGGGACATCGCCTACGACTACTTTGTAATCTTCTTAGGCTTTCTCTTCGGTATAATTGGGATCACCACCTCCTTCTACGCTCTGGTCGAGGCCTTCCAGATTGGTCTGCCCTTCTAGTGCTCAGGATCAAGAACTGGTTTCGAAATACCTCCAGTTATACAAGAAATTCAGTGGAATCTTGCACGGTAAAGTGCGGCTGTTACACGCTGTAAATCTCTTTATAAGTGTTTATAACTGCATCACGCTTCAAAAAATATTGGAAATAGAATTAATGAGTAATCTTTTATGAAGCAATAATCAACTAGGAAACAAAGGGCAGAGCAACAGCTGTGCCAAGGCGGCTTTAGCCAGCAGTCAAGACTGCTGCGTGTCAGTTCGCCACGTGTAGGATGCACGTCAGCATGAACGCCAGACCCCGTGTCAGCGACACACGTGCAGAGTAGTCTGACCCAAGATTGCCTAGGGACCAGCGCCTGCAGTCATCATCACCTGACCCTCGTCGTCAGGTTCATCGTGTCTTCCAGGGATTCGTTCCCATGTTCTCAGAGTCTGCCTGAACGGTAACCAAGTCTTCCAGTAACATTAGAGTAGGACACGTGTGTGTCAGAGATATAAGTTTAGGACACTGCACTGTCGAGGATAAAAAAGTTTTAGAGCCATGCAGCTTAAAAAAAAAGTGCAGTTGTAGGACACAAGTGCGCCAGGTAAACAAGCCTTGTTAATAACTGTGACAAAAACAAATCAGGGCTTGTGTTGTTTTGCTGAGCATGTTGGTGCGTGGGCGGCGAAGGATGTGGCTAGCTTGTAGTGTGTGGAGGACCTCGTGAAGGTCCTCCGAAGCTCGAGTCACGCTGCACCTGCCAACTTTTTTTTTTTAATCCACCAATTTCTTAGATGCGAAAATCAACTAGTCTGTGAGCGTGGTGAGAAAGCGCGGTGAATGTTAGCGGCCTCTCTGTGCTCCTACTCGCTGTTCCTGTGTGTGTGTCGCGCCAAGAGCAACCGTCTCCCATCCACCCCTGCTACCGCAACCACCACCACCGCCACAACTGCAGCTACCACCACCACCACCACAACTGCAGCTACCACCAAGAAAAACGCAACCGCAGCCGTCGCCGCCACAACCAACAACGCTCTCTGCACTTCACTTCTAGAGTCACAGGTCCCAGATGCCGTGATAAGCATGGTAACAATGTCTTCCATTTTTCAACGTGATGTTTCCAGTGTGTATGAATGTAAGGAGTGTTGAGGTGTGCATGTTGCTTCTGGCTTGCCACAGTCTTACTCCTTTGAAGTATTGATTAGATGACATTACAGATGTCATCCATAAAAGTTAATATAGCATTATGCATTGGCATAATATACATATCTGGAAAACAAATATTTGTAGCTAGCGAGAGATGGTACACTCTTAGACTCTCTCTCTCTCTCTCTCTCTCTCTCTCTCTCTCTCTCTCTCTCTCTCTCTCTCTCTCTCTCTCTCACTCTCACTCTCACTCTCACTCTCACTCTCACTCTCACTCTCACACACACACACACACACACACACACACACACACACACACACACACACACACACACACACTTCCACTTCGTTGGAAGACAGAAGAGTTAGGGGGGACATGATCACCACATTCAAGATTCTCAGGGGAATCGACAGGGTTGATAAAGACAGGCTGTTTAACACAAGGGGCACACGCACTAGGGGACACAGGTGGAAACTGAGTGCCCAAATGAGCCACAGAGATATTAGAAAGAACTTTTTAGTGTCAGAGTGGTTGACAATGGAATGCATTAGGAAGCGGTGTGGTGGAGGCTGACTCCATACACAGTTTCAAATGTAGATATGATAGAGCCCATTAGGCTAAGGAAACTGTACACCTGTTGATTGACGGTTGAGAGGCGGGACCAAAGAGCAGAGCTCAACCCCGCAAGCACAACTAGGTGAGTACAACTAGGTGAGTACACATCACTTCCTAGGGCATTCCATTTATCAACTACCGCTCTGACACTGAAAAGTTCTTTCTAATGTCCCTGCTGTGGGTCGTGGCTGTGCATGTATTTCTATTGTGCCGGTTAGAATTTGAGTTAACTTTTGGATCTCGCCTTTTTAACTAAATCTATTTTCCCTCTATATGTCTACTATCATATTTTCTCTAAACACACGCCACACGCGCGCGCACGCATGCACGGCACACACAACACAACACACACACACACACACACACACCAGGAGTGTGTAATCACAATTAGGTGAGTACACACACACCCCCACACACACACCACCACACACCAACACACACAACACACAACACACCACCCACACACACACACACCACCACACACCGCGCGCGCGCGCGCACGCCATCCCCCGCAGGACACCAACACACCACACCCAACACACATGTGAATTTACCAGGGGTGAACGAAACTGTCCTTTTGTTTCTGCCTCAGCCAGGAAATCGAACCCGGGCCCCTTACGACTTACGACCTCGCCAGTGCTGTCCCACTCAGCCGCGAGTCCCAATATGTATATGTATGTATGTTTATTGTATGTTATGTATGTATGGATCGATATGTATGTATGTTGTATGTATGTATGTATGTAGTATGATGTACGCTGTACGCGCATGCATCAAGATCCTCATTAATCATTATGCTTATTATACTTTTTCCAATAACTTCCAACGCCACAGTGGTTGGTGTTTGGGGACCTTTGTGGGAGGTAGAACAGTATAGTGGTGTGTATCGTGTGGGAGGTATTATATGGGTGAGGATGTAGCACAGAGGTGTGGGAAGCAGAGGGGCTAGGTAGAATAGGGGTAGGGATAGGGGGGGGGGAGGAGAGTCGTGTTGGACGGAAGCCAACAGAAGTTAACATCCCGCCAGCGACCCTCACCTCCCCTACCCCCCGAATCGATTTTACAATGGCGGAGAGTAACTTGTGCTGCTGCCGCTGCGATTCCCCACGCAGATACACTGATACCTTTCTCTTTACCTATTTACTGCACCTGATTTCATGTCTACACGTGAGAGAGACCAGGACTCTCCGGGGAGGGTAAACACAAGGAAGCTAGGCAGAGGAAAGAAGTTGTGTGTGTGGGTGTGGAATTTGCACCAGTTTGATCCCGCATTTATTGAGGTGTAAAACTCGAGTAATGACTAGGGAACGCTGCAAGGTGTAAGAAATTGTGGAATAGACACCAGAGAATGATCTCTCGAGTACGAAGCTAAGCCAATCGATCTCCCAATCTCTTCCTCGCTCTGATGAGGTGCTCGGGCAAGGAAGCAGCAAGAATATTGAACGTGTCGTTGTGACGGTCGAGAGAGCCACCCAGAGCGCTGAGAGTTCGGTACTTGTGGATATTAAGTGCACAGGATCAGCCAACTAGCCACCCAGCTTATCTGGAAGTCCTTGTCCCTTTGACCCTTGATCTCCCTGGAGGGGTCAGGTGGTGTGTATCTCTGAGCGTGTCAGCACTAGTAGTGGGCAAGGTAGAGACACGAGCCACATGCCCACTGACAACATCACATAGAATAACAAACTGCTGTTCTGAGTAACTTGATAGATTGTAATTTGATACTGAATATATCATTAGCGGCTGTAATTCTAATACCACCCGCCGTTCCCTGAATGATACCAGTTTGTCAGTACAGACAGACCGTCTGGTTTTAAAAAAAAAAGTATAATCAACGCATTACCAATAACTCATAGACCTTTTGGTAATTTTAGAAGGTTGAGCCGTCCACGTCATGTAAACAACTTTACCAGAGTCACAGTTTCTGGACATACAAAAATAACAGGCAAAATTCCTGGATGATATCGGCCTCACTGCTGCCTATATTGATTTTCCAGCATCCTCCCTGATCCCCTTGTCTTCCTGGCCCCCTCCCTGATCCCCTTGTCTCTGGCCCCCTCCCTGATCCCCTTGTCTTCCCTTATCCTTTGTCACCCCTCCACATTTGTGCTCCCCCCTGCGTTCTCTCCTCTTTCCTTCATAATGTCCATGCAGCCCCCCTCTCTTTACCTAGCCTTGTCCTCTTGCCTTACCACATTTCCCCCCTCTCGTATTCCGTCTCACATAATCTGTCTCTTCTCTCCTCTCACAGTTCTCGGGCTACTCTCCATTCCTCCCTTCATCAATATTTTGTTTCTTTTTCCCTTCTACCCTCACCCTCTTCCTCCTCCATATTTGTGTTGTGTGTTTATTATGCATAAACTTCAAGATGTATTTAGCATTTTCCTTACTCTTCCCTCGCCTACCTTTCCTCCCACCCCCTCTCAAGGACAACCCCAAACTCGCTCCCCGTCTTCTCTTAGTGTCAATACACCTCAGAGATTACCGGGTCCCGCTTGCGGCGCTGGGGGAGGGAAGGTAGAGACCCATCCGAAGGTGATTTCCCGTTTCTTAGAGCAAACCACCCGCGGGTCACCCTGCAAAACTATACTTATACACCTTGTACGCGTTTTATTTGATCTAAATCTTGGTAACGGCATGAGATCGGATTTTTCGTATTATATTGGAACCAGGCCTCTGTATCTGACACTTTGGTTGGACTGAGACGTGAACGTCGCTGTATCTGACACCGCGATTGGTCATTGAATTACATATCGATGATTCAACTTGTGTGATTGGTTAGTTGTGGGCGTTCATATGTTGTGTCCATGATTGGTTACTACGTATCCCTGCCGATACAAGGGTTTGGTTGTTTAGCCTCTCGCGTAGAAGATGACAAGGTGGAGGTGGCAGTGGAGACAGAGGGTGGTGATTAGGTGGTGGTGAGGTGGCGGCGGCGGAAGTGGAGGAGGAAGTGGTGGTGGTGAAGAAGATAGTAGTAGTAGTAGCTACTGAGGAGAGAGGTCTAGGTTTTAATGCCCCGCCTACCAGCCGTGTTTTATCTGTTGCGTTACATTTAACTATTCTAACGTTCGAATGCCTTGTTCGAATCTGGCCCTAAAGTTGTGGATGGAGGTGGTCTTCCACAACTTATCTTTCAGTGCATTCCAGTTATTACTATCCGTACAGGTACAAGTATTGTCCTTTTTCGCCATTCGACTTCCACCCTTCCAGCTGTGTACTTTTGTCCTCTTTCTCTCAATCGGAGAGTGGTACCTTTCCAGTACTATTCCTCCTGAGAATCTTGTATAGTTGTGATCATATCTCTTGTTCCTTCTATCCTCTAGTGTTACGAGTTTTAGATCCATCAGCCTATTCTCGTAGCTTAGCCCTCTTAGTTCTGGTGGTGTTGAAAGCGGAAAAGAAGGAGATAGATGGGGAAGAATGGGAGGATAAAAGAGGAGTCGAGGGAAGGGGGGGGGGTCAAGAGTGGTGGAAGAGGAAGGGGAAAGTGGAAGGGGTTGTGACGTCACACGGCATCATCTAACCACCATCTTAAAGCTGGTGGATGAAGGCAAGAATCTTGCCGGCCGCCCGCCATTCATTCTACATTTAACAAAGGATTTGGTATTCAAGCGAATCACTTTGAAGCATCAACATTTCTGTGTCTATATTAATTTAAGCATTTTTAAGCATCACGCATCAAGAATTGTATCTGAAGCACTTCACAGGGTAATTATAGAATTGAACGATTTCGTCAGTATCTAGTATTTCAAATAATGGGCCATTACTTTGACGAAAACATTTTGTGTGACTGGCATCTACAGAATATGCACGGTGATCGCATGGACACAGTTTAATGGTGTGTGTGTGGTTGTGTGTGTGTGTGT
>WNGS01113158.1:9173522-9220165 GCA_020271785.1 Procambarus virginalis | reverse complement strand
TTAAGACATAAGAACAAAGTAACTGCAGAAGGCCTATTGGCCCATACGAGGCAGCTCCTATTTATAACCACCCAATCCCACTCATATACATGTCCAACCCACGTTTGAAACAATCGAGGGACCCCACCTCCACCACGTTACGCGGCAATTGGTTCCACAAATCAACAACCCTGTTACCGAACCAGTATTTACCCAAGTCTTTACTAAATCTAAACTTATCCAATTTATACCCATTGTTTCGTGTTCTTTCTTGTGTTGATACTTTTAATACCCTATTAATGTCCCCTTTGTTATGTCCATTCATCCGCTTGTAAACCTCTATCATGTCACCCCTAACTCTTCGCCTTTCCAGTGAATGCAATTTAAGCTTTGTTAATCTTCATATGAAAGATTTCTAATTTGGGGAATTAACTTTGTCATCCTATGCTGGACACGTTCAAGTGAATTTATATCCATTCTATAGTACGGCGACCAAAACTGAACTGCATAATCTAAATGGGGTCTAACCAGAGCAAGATATAGCTGAAGAACCACACCAGGTGTCTTGTTACTAACGCTTCGATTAATAAATCCCAGTGTCCTATTTGCCTTATTACGAACATTCATGCATTGATCCTTTTGTTTAAATTCTTACTAATCATAACTCCCAGATCCCTTTCGCAATCCGACTTCGCAATCTCAACACCATCTAGCTCGTATCTTGTAACTCTATGATCATTACCTAGCCTCAGAACTTTACATTTATCATTTGTATTTGTAGTACGTGGGTGAAGCATTTACCAACCCGTCCTCGACTCAAGTCCATTACATTCAGCGGTCAACCCCACAGACGCATTCATAAATTTTTACATGCTGTTCATTCAAAACGGGAATTTTCTCAAGTATAAATTAATATTATAATATATTGGCATATTGTGTATATATAGGCATAGGTTAGGTTAGGTTCTGTTGGCGATTATTTGTATTTGTAGTACGTGGGTGAAGCATTTACAGCGTTGTGATTCGAACAAAATTCGTCAGTGAAGCACTTGTTCCGGATATGTTCGAACATCAGCAGTTGTGAGTCGTGTGTAACCGTTTTTCATTCATAAACAGGGGGTTTGCCGGGTGCATGGAATCACTTTGGCCTTTGTTTATGAGAACGGGCTGTTTAAAGATCTTCATATAAACAATGACATATCTCAAATGTGCCACAGGTCATTAGGAGTCTCTGTTGCACACAGAGTATTGTCCGACCGGTTGATAGTTTTAATCGCAATTTAGACACGAATATATAAATGAGTTTGACCGAGTAAATAGAAGCTACCTCTCATGGGCCAATGGAATTGATGGAGTTTTCTCCATTCATGAAGTTATGCAATTCATGAGATTGCTGTCACGAATCTTATCAAACTATTTTGGGTAGAGGGAGGTATGTAATATTTGGATAGAGAGGTGTTATATAAAAAACAATGGAGGTAAATATCTGTTCCGGGAGACGGTATGTCAGCTGTCTACTGGCAGACCGCGGATCGTCAATATCCCTCCAACCAGCAAAGTAGTACCTTCATATATTTGGTGATTATGGGTAACCGGTAGAATATATATATATAAATATTTTGTTAATGAAACATAAACTCTTATATTTGCTACAAGTAGGGTATTGCCAAATGGGAATATTTAGTTATTATTCAATGCTGATTGAACATCTTGTATTGAGGGGCTGACTGTCAGAGGGCGTCCACTCCTCAGTGGACCACAAGATTGCGGAAGGTGAAATATAGTTGGACAGACGCTCTTGGTTCTAGCGTGTTTTTCCCCCTCGCCGGATAGTCAGATAAGCCACAGTTCATGTTAATTTAACTTGCAGGGGGTATCTTAATGTCATTTGATTATGTTTTACATTCAGCTACTCGGAACACAATTTCCATGTAGCACGGCCTATAGTGAGCCCGTAATTAAGTTGGGTTATTCACGATAACCTTGTTATTGTGATATCTGGGTCAAAGCATTAAATGAAGGTAGAGTTTCTTTCTTTTCGCACTGATTTAGTCTTTTGTTTTAATAACATTACCTTGGTGGAGGATATAGATGCACAGTGTTCACTAGTGTCTCCCATTCTTCACCTGTTATTTTTTTTAACAAATGTAGTCTCTGTGGATTTTGCATTTAATGCAGCTGTTCTTGTTGGTTGAATGTTAAGTTTGATGCGCAGGGCTTCACTTGCTTCACATTCCAGTAAGTAATGCAATAGTGGCATTTCTACATCTGTTCCACAGATATGACACACTTTAAGTATTGAGATTATTACCTCCCAGCAGCACTTGCAGCCAAGTCTGGGTGTGTGTGTATGGCTACTGCAGTGTCTCTGGATAGGTTTTTGTCAGGCTTGACAGAGGCGTACCCAGTACCTTGTTCGTACCACATCGCAGTGGATCTTCTTTCCGCTACTTTGGCTTTGATTGCTGGATAACCGTTTATCCAGCAACTCGTCCTCCAAACAAAGACCAAAAAGTGATTCCATGCACCCGCCAAACTCCCTGTTTATGAATGAAAAACGGTTCACACACGACGGATTTCTTTCGAACACTTCCGGAACAAGTGCTTTACTGACGAATTTTGTTCGAACCACAACGCCATGAATGCTTCACCCGCGTACTACTAATACAAATAATCGCCAACAGAACTTAAACACCTAACCTAACCTATGCCTATATATATGCACAATATGCTAATATATTTTAATATTAATTTATATTTGAGAAAATTCCCGTTTTGAACGAACAACATGTAAAAATTTATGAATACGTCTGTGGAGTCGGTCACTGGATGTAAATGGACTTGAGTCGAGGACGGGTTGGTTTATCACTCATAAATCACCCGTCCTCGACTCAAGTCCATTACATTCAGCGGTCAACCCCACAGACGCATTCATAAATTTTAACATGCTGTTCATTCAAAACGGGAATATTCTCAAGTATAAATTAATATTATAATATATTAGCATATTGTGTATATATAGGCATAGGTTAGGTTAGGTTAGGTGTTTGGGTTCTGTTGGCCATTATTTGTATTTGTAGTACGTGGGTGAAGCATTTACAGCGTTGTGGTTCGAACACCAGTCGTCAGTGAAGCACTTGTTTCGGTTATGTTCGACGCCAGCAGTTGTGAGTCGTGTGTAAACCGCTTATCATTCATAAACAGGGGGTTTGGCGGGTGCATGGAATCACTTTGGATCTTTGTTTGGAGGACGGGCTGCATAAATAGGAGGGTGGTGGGTGAATAGAATCACTTTTGGGTCTTTGTTTGGTGGACGGGCTGCATTTACAGTGTTGCAGTTCGAACAAAAGTTGTCAGCGAAGCACTTGTTCCGGAAGTGTTCGGACGTCATCAGTTGAGTCGTGTGTAAACCGTTTTTCATTCATAATCGGGGTTTGGCGGGTGCATGGAATGGACTTTGGGTCTTTGTTTGGAGGACGGGCTGCTTTTAGAACACGCTTTTGCTCAACATAGTCACCTCGTCGGTACTGTTGCAACAATAGTTTGTTTCAAAATCTGCAACTGAAACCTTGCAACAAGAGCACCCACGTGACAATATCCATCTGTTCACAAAATTTAACATTAACGCAAACAGTAAAACATGTATAGGTCGTCGAATACTTAATTCGGTGCCAAGAATAGAAGATTATTGTGGAATGACATTGCAAATAAAGCTGCAAAAATAACTACTAAAAGGAGAGATGTAGACTTCACTTACCACAAAGTAGCACACATTAGGGCAAACATTAGCAGCTAAAGCAATGCAAAAATACAGAGACCCTTACGCAGCAGTTGCAATGACAGGATATGCGGCTGCTAACAAGAATTAGATTATGAACCACTTATTTTGACGAAAGAGCACAATAGAAGAAAAAGAGACACACACAAACCGTATCAAGATTAAATACGCGTGTGCATGAGCAATAGGCTTCCAGGTTCCAGAAGAAGAAAAGAAGTGGCCGACAGACCACAAACATTATGAAATAAAGTGCAAAGTTATAAATTAAATCAGACGACAATTTAATTTGATAGCGCAGAAGAAATTGTAAAACACATTGGACAAAACTTCATTGAAACCAACACGCTAGACAGTCATCCACCACTAAATACTGACACGAGTAATATACCAGGCCAGCTTGGGACCCGCCCAGGAACGTCCCTAACAAAACAGAAGTACAGTAGCCTTCGGTAGTGTGGTAGATACTAAATTGCCGTAGTATTTAGTAATGTGGTATTGCAGTAATGGTACAATAAGGTTAGATTAGGATAGTTTATTACTTTTGATTAAGCTAGGTTACATTTGGTTAGGAGCAAGGTTTGCTTGGCTACGTGTGGTTAGCAAGGCTAGATTAGGTTTGATTACATTAGGTTACATTACTTTGTCAGGTTAGGTTAGATTAGGGCGAGCCTAAACTAACCTCCCCCAAACCTAACACGTTACGTTAGGGTAGAGGGGGGGGGGCGCAATAGCAGACACATTTAGTATTTTGTAAATTTTCTTTTTATTTAACACCGAGGTGGACGAAAGATTTTAAGAAGGACGCTGCGGACGCCGCATAATCAACTAATTATTGTAGCTGGTGGCAGGCGGTGGAAACTGGTGACAGACAATGGTAGCAGTTGACAAGCAATGGTAGTTGGTGGCAGGAGGTGGTAGCTGGTGGAAGTCGATGGCATCTGGTTGCAGGAGATGGCAGGCGGTGGTAGTTGGTGGCAGTGGGTTGTAGCTGATGATAGGGGGCTGGCAACTGGTGGCAGGGGATGGTAACTGGTGGAAGCTGGTGGCAGGGGGGTGTGAGGGCGGGCGCGTGTGCGGGCGTATTGACGTGTGCGCGGGTGTGGTGGAGCGGGACGAGGGTCGGCAGTCGGGTGCTGGCGCCACACCGTCCTGCCGGACCCCGCTGCTGTTCCCTGCCTGCCACTGCCGCACCCCGCCTCCACCCCAACCTCTCACCATAGCCACCTACCACAACCACCACCACCGACAGCGTCTTCTCCCACCAGAGGCGTATGGCGCCCCTTGCGACGTTAGTAAGATGAGCTTGTGAGAAGTGTTTCCTTCTCGCCCCACGACACACTCAAAATGAGCGTGTGAGAAGTGTGTTTCCGCCCCGCTTCATTACACACTCAAGATGCCCTTCCGCCTCCCGCCCCTCTCCGCTTTCGTAGAGAGCGCCGCGGCGGTGTGGGATGTGGCCAAGAGCACCATACCCGAATCTTGTCTCGGGGGCCCCGACGAACGCCTCAACTTCGCCAAACACGGGCGTAACCGTGGCGATGTTGAGATGACAGCCGTGAGTAACGAAGAGGGCGTCCCTGGGGAGGGGGGCGTCCTTCCTGAAGGGCAGCCGCCCCTACAGAGGGAAGGCTCTGTGGGCAGCGTGTCCACCACGGTTGGGGTGGAGTGCGCGGATAACGACCAGATCACGGAGTGGCAGGCGGGATGGAACGTCACCAACGCCATCCAGGTACTGTCCACGGCCAACCCCACCCCCCTCCCCCCCAACACCTTTAATGTTATCTTCTTCCCTTAGTCGACATTAATGGCAGTCATATCAATTCTTGGTCTTTGTGGTCATGCCGTCCTCTTTGTGGTCATCACTAGTTATTTTCTTTGCCCAATAATAAAACGCTGGCGCTCTTGCTCTCTTTCCTCCATCATAGATATCATCACCTAGGCTGATGACGTCTATGATGGAAAAATGAGGCTTGAGGCTAAGTGAGTTTCCCTAGGCCTTACCACCTAGTTATTCCTTCCTACACCTCAACAGCTAGTTATATTCTTTGATCTCCACTAGTTATTTCTCCCTAGGCCCAATCTAGTTATTCCTTCCTAGGCGTCCCACCTAGTTATTCTTCAGTAGGTCTCATCACCTACTTATTCCCACCAAGGCTTCGCCACCTACGTATTTCAACCCTAGGCCACACCACCTACTTATTCCTCCTAGGCTCACCACATACTTATGGTAAGTAGGTGGTGAGCCCTAGGCACACCAACTACTTACTCCTCCCTTGGCCTCACGACCTAATTATAATAAACCTTCTCCAGGCTTCACCGCCTACTTATTCTTCCTAGGCTACACCACCTACTTATTTCTCCATAGCCTCTCCCCAATATATTCCTTCTAAGCCCTCACGGCCTAATTATTTATCCTTAAGCTCAACACCTAGTTACATTTCCATATGCCCCTATCACCTAGATATTTCTCCATAGGCCTCACCACCTAGTGACATCTTGCCTTATATAATATCCTTAAGGGAGTGGAATATCTTCGTGAGGGTCATCTTCTTTGCTTCCTTATACCTTCTAATACATTTTCCCCCAAGACTCTCCTAATAATATTAGCTATTAATCGTATTAGTTTTTTATAATTCATTTGACTTGCTGCCTTCTTTTGTTAATTCTTTTTGTATAATTTATTATTAGCATAATTTCTCTTGGCATATTTTCTCACTTTTCATGTCCGTTTTTCATATTTATTTTTCCTGATGGCAATTTATAGTCTTTGAGTAAGATTAGTCAATAGTTATTTTTATTCACTTCGATTTTCAGACTGCTGTTTGTCTGCAAATAAATATTGTCTGGGTTATTTTTTTAGCCACAGATCTAACTTCAGGTTATTTTACTTCATCGATTTTTTTTCCTTTTCTTGGCTGTCGCGATTTACTTGAAGTGCTTATTATTAGTTTTCGTCGTAGGAATATAGTATATTAATGATAATTTACAGTCAGATTTGGTACAGGACGAAACTGTAGCCAACTGTGTGCCAGAGCCTTCATACGGTCGATCGACTTGATTTCTCACGTTTCTACATGTTGACGAAGCCTAGTGCATCACTATACCTATTGATACGAAGAACCAATCCCCCTATGTCAAGTACATTATGAACAGAATGGGATCTGGTACTAGCTCGTCATACTTCACTTGTGTGTGTGTGTGTGTGTGTATCACCTATTTTACTCACCTAGTTGTGCTTGCGGGGGTGAGCTGGTCTTTGGTCCCGCCTCTCAACCGTCAATCAACAGGTGTACAGTTTCCTGAGCCTAATGGGCTCTATCATATCTACACTTGAAACTGTGTATGGAGTCAGCCTCCACCACATCGCTTCCTAATGCATTCCATTTGTCAACCACTCTGACACTAAAAAAGTTCTTTCTAATATCTCTGTGGCTCATTTGGGCACTCAGCTTCCACCTGTGTCCCCTAGTGCGTGTGCCCCTTGTGTTAAACAGCCTGTCTTTATCAACCCTGTCGATTCCCCTGAGAATCTTGAATGTGGTGATCATGTCACCCCTAACTCTTCTGTCTTCCAACGAAGTGAGGTTTAATTCCTGCAGTCGCTCCTCGTAGCTCATACCTCTCAGCTCGGGTACTAGTCTGGTGGCAAACCTTTGAACCTTTTCCAGTTTAGTCTTATGCTTGACTAGATAGGGACTCCATGCTGGAGCCGCATACTCCAGGATTGGTCTGACATATGTGGTATATAATGTTCTGAAAGATTCCTTACACAAGTTTCTAAAGGCCGTTCTTATGTTAGCCAACCTGGCATATGCTGCTGATGTTATCCTCTTGATATGAGCTTCAGGGGACAGGTCTGGTGTGATATCAACCCCCAGGTCTTTCTCTCTCTCTGACTCTTGAAGTAATTCATCTCCCAAATGATACCTTGTATCTGGTCTCCTGCTTCCTACCCCTATCTTCATTACATTACATTTGCTTGGGTTAAACTCTAACAGCCATTTGTTCGACCATTCCTGCAGCTTGTCCAGGTCTTCTTGAAGTCTCAAGCTGTCCTCCTCTGTCTTAATCCTTCTCATAATTTGTGTGTGTGTGTGTGTGTGTGTGTGTGTGTGTGTATGTGTGTGTAATTACCTAAGTGTAATTACCTAAGTGTAGTTACAGGATGAGAGCTATGCTCGTGGTGTCCCGTCTTCCCAGCACTCTTTGTCATATAACGCTTTGACACTACTGACGGTCTTGGCCTCCACCACCTTCTCCCCTAACTTGTTCCAACCGTCTACCACTCTGTTCGCGAAAGTGAATTTTCTTATATTTCTTCGGCATCTGTGTTTAGCTAGTTTATATCTATGACCTCTTGTTCTTGAAGTTCCAGGTCTCAGGAAATCTTCCCTATCGATTTTATCAATTCCTGTTACTATTTTGTATGTAGTGATCATATCACCTCTTTTTCTTCTGTCTTCTAGTTTTGGCATATTTAATGCCTCTAACCTCTCCTCGTAGCTCTTGCCCTTCAGTTCTGGGAGCCACTTAGTAGCATGTCTTTGCACCTTTTCCAGTTTGTTGATGTGCTTCTTAAGATATGGGCACCACACAACCGCTGCATATTCTAGCTTTGGCCTAACAAAAGTCGTGAACAATTTCTTTAGTATATCGCCATCCAGGTCACACACACACACACGTGTGTGTGTGTGTGTGTTTAAATACAGGATCAAGCTGTTAGCTCTTGGACCCTGCCTTTCTAACCGATTTTCTAATGTATTGACTATTGAGCTATTTTTCTTCCGGCTTATCAAAAGCATATTTCTATCTTAACACACACACACATCCCCAGGAGGCAGCCCGTAGCAACTGTCTAACTCCCATGTACCGATTTGCTGCTAGGTGAACAGGTAAATCCGGTGAAAGAAACTTCCTATTTGTTTCTGCCTTGATCCGGAATCGAACTTGGGCCTTTAGGGCTACGGCCCCCGAGCTCTGTCTCCTCGGCTGCGAGGACTTGTATGCGTGTACTCACCTAATTGTGCTTGTGGGGTTAAGCTTTGGCTCTTTGTCCCGCTTCTCAACCCTCAATTAACTGATGTACAGATTCGTGAGTTTATTGGGCTCTATCATATCTAAATTTGGAAATGTGTATGGAGTCAGCCTCTTCCACATCACTTCCTAATGCATTCAATTTATTATTTTTGAATAAAATGATTTTAATTTTATTCAATCAAATTTATTCACTTCAATATTATTGACACAACAAGTTTTTTCTAACGTGTCTATGGGTCATTTGGGTACTCAGTTTTCACTTGTGTCCCCTTGTGCGTGATACACCTTTGTTAAATAATGTAATTGTTTACCCTATTAATTCCTTTGAGAATCTCGTATGTGATGATCATGTGTCTCCTAACTCTTATGTCTTCTACGACGTGAGGTTTAGTTCTTATACTCTCCTCGTAGCTCATACCCGTCAGCTCGGGTATTAGTCTGATGGTATGCCTTTGACCCTCGCCCAGTTGTACTTGCCTATTTGTGCTTGAGGGGGGTGAACTTCGGTTCTTTGGCAGTTGAGAGGCAGGAGCAATCAACTAGTGTACAGATTCCTGAGCCTATTGGGCGCTATCATATCTACATGTGGAACTATATATATTCACTTCCACATCACTTCTTTAAGCATTTCATGTGTGACTCATTTGGGTACTAAGTTTTCACCTGGATCCCCTTGTTCCTGTACCACCTGTGCTATATAGTTTGTCATCATATACCCCTGTCAATTCCTATTAGAATTTTGTAGGTGGTAATCATGTCTCCCCTAATTCTTCTGCCTTCCAATTTCATGAGGCTTTTACCCATTCTTCCTTGTTCTATTGGCATTCAGTGTGAATATTTCCTCTATTTCCCCTTAAGTATTTTATACATGTCTAGCATATCTCTCCTCTTTTTGTTTTTCTTAGCGTCGTCAGGTTCAGTTCTTTCAGTCGCTCTTCATATCCCATCCCTCGCAATTCTGGGAAGATCCTCGTTCCAAACTTCTGAGCCTTTTCCAGTTTCCTTAAGTGTTTCTTCGGATAGGGGCTCCATGATGGAGAGGCGTACTTTAAGACTTGTCTCACATAGGCGGTGTAAAGCGTTCGTAATGCATCCTTATTTAGGTTCCTGAATGATGTTCTAACTTTTGTTAGTGGAGAGTACGCTGCAGGTGTTATCGTACTTATATGTACCTCTGGAGGTTGGTTTGGTGTTACGTGCACTCCCAGTCTCTTTCTCGAGTTGTTACAGGTAGGTAGTTTCCCCTCACAGGGTTCTGTCCTTTTGGTCTCCTATCTTCTGTTCCCATTTCCATCACTTCACACTTGCTCGTGTTGACCTCCAGTAGCCATTTCTCCGACCACCTCTGCAAATTGTTTGTCATCTTGGAGACTCCTACAATCCTCATCCCTCACAACTTGACTCATTAATTTCGCATCTGCAAACATAGACACGTAAGACTCAACTCCTGTAGACGAGTTATTTACGTATATTAGAAATGGAATTTGTCCAAGGACCGATTTTTGAGGTACTCTACTTGTTACTGTTCGCCAGTCCGACTTCTCGCCCTTTTATGTTACTCTCTGGCTCCTGCCTGTCAGGTAATTCCTTGTTGACCAGACCACACACTAGAAGTGAAGAGACGACGACGTTTCGGTCCGTCCTGGACCATTCTCAAGTCGATTGTGCTTGAGATCAATCTCAAGATTGAGATCAATCTCAAGCTCTCTCAAGTCGATGTGCTACACAATCGACTTGAGAATGGTCCAGGACGGACCGAAACGTCGTCGTCTCTTCACCTTCTAGTGTGTGGTCTGGTCAACATACTTTAGCCATGTTATTGTGACTCATCGCCTGCACAGGTAATTCCTTACCCATATTAGGGTTTTTCCGCTTACTCCCGCCTGCCTCTCAGGTTTGTATAGTAATGTCTTGTAAGGTACTGTATCAAAGGCTGTTTTTGCTGTCCAGAAATATGCAATCTGCCCATCCTTTCCTGTCCTGCTTTATTGTTGTTACTTTATCATAGAACTCCAGCAGGTTTGTTGTGAATGATTTCCCTTCCCCGAACCCATGTTGGTGTTTGTTTACATAATACTAGTCTTAACCTGTTTGTTATTTCAGGTAGTTTGCAGGGATGCTTGTCAGTGATACCGGTCCCTCTTATCTATCTTGAAAATTGGTACCACAATTGCCTTCTTCCAGCAACTGGAAGATCCTTAAAGATCCTAGCTAGAGGCACGCTGAGGGCCTCTGCTGCCTCCTTTAGTATCCACGGTGATACGTTATCTGGTCCAACTGGTCTAGTTTTATCCAGTGTTTAGTTTTCTTTACCTCTGCTGTCACCCTCGGCAGTATCTTTCTCGAATGTGTGTGTGTGTGTGTGTGTGTGTGTGTGTGTGTGTGTGTGTGTGTGTGTCAAGTGCATCAGCCAGCCAGGTGGTGGCTCGCGCTCTCTCACGTGTGGAGGCACATGTGTCATACCTGCCCCGCAGTGTTGGTGTGTGAATCCCGCCACACACCTGTTGATGCGTGTGTGTGTGTGTGTGTGTGTGTGTGTGTGTGTGTATGCTTGCTTGCTCGCTCGTTTTCATGAACCACTTCGCTCGTATAATTAAATTTTTCCAAGCACTTGCCCAGTCTTGGTGCAAAAACTTAAACCAATATGGCCGGAGGATCAGCGTACGTTCTTCTTTGGCTGGCATGCTGGCGAGTTTCCTCCTAGTGGTGGTGGTGGTGGTACTTGTTAACAGTACTTACCTACCAGTGTCGACGGGTAAGTGAGGTCTAGGTCTATATGCCCTGTCTATTTGCCTTGTTGTACCTGTTGCCTTACAATCTAATTATTTTCACTTTCAAATTTGTTATCGAATCTGGCCTAAAAGTTGTGGATGGAGGTGGTTTCCACAACTTCTTTCAGTGCATTCCAGTTATTAACTATCCGTACACGGTACAAGTATTTCCTTACATTTTTTCGGCTCATTTGCGCTTCCACCTTCCAGCTGTGTACTTTTGTCCTACTTTCTCTCAATTCGGAGAGGCTGTCACCTTGTCTATTCCTCTGAGAATCTTGTATATTGTGATCATATACTCTGTTCCAAGCACTTGGGCTGGACGGTAGTACGACGGTCTTGCTTCATGCATGTCGGCGTTCAATCCCCCGACCGCCCAAGTGGTTGGACACCATTCCTTTCCCCCGTCCCATCCCAAATTCTTATCCGGACGCCTTCCAAGTGCTATATAGTCGTAATGACTTGGCACTTTCTCCTGATAATTCCCTTCCCTTCTGTTCCTTCTATTCTCTAGTTTTGTAGGTTTTTTTTTTAGCCTATCCTCCTAGCTTAGTCTTCTTAACTCTGGCACCAATCTGTTGCATACCTTGTACTTTTTCAATTTTGGCTTTATGCTTGACAAGATGCGGACTCCGTGGCGGTGCTGCATATTCCAGTACTGGTCTAATAAATGTTGTGTAGGATGCCTTGAAGGCGCCCTCGTNGGCGGCTTAATCTTCATCAATCAATCGGTAATGGTTTGTTAAGCAAAAACACGGACATATTGTATGCCCTGTCATACAATATGTCGTGTTTACCAATATCTCACTTGTCGACAAGTTTCAGCTTTTCACGTACATATTCTTCACTCAAAAGGTGTGGTGTGTGTGTGTGTACGAGCAACATTATCTTGGTGCGGAGCGGGGGTAGTGCAGCGTCGTGTTCTGTCACTCATATTTGGCGCCACCGCTACAGTGACTCTTGTCGGGGCCACAACTCTTGATTGACGTGAATGTTGCCTCTTCTCGCACCAGCGACGGTGCCCAAGATGTCTCACAGAGCGTGACGACGCAGTATAGATTTGCTGCTCATACAGATCTTCTGGACGCATAAGATTGAAACTCTTTGAAGAACCTGGAATGTTTACATGTCAAGGTACAGGGACTTTTAGGTCACTAGGAAATGTCAATCAAAGCGACTATAGAATGACTTGATACCTCGCACTGTGAAAACTTAAGTCCGACAGAATGACTGATCCGTCGTACTGCCAACTAAAGAACCGACAAAAAATAAGTTAGGTGAAGTCTTATTCCCTCAGGAACCCCTAACAGTTTGAGAAGTCAGAAGGAAGCCACTGAACCGACCAGACACCCTTGCTTGTCCTCTCAGTGATATTTGGGTTCCATTTTGACTGTGTAGGAACATGGAAATGGGAGAGGAAGGAAGGAAGGAAGGATGTATGAAAAGAACTAGTGGAGGAGGAAAAAGAAGATGTCATCAAGGCGAGAAGGACGTTCCTCCTTATGTGGACGGTGGGGAGGCGTCTTCGCACTCCCTGCCTGGTTGTTTGACTGTGGTATTGTCTGGTGTCTTGTTATGTGTACTGGTTTGGTAGTGTACTATCGCTTGTTTGGTCACTGGTCGTTTTGCATGGTTGCTAATTTAGCTGACTATGGCTTTGTATGGTTGCTTGGTTGGCTGGCTATGGTTCTGTATGGTTGCTAGGTTGACTCTGTTTGTGGTTAATGACCTGTGTATGGGTGGTATTGTACGGTCGCTTGGCTGGCTGCCTGGTTATGATAGTGTATGGTTGGCTGTTCTGTTGCAAATCTGTCTATAGTATTGTATTGGTGCTGGCTTGTTTGTATGCCTGTTGAATTCTATGGTTGCTTAGCCAGTCATAACATTGCTTGAATATATACAAGTGGCATTATTGTTTTGCTTAGTTGGCTATCATTTTATTCACGTGTATTAGAGGCGCGTGACAATATGTTGTATGTCTGGACACCATCAAGGCCTACGACACTGTTCCACGTGAGAGGTTACTTAGGAAGATCGAAGCGCGCGGCATCGGATGGAACGCAAGTAAGCTGGATCATGGCTTTGGTTAACAGGAATTAAACAGAAGGTCAGCAAGATGGAGTAGAATAGGAGGGAATGAAGGGAGCTAGTGGTGGACCGCACGGCTCTTTATTGAGCTCACCACTGCTTTTAATAATTGACATCATCGACATTGATACTGAAGTGACTAGTAATATCAGCAAGTTTGTGGATGCCACAAAGGCTTAGCCTATACTTTATACAAAGAAATCTTGGATGAACTGCAAAGAGACTTTGACTCCATTTCTGCCGAAAGAATAGCAAATGCAGTTTAACGCCGAGAAGTACAAATTTCTCAATCTAGGGAAAGACAGCGATGCTGTATAACATAGAAATAATATAGTCATGGATAGATCAAATTATGTGAGCCTCAGTGATGTTAGCAGCGATCGGAGGCCCAGACAGCTAGGCAGGAAGGCGACGAGGCACAATAACGTGGCTGAAGATATGACAAACAAACCACATGCGTTTGTCGTGTCTTCATCTTGTGGTGTGTGTGTGTGTTGGGCATCACAGCCAGGCATCGAGGCACGAAGTAAAACAAACAGGATGGTGGATTGAGATTAAGACGCAACAGCAACGGAAGCACCAATACCATAATGACCAACTCACACACCAGAAGATGGAGAGACGACGACGTTTTGGCCCGTCCTCGACCATATCAAGGCGTGAGAGAGAAGAGAGGAAGGTAGGAGGAGCAACTATATAATGTAAGAGAGTAAATGAGAAAAGAGGATCAGGTAAGAGACAGTAAGAATGAGGCAAGAATAGGTTCAATATTAGAATAGGCAAGAATACAAAAATACAAAATACAAATATTTATTCAGGTAAAGTACATACATACAAGGTAAGATACAAAAGTTGATGGATTTATAGATAGAGCTAGTACATACAATGCCAAAAGCCATTATTACGCAAAGCGTTTCGGGCAGAATGAATAGGACGAATGAATAGCATCCTTCAGCTGAATCTAGCTCTAGTTAATAATGATGATAATTAGTAATGGTAACGTCTTCTCACAGACATAATAACACAGGATAAAAACCCACACTTGTATATTTGGGAAACTTATGTAAGGAATTTACATCAAGTCTTTCTCACTCTCCTGAGTGCTTTATCAAGGTCTGTGTTCCTTACATAAGTTTCACAAAGACACAAGTGTGCATTTTTATCCTGAATAATAATAATAATAATAATAATAATAATAATAATAATAATAATAATAATCCTTAGAAATTGAATAATACTAATGACTTCGCAATAGAGATTAAGTAATTGTAATTTGGAAATTACCTTTCAGCTTATTTTTTCTTTAGTTTATAATTAAGTAGAGTTGAGTTACGAATTATTATTTCATGATGCATGAGTTTAGTAGTTTGTGTGTGGTTTTAGCCTACCTTTCTGTGCAACACCTGATGCAAGACTCGCCAGTCTGTGGCTCTAGCTTACCTTTGTGTTCTGTGCTTCACCCAGAATTGAACCATCAGTCTGTGGCTGTAGTTTCCCTTTCACCGCAGCTTTCTCCATTAGCCTCACTAAGCTCATGGTCATTATGACAATCACCACCATCACCACCACCACTACCACCACCACCACCACCACCACCACCACCACCACCACCACCACCACCACCACCACCACCACCACTACCATCACCATCATCACCACCACCAGCCAACATTCACTCACCTGAGCCGTATTGCAGCCTGATAGCGGCGGCCGTGACCTACATCATGTGGTGCAACGTGGGCAAGGAGAAGCTCAAGAAGCTGGGTCGTCTGGGCAAGACGGGCATGGAGGACTCTGCCACTCTCGACAAGCGCTGCGTCAGGAAGGGCTACTGGAAGGTGGGTGGTGAGGTACTGGACGCATCCTGGCGCCAGTCTTCCAGCTTTTCCATCTCTGTTATCTTGTTTCCTTGCTCTTTGGGGACCTGTCTGTAAGTCACAATGAAATCACAATTATAACATATATATAAGAAGATATTAAAGCCGTACAATGGAATCGAACCTGCGCAAGTGGACCTCTCATGCACACGCACTACTGACTGGACCATGATGAGCTTAAAGAGCACCCAACCCAGAAGTACTACTTGCTTTGTATAAAGTTTGCAAGCCAGCCAAAAGACTAAAACCAGTGCGAAAAGAAGGAAAACTCTACCTTCATTTAAAACTTTGACCCAAATATCACAGTAACAAGGTTATCGTGAATAATCGAACTCAATTACGGGCTCACCATAGTCCGTGCTACATGGACATTTTGTTCAGATTAGCTGAACCTAAAACAGTAACAACAGCACCATCCGATGCGCGTTTCATCCCGTTGTTCGGCTTCAATATTTTCTCTTGTGTGCAATGGCCTTCCTTGACGTATTGAACACCGGCACTGAGCACTTTTTATCCACTTAGAGAAGTGCAATATATGCAATGACTTGACTTAACAACAGGGCTCCCATGACCGCAGGTTCTAGAATGAAATGCAGATTTTTTTTATAGGAGAGAGACCAGGATGCTCAAGGGGTCTTCTCAAGTCCACCGGGAACTGGGGTCGAACTAGAATATCTTTCAAGGATTTACCTCGTTTCCATGCTATAAGGAGGGGCTCTGGAGGAAAAAAAACCATACTGGATGTTTGCTGAACTGTTCCCTCAGCCATGCCCAGAGGGTATTGATTTCCTTTCGAATAATCCCTGAGACAGAGGGGTTGTATAATAGTCCCTGAGACAGAGGGGTTGTATAATAGTCCCTGAGACAGAGGGGTTGTATAATAGTCCCTGAGACAGAGGGGTTGTATAATAGTCCCTGAGACAGAGGGGTTGTATAATAGTCCCTGAGACAGAGGGGTTGTATAATAGTCCCTGAGACAGAGAGGTTGTATAATAGTCCCTGAGACAGAGGGGTTGTATAATAGTCCCTGAGACAGAGGGGTTGTATAATAATCCCTGAGACAGAGGGGTTGTATAATAGTCCCTGAGACAGAGGGGTTGTATAATAGTCCCTGAGACAGAGGGGTTGTATAATAGTCCCTGAGACAGAGGGGTTGTATAATAGTCCCTGAGACAGAGGGGTTGTATAATAGTCCCTGAGACAGAGGGGTTGTATAATAGTCCCTGAGACAGAGGGGTTGTATAATAGTCCCTGATACAGAGGGGTTGTATAATAGTCCCGGAGACAGAGGGGTTGTATAATAGTCCCTGAGACAGAGGGGTTGTATAATAGTCCCTCTGGATCGCCACCTACTTGCTCTGGAAAAGAAAGCTCGCCGCTCTTGGGTGTCTTGTTGTTGCGATGAGCCTGGAACCAAGATCCTTAAGAAACCTCCTTACACTCGCTCTCCGTGGATCAGGGTCTCGGATCCTATTGGAACGAAGTTATGCCAGAGCACTATTTCCCTATACTTGAATGATATGTCTGTGTGCAGGCGATGAGTCACAATAACGTGGCTGAAGTGTGTTGACCAATCCACACACTAGAAAATGAAGGGACGACGACGCTTCGGTCCGTCCTGGACCATTCCCAAGTCGATTGTCCGACAGTCGACTTGAGAATGGTCCAGGACGGACCGAAACGTCATCGTCCCTTCATTTTCTAGCGTGTGGATTGATGTGTGTGTGTGTGTGTGTGTGTGTGTGTGTGTGTGTGTGTGTGTGTGTGTGTGTGTGTGTGTGTGTGTGTGTGTGTGTGTGTGTGTGTGTGTGTGACCGGGGGTTCTGCTTGACCAACAGAGAGGTTGAGGTATGTGGCTGCCATGGTGGATACGCAAGTATAGTCCCATGCTAATTGTCTGCCGTTTTTCCTTGGGTGCAGTGTGATTCCATCTGGTCGTCCAGCAACGCCAGCAGAATTATGGTTCATTAAATTGCGAGGCTCTCTCTTTGCTGGACACTGGATAGAGGCAAGACTCCTCGTAATGATACCATTGACTTTGTCAGGCCTTGAGTGCCAACCCCATGATTTTCCGCAATGAAGGACTTGCTATCCATATTCGTAAAGAATTTCAAAGAACATCTAAAAAAAGTTTCACATGGACACTGACCATTTTGATTTTGTTACAGGTTGACTGCAGGTCGGCCTCCAAAGGGCTCTTCCTGGGTCTGCTGTGTCTGGTGGGTGGCGTAGTCATCCTCATCATTTTCTTCGTCATGAAAGACCAAGAAGACTTCAAAACGAAGATGTTCTGGATGTGCAACGGCACTCAGATGATCATTCTCTCCCTCTCTATCATCTGCAGCATCATCGGGTTCCTGCAGATCCCTAAGCTCTCCATCTCCACCACCAAGCCCCTCGACCTCGACCGCCTACTCCTCTCTTCTACCATCATCGGCGTCTACGTCTTCGCCGTCTTCGGAATGATCGTGGGAGGTATTAACTACACCCAGTCTGAGTACATGGCCACCTTCTGCGTCCACGGCTTGCTCTTCGTGCAGGTGAGATCTTTCTCCTAGTTTCCACTTCGCTGTTTGGTCTTGAGATCTTAATGAGTGGCATCAACGAGTAATTTAGCCATGTGTAGCATCAATGTGATGTATGATGTATATATATTTGTTGTGTGTAATTATTCCTGGGTATCAGTCTATAGGCAGAGTAAAGGCTGGCAGTAACGTGAGGCATATTAAGTCTTACTGAGAACAGCAAAACAATAATGAATATAAATGTATTATATATCATTGGATAAAGTAAAACGTGAAATATATTTTTATATCTGACCCAAAACTATCTCCAGTAGAAGCGAGGGTAAATGTATTTGATGAGAGGAACAAAACAAACTGTTGACGTGTGTAGGCATGTGGAGAGCCAGTGTTGTGGTGACGAGGGGGACCAGTCAAGAGCTCCCACCCGCGGGGGTGTTAGAGCCAAGTACAAACTGGCAGGAAAAATGTATCGCTGCTCAAAATATACAGATTTTTCAACCTTAAAACTTCTGCCAATTATTAGAAAATAAGTATTCGCTTTAATTTATTGCCATTTAAAATAATTTGTTTGATGTGAATTCGTTGTAATGCCTTTCACTTGCAAGTGTCTCTTGCACAATCATGTGCAAGAGACAAGAGAGCAGGGGGTGGCTGAGAGCTGACCATTGCACAATAAGAAATACAGAAGCGAGGCATCATATCCTTTCAGGATCAAATGAGTCACATCACTAGCAGCTGCCTCACAGGCTGGGCGCAGTTAAGTGGGTGAGCAGAAGTGAACTCCATACCAGTGAGTGCAAATGGTCTGAAATGAGAAGTGAGTGTATTTGTGTGTACTACACATGACAGCTCTCAAGGACCACTATGTACACTTTGACTCGTGAAGCGCTGGAGTCACTGCTTTGATCGTTTACTAGTGTGATGTTGTGCTTCTCGTTAAGGATCGGTGCCCTGTCAATCCTTCCCCCGGCCTCTAATGCTGAATGGTATTAATGGTTTAATGAATGGTCAATTGGCATTCTTTTTAACATAAACAACCCTCTTTCATTATATTGTTGTCCCTTTCCTCGGGGCTAAGCTAACCCACCCTCCCTTCCCCTCCTTTCTAGTAAGGAGATTACGATGCCAAGGAAGCCTTAATTGAAGCTGTACACCTTGAATATCTAGTAGGCAATAACAGTCAATAGAAACCTTGAGTTATAATTGGAACACACGTGCAAGTATCTAAGTACTTGTGTGCGTTATGGAGGGTAAACAACGTGTCATTTAAGCCTGCCTGCAGCATGACCATGTTGGTCAGTTGGCAGAAAAATATGTATCCTAGTCCTACCTCTTAACTATGTATTATGATCCTGCTTCTCTTAACTACTTATCAGGATCTTGCCTCTCTTAATTATGAATCATTATTATTCCCCCCTTCTCTTAACTATGTATCATACTCCCTTTCTTAACTATGTGTCATTATACTTCCTCTCTTAACTGTGTCATTATACTTCCTCTCTTAACTATGTATCATGATCCTCCCTCCCTCTCCCCATCCGCAGGTGTCACTCCAGGACATGCTGGTGGCCGAAGCAAGCCGACGCACCTGTTCCTCCAGGTACCAGATGCTAACTAAGCCGGGTCGACAGGTGATCACCTTCCTGTTGTTCGCCAACATCACCTTGTGGATCCTGGACACCTTTATGACACACACGAGTGTCTCGCAGCAGTTCCAGTTCGGGTTTTACGGAGTACTGGCGTGGGGCATCATCTCTCGCATCTCCCTCCCGCTCCTCATCCTCTACCGCTTCCACTCCGCTGTCATCCTGGTGGAGATCTGGAAGAACACATACAGGACTAAGGCTGCCTAGGAGGTGTCACCTACAGCCAGTCTAGAACTAAGTGGCCAGGCCCATCTTCTTAATCCCAACACACGAAATATTCCCATGTGTGTCGCAAACTCTTGCTCACACCAAGCACACCTTGATTCTGCTTCTCAAACGTTAACCTGTTGTAATACTTACGATTCTTTCTCACGCCTATCCACTTCACATACACATAGTTCTCACCAGTTTGCCCCTCTCATCCCTTCCATTCTACACAAGTCTTTCTCTCGCTGTGAACCTCCTCTTCCAGTGTCCCTTGGCTCCCGCCACCCTCCTGGCAGAGGTCTTGGGAGTTCTTCCTCTGAGATCTCGTCTGCCACCTGCCGCCTGTCTGCCTCCATCCCCGTCCTGACGCAGGTGATAAGGTTCACCCCCGACCCTATGACTCCCCCTCGACTAAATGACCAGTTAGACTTGTACAACTTTTCTCAGGACTCACTTGTGCAGCCTGCTGTACAGCGGGCTGCACAAGTGATGACAAGTAATATATTTCACGACACACCACACATGACGCTAGTCTCACCAGCTGCAGGTAAACACAATGATGACATGAAAGACCGAGTGAAACGTAGAGACCAGAAGCTGAGGAGACTTATGTTTGGTGACAGCTCAACGTTACTGAGACAGCGTAGCTTAGTCATAAAGGAACTGATGGTGGGTCATGGCCACCAGGGCTGCCTCATGACCACTAAACCTGTTCAAAATGAACTTAGAAAACTACTCAATAAAACTATGAGATTAAAGTCAAAAGACAGGAGAAGAGCTCCCTCAATTGAGAAGCTTCGCCGGTGGGTGAAGAAGAAGCGTAGCAGAAGTGAAAACTTGGTAAGTATTTTAGATTCTGGCACTACAAGGGGGGACTGGAAACGCATCGGTACGGACAGCCTAGGGGACATTAGTAGACAGGGCTCCCCTCAGCAGTCCGGGGCAAGCAGTGGCTCTTACTTGACACCCATACCTGTGACACCCTCCCGACATAACCAACGACAGACCCGACACCCGACATCCCTTAGACGCTCACACTCAGAACGGAGCAACCAAGAAAGGCATGGCAGGCCAGATCAGATCTTACAAGATAATTCACCAAATCACGGAAGTGTGAGACACAGTAGAAGGGCACGTTCTTTTAGAGAAAGGTCACATGATTATGCTACACAGAGCACCAGTGACAGAATTTCAGACCTTTCAGAGACCGAAAGGTTTGCGCAAAATACCTCAAGGAAATGCAAGAGGAATCAGTTTTCATTAAGGAAACGAGAAAATGCCGATTACTCCAGTCACAAGCCTAATGCGATCTCTGCTTACTACAGAGAACAAATGTTAGCGAGACGTCACAGCGAGCATCAGCGCCAGGTATCTCCTCCTGAAGGCTCGTGCTGCTCTTCCTGGAGCAGGGCACCGTCGTCGTCACCTCCAAGAACATTTCAGACAGAGAGTTCCCGTCCATCTCACTATGGTGGCTCTGCTTCACCGCGGCCTCGGTCTCGGCTACAGCGGCTACGTCAGGTGTGGCAGGAGGACGATATCTATGCCCTCAATCCCTTCGATTCATGGCGCCTCCGTCATTTGCCTACCCACACCTGTCCACCCACGCCGCACCCACAACGCCAACGTAAAAATCAAGGTGACGTAGGGCTCGGTGCCCTGCTTCCTAATCGAGCGCCCATTAGGCAACAAATTCGAAACTCTTGGAGAATGAAGAGATATACGCCTTCGCCTTCTTCCACTCGCCAATACGATTATGGTGACACTGACTCCCCTCCGCCATCTCCTACACAAGGGTTATCTCACCTGCTCCCTCATCCCACTGACATCATCTTCCGTAAACACCCTAATGAGAGCCCTTACCCTAACCCTCAACTGTCAGGGCCGCTCAACCCTTTCCACTTAGAGGCCTCGCCCCTCGTCCTGGGCTGGCTGCAGGTGCCCAGCAACGCCAACGACCCCACCAAGAGCATGATGTTCCGCAAGGCACCGTGGCTCAACCATCTGCAGTTCCTCGGTAAATGATATGTGCCTTCCATAGATTCTTGCCTGCACCCAAGTCGCACCTCGTAGTACACACACACACACACACACACACACACACACACACACACACACACACACACACACACACACACACACACACACACACACACACACACACACACACACACGCGCGCACGCACGCACACGCACACGCACACGCACACACACACACACGCGCCACACTGTCTCCTTTACCAGGGGTATCACCCTGGTGGTGAGCTCTGTACCTGTCACCCTGATGATGCTCTCCCTCCCTGTCTCCCTCTCCTTTGTGGTGTTCTGCCTCTCACCGTCACCCTGGTTGTGCTCTCCCTACTACTGTCACTCTGATGGTACTTTCCGTCCCATCATCACCCTGGTGGTGATCTCCCACCTACTGTCACCCTGAACGTCACTCTGAGGGTAGTCACCCCTCCCATCGTCACCACGGAGGTGGAGACATCCCTGCCCCCCCCCCTCTTCCCCTCTTCTCCCCTCACCACAGTCGAGGCATCAGTGTGGACAACGTGTTGATATTGTAGTTTTCAGTAGTGTTCCCTCCTTCGCCTCGCGCGTCACCAGCTGGTTATTTGTTTATTATGTATCCCCCTGTGTTATTGTATTAGTAATTATTGTTGATTAGTTGTTAAGTTGAAGCCATACAGACTCTGTGAAGTTGTGGCCCACTTGTTCACAGACTTCACTTCACAAGTGTTGAGCAGGGTTCCCATCTGCTTAACGTAATTAACTCTCTATACAGCTTTAGTTCGTGTAGTTGATCTTTGATACAATGTTTGTTGTGCATTTTTTTTTTGGAATTTTAGTGTAAGATAGTCAAAAGTGTTACGTATGTGTGCCTGTTTGACTGCCATATGTAAAGTGTTTAGATGTGTATGTGTTGCCAATAATGTAGATATTATTGACTATGTGAGACACATTTGTTATTTATTGTCCATCTTCATAATAGACTGTATTGGTATTGGTAATAAATTAATGCAAATTTTGTGTTTGAATGAGGGTTCCGGGTTTAGTAATGTACATAGGCTTTTTATTATTGTTAATTATGAAATAAAACACCATATAGCCTACTTCACAGCCTTCAGTAATATCCTTGCAATATACATGTTCTAAGTGGCCATATGGTCATAAATGTATAAGTAAATATGTTCATGATAGTTACTGTGTATATTGAACATAGGAACAATACAACATCTATTGAGGAGAAGTTGATGGTTAGCGGTACCGTTTTGGCACAGGTGATTTGTACAAGTACCGGGCTTCTGACTCCTATTAGCAGGCGGAGAGCTGTCCCTTCCCAGAGCTCATGGTAGGCCTTACACTACTAGTTTTCTCTGGAACACTACCCACCAGTAGGTTAACCATCAGGTACGTAATTATTGTGGGTGAACAATTAAGGTTTGGCGCCCAGTCAATCATCTCCGGCCAGAATCGAACCCAGACCAGATTACTGGCGAGGCGCGGGCAAGGATGGTCAAGCTACGGACCCTAAGCTTCCCAACATTCATCTGGAAAAGTCAATAAAGATTTGACAATTATTGGATCTATCATTCCTGTACAAGTAATTTACATATTATGGTTAAAATATAAACATAATATATAAGATACTTGTATATTATTTTGATTACTAAGCTGTAATCATGATAACACTGCTGCCATCACTTATAACACCCTATAATTTTAATAGAATGCCATCAGTTATAACATATTCAAATTAACTTAAAACTGAATGTATACTTGCTTACAACGACTTAAATCTTAGCTGCCACCACCTTCACTCTTACTGAAATTAATTACTTCGATAATTACTTTTACTGGGGGGTGAAGGATGCCAGCTTGCTGCTGGGTTGGAGATATTAATTACCGTACTGTAGGTGCCGGGGCACTAAACTTTGAGCAGCAGCCTAATACAACCTGCCCCAACATTTACACAGGCTCAGGGGTGGGGGGCGGAGTGCCTAGAACCCCCACTGTTGACCAATATTCAATAATTATCTCCACTTTGATAATTACTTCTTAATATCTTCGAGAAAGGTAAACATCCTTCAGGACTCAACTCAGATCACCCTTGAAGGGTTCGCCTTGGTGGGGAGGGTCATAGCCAGGGGTCACCCGTATACCTACAGGTATGTGAGACCTTCTGGCGTCTATGGGAAAGTCTTCAGGGTTTGTAAAATACCGTGGTCACCATGATTTGAATTACGCCAAGAATCAACGAATACTAATATGAACCCTAAACTAACATTATATCTTAAACTAATATTAACCCCTAAACTAATATTACTACTTAAACTAATATAATAACCTAATACTGTATACAGTACCTTAAATTAATATTATAACTGATTTTATAACGAACTGATATTATAACACACTAATATTATATCTTAAATTGATATTACACTTTTATTTTAAACAATAATATACCTGAAATTAATTTTATAACTTAAATTATATTCCTTAAACTAATGGCTAGTTTAAACATCTTGACTAAATCTTAACCTTATACCTTGAACTAAATTATGGCTAGTAAAAACATCAAGAAAAAGTAAAGTTTACGGTAAAGTTAGTTTATGCCAGATAGTTAAAAGTTAGTCTTTTTACAAGAAGTATGGAGATTGAAAAATAAACTCTTTTCTCCTGGAGTTCAGTTCCACCAACTACCCCCTTTAAAGCAACCCATCCTCAAACCAAGTCTATTCCATCCAGCGGTCGACTCCTAAGACGTATTCATCAATTTTAACATGCTGTTCATTCAAAACTGAATTTTCTCACATGTAAATCATATTGTTATATATAGCATACTGTGCATATTTAGGCATTGGTTAGGTTAGGTGTTTAGGTTCTGTTGGCCATTATTTGAAATTGTAGTACATGGGTGAAGCATTAAAGCGTTGTGGTTCGACAACCCGCCTCGAGTCAAGTCCATTACATTCAGCGGTCGACCACAGACGCATTTATAATTTTTACATCCTGTTCATTCAAANATGTTTTATGATTAATTATTTTTTCTTGTTTTCCTCTGCTTTTTCTGTGTATTATGATCTTGTTTTATGTTTTGGGTATTGTTTGCCTGTTTGCGCTATTTGTTTTATTGTTGTTTTTGTACTGTGCTGTCGGTCCTTCTGGCCGGTGTTTTTTTTTTTTTTTTTTCTGCTAAATTTTGGTTTCTTATGTAAATTTTATTGTATTTATTGCTTTATACTTGCATGCTTGCATGTAAAAATAATTTAAAAAAAAAAAAGGTCAGTCTTGGCTTAACGACATGTAATCTGGTTAAATGAAATTGCTCATTTCCTATTTAGGCTATTTGAGGACGGGAAGAAAGTGAAATAATCAGGAGCATATACTAAGTCAATATGAATACACACCGCATATGGAAGGACTGTGAGGAGAGGAGGCCAGGTCTACTGCCCAGGTGTCCAACACCTGGGCAGTAGACCTGGACAGTAGACCACACGCTATGTCACGAAGGTCATGGGGATAAATACATAAATATTGTGTGTGTGACGTAAATGAGTGGTTGCAGCTGGCTACTTTGCATTGTCGATTGTTTGCCATTAAATGGATTCTTGAGTAAAGTCTGAAAATAATATGAGTTTAGGAATGTTTTATGTTTGAACGGTCGTTTTGCCTGCTTTCTCTGCAAGTTCTTTTTAGGCAATGCCTGTATTACTGGGTATATAACAACTAAAGCATTTGTAGTTCTTTGTCTGTTTAAGGGGAAACACAACCGGTGTTCAGTTTGTTATATTTGGATTTAGAAGTAGCTAAAAATTCCATGATCGGGTTTAAAATTAGATACTATTGAAACTAAAAGGAGTTGGGGAACAGTCACACTAATTAATTAAATGTGGAAAGTCGGGAACGCAGGAGCTAAGTGTGAGTCCCTGCAAGCACAGGTAGTTGAGCACCCACCTCTTTAACATGCTATTGGTACTACGGTACAGAGCCAGCAGGCGAGGTCCCGCAGCAGGCAGAGCAGGTGCTGCGGCTGTACTCCTGCTTCCAGAACAACACCCTCGGACGCCTGTGGACCGACGCTCAGCCCTACCTCTTCCCCTTCCTCGTCCAGTATAGGTGAGGCTCCAGCAAGTTCTTCTCTTCCCTTCCTCGTCCAGTATAGGTGAGGCTCCAGCAAGTTCTTCTCTTCCCTTCCTCGTCCAGTATAGGTGAGGCTCCAGCAAGTTCTTCTCTTCCCTTCCTCGTCCAGTATAGGTGAGGCTCCAGCAAGTTCTTCTCTTCCCTTCCTCGTCCAGTATAGGTGAGGCTCCAGCAAGTTCTTCTCTTCCCCTTCCTCGTCCAGTATAGGTGAGGCTCCAGCAAGTTCTTCTCTTCCCTTCCTCGTCCAGTATAGGTGAGGCTCCAGCAAGTTCTTCCTTTTCGCTATGCCTCTCTTCCTTTCCCTATATCCTTATCCTCTTCCCTCCTTCCTCCTCCTCAGCCGCTCTCTTCACCCTGTCAAAAGCTGACCACACCGTCAGCAAAATTTTGTTGTGGTCTAATTAACTTTCTCTGATTTAGTAACATTTAGTCATTTAGAAATTGTTCCATAAGAAGCCAAACTAGAATTTCATTCTAAATATATATTATTATTTATGAAGGTTTTGTTCATTTTAGCTGATTATAAATTAATACAAGAAATAGTACTATGATTTATGTGATATGGTGTTTATGTAAACAAAAATTTATAATAACAAAATTGGTAAAAACTAGGTATCTAACTGGTGTTAAGACTTAGCACCAAGTAAAGACTTAACTGTTAAGACTTAACTCCAGGTAAAAACTTAACTGTTAAGACCTAACACCAAGTAAAGACTTAACTGTTAAGACTTAAGACCAGTACGAGACGGGTGGCGTGGTTGACCAGACACTGTGGCACCGACCTGGCCACGCTCACCACCACACCAACTCTCCTCCCTTGGTGCATGGCGTGACCTTGCTCTCTCTCCCTCTTAACCTGACGGGCACATTTATCAACTGCATGACGTTCATGACTGGGCCTGTGGAGGTACTTTTAAGAATTTAGGCAATACTCTTTGGGTTCTAATTTAGGATTGGACTCATTCTGGTAAACTTCGACTCGTCCTCGTGGCTTCTTCTGGTAGACTTCGACTCGTCATCGTGGCTTCTTCTGGTAGACTTCGACCCGTCCCCATGACTTTTTCAGGTAGCCTTCAACCCGTCCTCGTGGCTTCTGGTAAACTTCGACCCGTCCTCGTGGCTTCTTTTGGTAGACTTCGACCCGTACGTCAAACCTTGTACTGGTTTTCGGTGTTCACTGCCGCGTTTGCTAATAAAGTCATTCAAAGGATAGCTAAATTCGATTTCGGAATAACGTTGAAGTGTTGTGAGCTTTAGACAATTACTTAATCATTGTTTATAGGTGATTGTTGATCAAGAAAGAGAAGTAAGCGGAAGATTACATAGTTACACTCAATATAACGTTTAAATAAAAAGTTCAGCATATTTAATTTTGAGATAACTGAAATAAAAAGAATTACGATCATAAATACAATACTTTCTTAAAAAATACCGAGTCGAAGTTAGCTAGATTGTACTCGTTCTTATTAGTGTTCGTGTCGACCACCGTTAGGTCTGGCGCTGCAGGCGCTCCATCTACGGCTGTATACTCCGAGAGGTGTACTCAACTTCTCAGTGTATGTACACCGAGAGTTTACTTAAGAGTCCTGGACTACGTTTAGGACTAGAGTATACTTGTAGGTGGGTCAGTGAGCTCTAGTGTAGTCTTTAACAACCCTCCAGAGGTTGGTAGGCCTGACACCCAATACCTGAGCGGATCTAGGTGCAGCGGGGCCAGCTTAATGATTCCTCATTTGTCCATAGTACTATAGATTGTAGTACCATGGAGTACCTTATCCCATTCGTGGTACATTGGCGTACACCGACGCTATGTACGTAAGGTACATTGGCGTACCATACCCAGTCCTGGCAATGGTACTGGGTGTACCGTGTCTATTCCTTACACATGGAGGTACCCTGGTGTTCCTCAGTCTCACGCATGGTACTCTAGAGTACCTTACTCTCCCCACACGCATGGTACCCTAGAGTACTTTACCCACCCCCTCACTTATGAAATCTTGGGTGTTACCGAATTAAAATGACTTCCTGATATACCCTAAAGGGATATAGGTTAAATAAGGCAAGGTCGCTGAATGATACCAGTCCACTAGTTTCTAGTAACTAGTATGTTGAGAATGTTGAGGGTGCAAGTGTGGCCCAGTCGCATCCGTTAGCGTGGCTCTGGGCCGACGGATAGCTCGGCCGAGATCCTGTGCCGGTAATAAGATACATGTGATGTGATTTGATGCCTTTAAGTTAGCATACAGCCTGTGGTGACTTGGCCCATACACGACGACATCACTGTGACTTGTGTTACCGAGTATTCGACTACCTCAAACCACTGAACTATGGAGATACTGGATATATGGGCCTTGTAAGTGTCAAGTGTATTGTAGGATAATAGGTCTGTAGTACTGGCAACTGTGGTATCACTGGAATGGTTTTAAAATCATGAAGTTAATTCAGTAATGGTTGGGGGAGACATCTCCCGTCACGCAGAGTGCAGTCGCACCTCCACAGATCTCCAGTATCAGCTAATGATTCTGGTAATGGCTCAAAAGGGCCACCACTTACGGGCTACTCATGCCCGTGCCACCTTTTGGGCGGCTTAATCTTCATCAATCAATCGGTAATGGTTTTGTTAAGCAAAACACGGACATATTGTATGCCCTGTCATACAATATGTTCGTGTTTACAATATCTCACTTGTCGACAAGTTTCAGCTTTTCACGTACATATTCTTCACTCAAAAGGTGTGGTGTGTGTGTGTGTACGAGCAACATTATCTTGGTGCGGAGCGGGGGTAGTGCAGCGTCGTGTTCTGTCACTCATATTTGGCGCCACCGCTACAGTGACTCTTGTCGGGGCCACAACTCTTGATTGACGTGAATGTTGCCTCTTCTCGCACCAGCGACGGTGCCCAAGATGTCTCACAGAGCGTGACGACGCAGTATAGATCTTGCTGCTCATACAGATCTTCTGGACGCATAAGATTGAAACTCTTTGAAGAACCTGGAATGTTTACATGTCAAAGGTACAGGGACTTTTAGGTCACTAGGAAATGTCAATCAAAGCGACTATAGAATGACTTGATACCTCGCACTGTGAACTCTTAAGTACCGACAGAATGACTGATCCGTCGTACTGCCAACTAAAGAACCGACAAAAAATAAGTTAGGTGAAGTCTTATTCCCTCAGGAACCCCTAACAGTTTGAGAAGTCAGAAGGAAGCCACTGAACCGACCAGACACCCTTGCTTGTCCTCTCAGTGATATTTGCAGGTTCCATTTTGACTGTGAGGAACATGGAAATGGGAGAGGAAGGAAGGAAGGAAGGATGTATGAAAAGAACTAGTGGAGGAGGAGGAGGAAAAAGAAGATGTCATCAAGGCGAGAAGGACGTTCCTCCTTATGTGGACGGTGGGGAGGCGTCTTCGCACTCCCTGCCTGGTTGTTTGACTGTGGTATTGTCTGGTGTCTTGTCCATGTGTACTGGTTTGGTAGTGTACTATCGCTTGTTTGGTCACTGGTCGTTTTGCATGGTTGCTAATTTAGCTGACTATGGCTTTGTATGGTTGCTTGGTTGGCTGGCTATGGTACTGTATGGTTGCTAGGTTGACTCTGCTTTGTGGTTGATGAGCCTGTGTATGGTTGTGGTATTGTACGGTTGCTTGGCTGGCTGTCTGGTTATGATAGTGTATGGTTGACTGTTCTGTTGCAAATCTGTCTATAGTATTGTATTGGTGCTGGCTTGTTTGTATGCCTGTTGAATTCTATGGTTGCTTAGCCAGTCATATCATTGCTTGAATATATGTAAGTGGCATTATTGTTTTGCTTAGTTGGCTATCATTTTATTCACGTGTATTAGAGGCGCGTGACAATATGTTGTATGTCTGGACACCATCAAGGCCTACGACACTATTCCACGTGAGAGGTTACTTAGGAAGATCGAAGCGCGCGGCATCGGATGGAACGCAAGTAAGCTGGATCATGGCTTTGGTTAACAAGAATTAAACAGAAGGTCAGCATAGATGGAGTAGAATAGGAGGGAATGAAGGGAGCTAGTGGTGGACCGCACGGCTCTTTATTGAGCTCACCACTGCTTTTAATAATTGACATCATCGACATTGATACTGAAGTGACTAGTAATATCAGCAAGTTTGTGGATGCCACAAAGGCTTAGCCTATACTTTATACAAAAGAAATCTTGGATGAACTGCAAAGAGACTTTGACTCCATTTCTGGCCGAAAGAATAGCAAATGCAGTTTAACGCCGAGAAGTACAAATTTCTCAATCTAGGGAAAGACAGCGATGCTGTATAACATAGAAATAATATAGTCATGGATAGATCAAATTATGTGAGCCTCAGTGATGTTAGCAGCGATCGGAGGCCCAGACAGCTAGGCAGGAAGGCGACGAGGCACAATAACGTGGCTGAAGATATGACAACCAAACCACATGCGTTTGGTCGTGTCTTCATCTTGTGGTGTGTGTGTGTTGGGCATCACAGCCAGGCATCGAGGCACGAAGTAAAACAAACAGGATGCTGGGATTGAGATTAAGACGCAACAGCAACGGAAGCACCAATACCATAATGACCAACTCACACACCAGAAGATGGAGAGACGACGACGTTTTGGCCCGTCCTCGACCATTATCAAGGCGTGTGATAGAAGAGAGGAAGGTAGGAGCAACTATATAATGTAAGAGAGTAAAATGAGAAAAGAGGATCAGGTAAGAGACAGGTAAGAATGAGGCAAGAATAGGTTCAATATTAGAATACGGCAAGAATACAAAAAATACAAAATACAAATATTTATTCAGGTAAAGTACATACATACAAGGTAAGATACAAAAGTTGATGGATTTATAGATAGAGCTAGTACATACAATGCCAAAAGCCATTATTACGCCAAGCGTTTCGGGCAGAATGAATAGGACGAATGAATAGCATCCTTCAGCTGAATCTAGCTCTAGTTAATAATGATGATAATTAGTAATGGTAACGTCTTCTCACAGACATAATAACACAGGATAAAAACCCACACTTGTATATTTGGGAAACTTATGTAAGGAATTTACATCAAGTCTTTCTCACTCTCCTGAGTGCTTTATCAAGGTCTGTGTTCCTTACATAAATTTCACAAAGACACAAGTGTGCATTTTTATCCTGAATAATAATAATAATAATAATAATAATAATAATAATAATAATAATAATAATAATAATAATTCCTTAGAAATTGAATAATACTAATGACTTCGCAATAGAGATTAAGTAATTGTAATTTGGAAATTACCTTTCAGCTTATTTTTTCTTTAGTTTATAATTAAGTAGAGTTGAGTTACGAATTATTATTTCATGATGCATGAGTTTAGTAGTTTGTGTGTGGTTTTAGCCTACCTTTCTGTGCAACACCTGATGCAAGACTCGCCAGTCTGTGGCTCTAGCTTACCTTTGTGTTCTGTGCTTCACCCAGAATTGAACCATCAGTCTGTGGCTGTAGTTTCCCTTTCACCGCAGCTTTCTCCATTAGCCTCACTAAGCTCATGGTCATTATGACAATCACCACCATCACCACCACCACTACCACCACCACCACCACCACCACCACCACCACCACCACCACCACCACCACCACCACCACCACTACCATCACCATCATCACCACCACCAGCCAACATTCACTCACCTGAGCCGTATTGCAGCCTGATAGCGGCGGCCGTGACCTACATCATGTGGTGCAACGTGGGCAAGGAGAAGCTCAAGAAGCTGGGTCGTCTGGGCAAGACGGGCATGGAGGACTCTGCCACTCTCGACAAGCGCTGCGTCAGGAAGGGCTACTGGAAGGTGGGTGGTGAGGTACTGGACGCATCCTGGCGCCAGTCTTCCAGCTTTTCCATCTCTGTTATCTTGTTTCCTTGCTCTTTGGGGACCTGTCTGTAAGTCACAATGAAATCACAATTATAACATATATATGAGAAGATATTAAAGCCGTACAATGGAATCGAACCTGCGCAAGTGGACCTCTCATGCACACGCACTACTGACTGGACCATGATGAGCTTAAAGAGCACCCAACCCAGAAGTACTACTTGCTTTGTATAAAGTTTGCAAGCCAGCCAAAAGACTAAAACCAGTGCGAAAAGAAGAAAAACTCTACCTTCATTTAAAACTTTGACCCAAATATCACAGTAACAAGGTTATCGTGAATAATCGAACTCAATTACGGGCTCACCATAGTCTGTGCTACATGGACATTTTGTTCAGATTAGCTGAACCTAAAACAGTAACAACAGCACCATCCGATGCGCGTTTCATCCCGTTGTTCGGCTTCAATATTTTCTCTTGTGTGCAATGGCCTTCCTTGACGTATTGAACACCGGCACTGAGCACTTTTTATCCACGTAGAGAAGTGCAATATATGCAATGACTTGACTTAACAACAGGGCTCCCATGACCGCAGGTTCTAGAATGAAATGCAGATTTTTTTTATAGGAGAGAGACCAGGATGCTCAAGGGGTCTTCTCAAGTCCACCGGGAACTGGGGTCGAACTAAAATGTCTTTCAAGGATTTACCTCGTTTCCATGCTATAAGGAGGGGCTCTGGAGGAAAGAACCCCTTCCCCCCTGCTGGATGTTTGCTGAACTCTTCCCTCAGCCATGCCCAGAGGGTATTGATTTCCTTTCGAATAATCCCTGAGACAGAGGGGTTGTATAATAATCCCTGAGACAGAGGGGTTGTATAATAGTCCCTGAGACAGAGGGGTTGTATAATAGTCCCTGAGACAGAGGGGTTGTATAATAATCCCTGAGACAGAGGGGTTGTATAATAGTCCCTGAGACAGAGGGGTTGTATAATAATCCCTGAGACAGAGGGGTTGTATAATAGTCCCTGAGACAGAGGGGTTGTATAATAATCCCTCTAGATCGCCACCTACTTGCTCTGGAAAAGAAAGCTCGCCGCTCTTGGGTGTCTTGTTGTTGCGATGAGCCTGGAACCAAGATCCTTAAGAAACCTCCTTACACTCGCTCTCCGTGGATCAGGGTCTCGGATCCTATTGGAACGAAGTTATGCCAGAGCACTATTTCCCTATACTTGAATGATATGTCTGTGTGTAGGCGATGAGTCACAATAACGTGGCTGAAGTGTGTTGACCAATCCACACACTAGAAAATGAAGGGACGACGACGCTTCGGTCCGTCCTGGACCATTCCCAAGTCGATTGTCCGACAGTCGACTTGAGAATGGTCCAGGACGGACCGAAACGTCATCGTCCCTTCATTTTCTAGCGTGTGGATTGATGTGTGTGTGTGTGTGTGTGTGTGTGTGTGTGTGTGTGTGTGTGTGTGTGTGTGTGTGTGTGTGTGTGTGACCGGGGGTTCTGCTTGACCAACAGAGAGGTTGAGGTATGTGGCTGCCATGGTGGATACGCAAGTATAGTCCCATGCTAATTGTCCGCCGTTTTTCCTTGGGTGCAGTGTGATTCCATCTGGTCGTCCAGCAACGCCAGCAGAATTATGGTTCATTAAATTGCGAGGCTCTCTCTTTGCTGGACACTGGATATAGGCAAGACTCCTCGTAATGATACCATTGACTTTGTCATGCCTTGAGTGCCAACCCCATGATTTTCCGCAATGAAGGACTTGCTATCCATATTCATAAGAAGAACATAAGAACATAAGAACAAAGGCAACTGCAGAAGGCCTATTGGCCCATACGAGGCAGCTCCTATTTATAACCACCCAATCCCACTCATATACATGTCCAACCCATGCTTGAAACAATCGAGGGACCCCGCCTCCACAATGTTACGCGGCAATTGGTTCCACAAATCAACAACCCTGTTACTGAACCAGTATTTACCCAAGTCTTTCCTAAATCTAAACTTATCCAATTTATACCCATTGTTTCGCGTTCTGTCCTGTGTTGATACTTTTAATACCCTATTAATATCCCCTTTGTTATGTCCATTCATCCACTTGTAAACCTCTATCATGTCACCCCTAACTCTTCGCCTTTCCAGTGAATGCAACTTAAGCTTTGTTAATCTTTCTTCATATGAAAGATTTCTAATTTGGGGAATTAACTTAGTCATCCTACGCTGGACACGTTCAAGTGAATTTATATCCATTCTATAATATGGCGACCAAAACTGAACTGCATAATCTAAATGGGGCCTAACAAGAGCAAGATATAGCTTGAGAACCACACCAGGTGTCTTGTTACTTACGCTGCGATTTATAAATCCGAGTGTCCTATTTGCCTTATTACGAACATTTATGCATTGATCCTTTTGTTTTAAATTCTTACTAATTATAACTCCCAGATCCCTTTCGCAATCCGACTTCGCAATCTCAACACCATCTAGCTCGTATCTTGTAACTCTATCATCATTACCTAGCTTCAGAACTTTACATTTATCAGCATTAAACTGCATCTGCCAGTCCTTTGACCATTTCAAAACCCTATCTAGATCAACTTGAAGTGATAGTGAGTCCTCCTCCGAATTAATTTCCCTACCGATTTTCGTATCATCGGCAAATTTGCAAATGTTGCTACTCAAACCTGAATCTAAATCATTTATATATATTATAAACAACAGAGGTCCCAAGACAGAGCCTTGAGGCACTCCACTTACAACATTTTCCCACTCTGACTTGACTCCATTTATACTAACTCTCTGTTTCCTTTGGTATAGCCATGCCCTAATCCAGCTTAATATAGCACCCCCAATACCATGAGCCTCTATCTTTTTAATCAGTCTTTCATGTGGCACTGTATCGAAAGCTTTGCTAAAGTCAAGGTACACAACATCACAATCCTTACCACTATCAACTGCCTCAACTATGCTAGAATAAAAGATAACAAATTTGTTAAACATGAACGGCCATTTATAAAACCATGTTGCGACTCAATTATTAATTTATGTTTTTCAAGATGAAGACGAATTTTATTTGCTATTATAGATTCGAGTAACTTTCCCACAATAGACGTTAGGCTAATTGGTCGATAGTTAGACGCAAGTGATCTATCTCCTTTCTTAAAACTGGTATCACATTAGCAACTTTCCAAAACTCTGGCACTCTGCCTGACTCTATTGATTTATTAAATATGATTGACAGTGGGTCACAAAGCTCCTCTTTGCATTCTTTCAGCACTCTGGCAAACACTTCATCCGGCCCTGGGGATTTGTTTGGTTTGAGTTTTACTATTTGTTTAAGAACATCCTCCCTGGTAACTGCTAAACTCGTCAACCTGTCCTCGTCCCCACCCACATAGACTTGTTGGGCTGAAGGCATATTGTTAAGTTCCTCTTTAGTAAATACAGATACAAAATATTTATTAAAAATACTACTCATCTCTTCATCACTATCTGTTATTTGACCTGTCTCAGTTTTTAATGGACCTATCCTTTCCCTAGTCTTAGTTCGATATAACTGAAAAAACCTTTAGGATTTGTCTTTGCTTGCCCTGCTATACGAACTTCATAGTTTCTTTTTGCTTTCCTTATCTCTTTTTTAACATTTCTAACTAGTTGTACGAATTCCTGTTCTAAAGTGACCTCCCCATTTTTAATCCTCTTGTACCAAGCTCTCTTTTTACCTATAAGATTCTTCAAATTCTTTGTTATCCACTTTGGGTCATTAGTAATCGATCTATTCAATTTGTGTGGTATACTACGTTCCTGTGCTTTGTTTAGAATATTCTTAAATACGTTATAATTGAATCTACATCGAAATCCCCATTTACATCACCTATCGCTGGGTTCATGTCTCGCTCCAAGACCGGCCCACACCCCATACCCAAGACTTTCCAATCAATTTGACCCAAAAAATTCTTAGGCTATTAAAATCAGCTTTTCGAAAATCTGGCACTTTAACAGAATTTTCTCCTACAGGTCTATTCCATTCTATGCCAAATCTGATTTCTTTGTGATCACTGTTCCCTAGCTCACTCCCTATTTCGATGTCATTAATTTGTGTTTCCCTGTTAGTTAACACTAAATCTAAAATTCGTAAAGAATTTCAAAGAACATCTAAAAAAAAGTTTAACATGGACACTGACCATTTTGATTTTGTTACAGGTTGACTGAGGTCGGCCTCCAAAGGGCTCTTCCTGGGTCTGCTGTGTCTGGTGGGTGGCGTAGTCATCTCATCATTTTCTTCGTCATGAAAGACCAAGAAGACTTCAAAACGAAGATGTTCTGGATGTGCAACGGCACTCAGATGATCATTCTCTCCCTCTCTATCATCTGCAGCATCATCGGGTTCCTGCAGATCCCTAAGCTCTCCATCTCCACCACCAAGCCCTCGACCTCGACCGCCTACTCCTCTCTTCTACCATCATCGGCGTCTACGTCTTCGCCGTCTTCGGAATGATCGTGGGAGGTATTAACTACACCCAGTCTGAGTACATGGCCACCTTCTGCGTCCACGGCTTGCTCTTCGTGCAGGTGAGATCTTTCTCCTAGTTTCCACTTCGCTGTTTGGTCTTGAGATCTTAATGAGTGGCATCAACGAGTATTTAGCCATGTGTAGCATCAATGTGATGTATGATGTATATATATTTGTGTGTGTAATTATTCCTGGGTATCAGTCTATAGGCAGAGTAAAGGCTGGCAGTAACGTGAGGCATATTAAGTCTTACTGAGAACAGCAAAACAATAATGAATATAAATGTATTATATATCATTGGATAAAGTAAAACGTGAAATATATTTATATCTGACCAAAACTATCTCCAGTAGAAGCGAGGGTAAATGTATTTGATGAGAGGAACAAAACAAACTGTTGACGTGTGTAGGCATGTGGAGAGCCAGTGTTGTGGTGACGAGGGGGACCAGTCAAGAGTTCCCACCCGCGGGGGTGTTAGAGCCAAGTACAAACTGGCAGGAAAAATGTATCGCTGCTCAAAATATACAGATTTTTTAACCTTAAACTTCTGCCAATATTAGAAAATAAGTATTCGCTTTAATTTATTGCCATTTAAAATAATTTGTTTGATGTGAATTCGTTGTAATGCCTTTCACTTGCAAGTGTCTCTTGCACAATCATGTGCAAGAGACAAGAGAGCAGGGGGTGGCTGAGAGCTGACCATTGCACAATAAGAAATACAGAAGCGAGGCATCATATCCTTTCAGGATCAAATGAGTCACATCACTAGCAGCTGCCTCACAGGCTGGGCGCAGTTAAGTGGGTGAGCAGAAGTGAACTCCATACCAGTGAGTGCAAATGGTCTGAAATGAGAAGTGAGTGTATTTGTGTGTACTACACATGACAGCTCTCAAGGACCACTATGTACACTTTACTCGTGAAGCGCTGGAGTCACTGCTTTGATCGTTTACTAGTGGATGTTGTGCTTCTCGTTAAGGATCGGTGCCCTGTCAATCCTTCCCCCGGCCTCTAATGCTGAATGGTATTAATGGTTTAATGAATGGTCAATTGGCATTCTTTTTAACATAAACAACCCTCTTTCATTATATGTTGTCCCTTTCCTCGGGGCTAAGCTAACCCACCCTCCCTTCCCCTCCTTTCTAGTAAGGAGATTACGATGCCAAGGAAGCCTTAATTGAAGCTGTACACCTTGAATATCTAGTAGGCAATAACAGTCAATAGAAACCTTGAGTTATAATTGGAACACACGTGCAAGTATCTAAGTACTTGTGTGCGTTATGGAGGGTAAACAACGTGTCATTTAAGCCTGCCTGCAGCATGACCATGTTGGTCAGTTGGCAGAAAAATGTATCCTAGTCCTACCTCTTAACTATGTATTATGATCCTGCTTCTCTTAACTACTTATCAGGATCTTGCCTCTCTTATTATGAATCATTATTATTCCCCCCTTCTCTTAACTATGTATCATACTCCCTTTCTTAACTATGTGTCATTATACTTCCTCTCTTAACTGTGTCATTATACTTCCTCTCTTAACTATGTATCATGATCCTCCCTCCCTCTCCCCATCCGCAGGTGTCACTCCAGGACATGCTGGGGCCGAAGCAAGCCGACGCACCTGTTCCTCCAGGTACCAGATGCTAACTAAGCCGGGGTCGACAGGTGATCACCTTCCTGTTGTTCGCCAACATCACCTTGTGGATCCTGGACACCTTTATGACACACACGAGTGTCTCGCAGCAGTTCCAGTTCGGGTTTTACGGAGTACTGGCGTGGGGCATCATCTCTCGCATCTCCCTCCCGCTCCTCATCCTCTACCGCTTCCACTCCGCTGTCATCCTGGTGGAGATCTGGAAGAAACACATACAGGACTAAGGCTGCCTAGGAGGTGTCACCTACAGCCAGTCTAGAACTAAGTGGCCAGGCCCATCTTCTTAATCCCAACACACGAAATATTCCCATGTGTGTCGCAAACTCTTGCTCCCACAAGCACACCTTGATTCTGCTTCTCAAACGTTAACCTGTTGTAATACTTACGATTCTTTCTCACGCCTATCCACTTCACATACACATAGTTCTCACCAGTTTGCCCCTCTCATCCCTTCCATTCTACACAAGTCTTTCTCTCGCTGTGAACCTCCTCTTCCAGTGTCCCTTGGCTCCCGCCACCCTCCTGGCAGAGGTCTTGGAAGTTCTTCCTCTGAGATCTCGTCTGCCACCTCCCGCCTGTCTGCCTCCATCCCCGTCCTGACGCAGGTGATAAGGTTCACCCCCGACCCTATGACTCCCCCTCGACTAAATGACCAGTTAGACTTGTACACTTTTCTCAGGACTCACTTGTGCAGCCTGCTGTACAGCGGGCTGCACAAGTGATGACAAGTAATATTTCACGACACACCACACATGACGCTAGTCTCACCAGCTGCAGGTAAACACAATGATGACATGAAAGACCGAGTGAAACGTAGAGACCAGAAGCTGAGGAGACTTATGTTTGGTGACAGCTCAACGTTACTGAGACAGCGTAGCTTAGTCATAAAGGAACTGATGGTGGGTCATGGCCACCAGGGCTGCCTCATGACCACTAAACCTGTTCAAAATGAACTTAGAAAACTACTCAATAAAACTATGAGATTAAAGTCAAAAGACAGGAGAAGAGCTCCCTCAATTGAGAAGCTTCGCCGGTGGGGTGAAGAAGAAGCGTAGCAGAAGTGAAAACTTGGTAAGTATTTTAGATTCTGGCACTACACAAGGGGGACTGGAAACGCATCGGTACGGACAGCCTAGGGGACATTAGTAGACAGGGCTCCCCTCAGCAGTCCGGGGCAAGCAGTGGCTCTTACTTGACACCCATACCTGTGACACCCTCCCGACATAACCAACGACAGACCCGACACCCGACATCCCTTAGACGCTCACTCAGAACGGAGCAACAAGAAAGGCATGGCAGGCCAGATCAGATCTTACAAGATAATTCACCAAATCACGGAAGTGTGAGACACAGTAGAAGGGCACGTTCTTTAGAGAAAGGTCACATGATTATGCTACACAGAGCACCAGTGACAGAATTTCAGACCTTTCAGAGACCGAAAGGTTTGCGCAAAATACCTCAAGGAAATGCAAGAGGAATCAGTTTTCATTAAGGAAACGAGAAAATGCCGATTACTCCAGTCACAAGCCTAATGCGATCTCTGCTTACTACAGAGAACAAATGTTAGCGAGACGTCACAGCGAGCATCAGCGCCAGGTATCTCCTCCTGAAGGCTCGTGCTGCTCTTCCTGGAGCAGGGCACCGTCGTCGTCACCTCCAAGAACATTTCAGACAGAGAGTTCCCGTCCATCTCACTATGGTGGCTCTGCTTCACCGCGGCCTCGGTCTCGGCTACAGCGGCTACGTCAGGTGTGGCAGGAGGACGATATCTATGCCCTCAATCCCTTCGATTCATGGCGCTCCGTCATTTGCCTACCCACACCTGTCCACCCACGCCGCACCACAACGCCAACGTAAAAATCAAGGTGACGTAGGGCTCGGTGCCCTGCNTCGCCAATTGTGAAAATTGGGTGATTGTACTTAGAGGTGTGTGACAGTGGGGCGGGACAATGGGTGCTCTGAGTCAGTCTTGGCTTAACGACATGTAATCTGCTTAAATGAAATTGCTCATTTACTATTTAGGCTATTTAAGGACGGGAAAAATGAAATAATCAGGAGCATATACTAAGTCATATGAATACACACCGCATATGGAAGGACTGTGAGGAGAGGAGGCCAGGTCTACTGCCAGGTGTCCAACACCTGGCAGTAGACCTGGACAGTAGACCACACCGCTATGTCACGAAGGTCATGGGGATAAATACATAAATATTGTGTTGTGTGACGTAAATGAGTGGTTGCAGCTGGCCACTTTGCATTGTCGATTGTTTTGCCATTAAATTGATTCTTGAGTAGTCTGAAAATAATATGAGTTTAGGAATATTTTATGTTTGAACGGTCGTTTTGCCTGCTTTCTCTGCAAGTTCTTTTTAGGCAATGCCTGTATTACTGGGTATATAACAACTAAAGCATTTGTAGTTCTTTGTCTGTTTAAGGGGAAACACAACCGGTGTTCAGTTTGTTATATTTGGATTTAGAAGTAGCTAAAAATTCCATGAACGGTTTAAAATTAGATACTATTGAAACTAAAAGGAGTTGGGGAACAGTCACACTAATTAATTAAATGTGGAAAGTCGGGGACCCAGGAGCTAAGTGTGAGTCCCTGCAAGCACAGGTAGTTGAGCCACCCACCTCTTTAACATGCTATTGGTACTACGGTACAGAGCCAGCAGGCGAGGTCCCGCAGCAGGCAGAGCAGGTGCTGCGGCTGTACTCCTGCTTCCAGAACAACACCCTCGGACGCCTGTGGACCGACGCTCAGCCCTACCTCTTCCCCTTCCTCGTCCAGTATAGGTGAGGCTCCAGCAAGTTCTTCTCTTCCCCTTCCTCGTCCAGTATAGGTGAGGCTCCAGCAAGTTCTTCTCTTCCCTTCCTCGTCCAGAATAGGTGAGGCTCCAGCAAGTTCTTCTCTTCCCTTCCTCGTCCAGTATAGGTGAGGCTCCAGCAAGTTCTTCTCTTCCCCTTCCTCGTCCAGTATAGGTGAGGCTCCATCACGTTCTTCTTCCTTTTCGCTATGCCTCTCTTCCTTTCCCTATATCCTTATCCTCTTCCCTCCTTCCTTCTCCTCCTCCTCAGCCGCTCTCTTCACCCTGTCAAAAGCTGACCACACCGTCAGCAAAATTTTGTTGTGGTCTAATTTAATTTTTCTGATTTAGTAACATGTCATTTAGAAATTGTTCCATAAGAAGCCAAACTAGAATTTCTTTCTAAATATATATTATTATTTATGAAGGTTTTGTTCATTTTAGCTGATTATAAATTAATACAAGAAATAGTACTATGATTTATGTGATATGGTGTTTTTTTAAACAAAAATTTATAATAACAAAATTGGTAAAAACTAGGTATCTAACTGGTGTTAACCTTAGCACCAAGTAAAGACTTAACTGTTAAGACTTAACTCCAGGTAAAGACTTAACTGTTAAGACTTAAGACCAGTACGAGACGGGTAGCGTGGTTGACCAGACACTGTGGCGCCGACCTGGCCACGCTCACCACCACACCAACTCTCCTCTCCCCTTGGTGCATGGCGTGACCTTGCTCTCTCTCCCTCTTAACCTGACGGGCACATTTATCAACTGCATGACGTTCATGACTGGGCCTGTGGAGATACTTTTAAGAATTTAGGCAATACTCTTTGGGTTCTAACTTAGGATTGGACTCATTCTGGTAGACTTCGACTCGTCCTCGTGGCTTCTTCTGGTAGACTTCGACCCGTCATCGTGGCTTCTTCTGGTAGACTTCGGCCCGTCCTCCTGGCTTCTTCTGGTAGACTTCGACCTGTCATCGTGGCTTCTTCTGGTAGACTTCGACCCGTCATCGTGGCTTCTTCTGGTAGACTTCGGCCCGTCCTCGTGGCTTCTTCTGGTAGACTTCGACCTGTCATCGTGGCTTCTTCTGGTAGACTTCGGCCCGTCCTCGTGGCTTCTTCTGGTAGACTTCGACCCGTCCCCATGACTTTTTCTGGTAGCCTTCGGCCCGTCCTCGTGGCTTCTTCTGGTAGACTTCGACCCGTCCCCATGGCTTTTTCAGGTAGCCTTCGACCCGTCCTCGTGGCTTCTGGTAGACTTCGACCCGTCCTCGTGGCTTCTTTTGGTAGACTTCGACCCATACGTCAAACCTTGTACTGGTTTTCGGTGTTCACTGCCGCGTTTGCTAATAAAATCATTCAAACGATAGCTAAATTCGATTTCGGAATAACGTTGAAGTGTTGTGAGCTTTAGACAATTACTTATTGTTTATAGGTGATTGTTGATCAAGAAAGAGAAGTAAGCGGAAGATTAAATAGTTACACTCAATATAACGTTTAAATAAAAAGTTCAGCATATTTAATTTTGAGATAACTGAAATAAAAGAATTACGATCATAAATATAATACTTTCTTAAAAAAAAATACCGAGCCGAAGTTAGCTAGATTGTACTCGTTCTTATTAGTGTTCGTGTCGACCACCGTTAGGTCTGGCGCTGCCGGCGCTCCATCTACGGCTGTATACTCCGAGAGGTGTACTCAACTTCTCAGTGTATGTACACCGAGAGTTTACTTAGAGTCCTGGACTACGTTTAGGTCTAGAGTATACTTGTAGGTGGGTCAGTAAGCTCTAGTGTAGTCTTTAACAACCCTCCAGAGGTTGGTAGGCCTGACACCCAATACCTGACCGGATCTAGGTGCAGCGGGGCCAGCTTAACGATTCCTCATTTGTCCATAGTACTATAGATTGTAGTACCATGGAGTACCTTATCCCATTCGTGGTACATTGGCGTACACCGACGCTATGTACGTAAGGTACATTGGCGTACCATACCCAGTCCTGGCAATGGTACTGGGTGTACCGTGTCTATTCCTTACACATGGAGGTACCCTGGTGTTCCTTAGTCTCACGCATGGTACTCTTGAGTACCTTACTCTCCCCACACGCATGGTACCCTAGAGTACTTTACCCCCCCCTCACTTATGAAATCTTGGGTGTTACCGAATTAAAATGACTTCCTGATATACCCTAAAGGATATAGGTTAAATAAGGCAGGTCGCTGAATGATACCAGTCCACTAGTTTCTAGTAACTATTTGTTTGGAATGTTGAGGCGCAAGTGTGGCCCAGTCGAATCCGTTAGCGTGGCTCTGGGCCGACGGATAGCTCGGCCGAGATCCTGTGCCGGTAATAAGATACATGTGATGCGATTTGATGCCTTTAAGTTAGCATAGAGCCAGTGGTTGACTTGGCCCAACACGGACGACATTTCTAAGCTGGTGACTTGTAGTATCGAGTATCGACTCTACCTCAACCCATATTTCCATTTCTTTTTGAATATTTTATGCATTTGATACGGAATATGGGCCTTGTATTAGTGTTCAAGTGTAAGTGTATGATACATAGGTCTGTTTTAGTTAGTACTGGCAACTGTGGTATCACTGGAATGGTTTTAATATCATGAGTAATTTCACTGTCAATGGTTGTGTGGCCGAGCAAATACCCCCTCACCGTCACCACCGCCCCAGATGTGCCACTAGTTCTTGCACTTCTCTCACAGATATCCAGTATTCAGTAATGATCGTTTTTGTAATGGCTCAAAAGGGCCATCATAGGGTACTCATGCTCCTTTTTGCCCCACATTTGGGCCCTGCTTAATCTTTCACCTCAACCTCAAATCGGTAATCGGTTTTGTAAGGCAACACAAGGACATTATATTTTGTATGCCACTCCTTCGTCAATACAATACGTTCGTGTCTCTCACAATATCTACTGTCGACAGTTTTCAGCTTTACACGTACAATCACTTCTTCAACTCACCAAAAGGTGTGGTGTTGCTTCTGGTGCCCCCCCTCCTCTTTTTCCCCCATCCCCCTTCCCCTTTTTTTTTGAGTTTTCGTATTGAGAACCAAAATTATATTCCCCCCCCCGCCCCCCCCTCCGTGTCGGTTTCCCCCCCCCCCCCCCCCCCCCTTTTCCCCCCCTCCCCCTTCCTCCCCGCACCTAACTACACCCCCTCCACCACACCATAACCACCCACAACAACACCAAACCACACCCCCCCCCCCCCCCCCCTTTCCCCAAAACCTCCCCCCCCCCTGTCCTCCCCTTCCCCCCGTCAATTTTCATTACTTTGTCGTTTCCCCCACCCCCCATTTTGCCCCCCCTCACCCCCAGTTTTTTGACTTCCCTCCTCCTGTCTCTTTCTTCTCTCTCCTTTGCTCTCTCCCCCTTGGACCCCATTTTACTTCAATTCCCCTCTTCCTTTGTTTTACCCCTGCCCCACTTCCCCCCCCCTCCCCCGTCCGTCCTAATCCTCCCCCCCCCCTCCTCTTCCTCTTTGTTTCTCTTTGATTTCCTCCCCTTCTCTCGACATTCTTCCTAGCTGATTCTTCGGTCTTTGCCCTTTTCCTCCTGAATTTTGATGTCTTCACATACCTTTCCCCCCCCCCCCCCCGTCCCCCCTTTCCCCCCCCCTTCCCGTACCCCCTTTCCCCTCCCCCCCCCCCCTCGTCTTTTCCCCCCCCCTTTTCCCCCCACGATCCCCTTTTTTCCCTCTCTTTCCGACCCTCCCCCGCTCAGCCCCCCCTTCCTATATATTGATCCTCCTGTCCCTTCGACTCCCAACTAACCACCCCCTTGATCATCCTTCTGGATCCCTCTTTTTCGCATTACCTTGATCTATTTTTGTTTACTACTCTTCTTGAGATACCTGGGATATGTTTAGCATTTCCCCTTCGTCCCATTTATCACCCGGTGCACTAAGCGGCCTCCCCTTTTTTTTCATTCTTACCCACCCCCCCCTTCGTGCCTCACTAGGAAAAGATTACCCCCTTCCATTCAGAGAATATAGATTTATGATTGTAATATCTCGCACTTATTTTCCTTTGTGTATAATCCCCTATTATATCTTTTCCTATTCGTAACGGACAGATTTTCCTTTCCTACCTTTTTCCAATTCCCCCCCTTTGCCTACTTTCTTTTCCTGATTATTTCACGTTCTTTATTCCTCTTTGCTTTCCCCCTTCCTAATTTGTGCCCTAATATTTTTCTCTTCCTCCCAATTAGACACCGAAAAAAAATTATCAATTTCCCGTTAGGTTTTTTTGATCTCCCTGTTTTTCTTATTCCACCTACCCCGGAATCCCCTTTATCCCACTTTTTTTAACCCACGTCCCCCGTCTTTTTGATTCTGTCCAACTGTCTCAGTTCTCATTTTTAGGTCTCATCCCCCCCATGTCCATTCCCCCCCTTCTTTCCCCCTGCATTAATTTTCTTTTCCCCCCCTCTCTCTCCACTCCCTTTTTCAGACCAGACAACCCCCCTCTTGCCTTTGTTCTTTTTCTCCTAGTTTTCTCGACCTACTGTTTTGTATTTTTTATGGTCTCCATTCTTTTTGGATTCCTGTGTACGGAACTTATTATCTCCTGGAATTATGTGTCTTTCTTTTTTTCCCTTTTGATTTCTTTTTCCCTTTTTGCTTTTTCTTACGTGCCTGATTTCCCCTTTTTCCCCCCCTCCATTTCCCGCGACCCTTATCCTCTTTGTTGTAAGGTTCCCTACCCCCAGTGTATCCTCCCGTCATCGACTTTATTTCCTTCCCCCTTTTTTATTTTTTTATTTTTTTTATTTTTTGCCCCTTTTTTTTCTTTTTCTACCCCTTTTCGCCCCCCCCCTTTTTGTGCCTTTATTAGCTCCCCTCCCTGCCCTTTCCTACTTTCCCCCGTTTTTTTTCTCTTTTCCCCGTCCCCTTTTACCCCTCTTTTTATCCTTTTTTTTCCATTCCCTCTTTTTCACCCTAACTTTTCCCCCCTAAGAATTGATGTTCCATCACTAGGTTTCCCACATTTTTTTTCTTTTCCCCCTTCTCCCTTCCTTCCCTCCCTTTTTTCCCCCTTCCTCCCTCCCCTTTTCTTTATTTTTTTTTCCCCTCCTTTTTTCTCCTTGCCCCCCCTCCCCTCCCTTCTTATCCCCCCCCTTTTTTCTTTCCCTTTTTATCCCCTTTCTTTTTTTTTCTCTATCTTCCCCCTCTTTCCCTTTTTTTCACCACCCCCTCCTCTTTAACTCCCCTCCCCCATTTTCCACGACTTTTTTGGTCTTTCATTACGAGGTGACGTCTACTTAATTCATGTTGGTATTCAGGTTTTTTCGCACCCCCTTGTTTGTTTTGAGGCCGTGCTTTCCTATTCTTTCTTTCAGTTCCCAATCCCTGCTATGGCTGTTTATTGGATTTTTTTTCGTTTTTCCTCCGGTGTAATTGTTTTGGCTCGCTCGGATGTCATTTTTTCTTTTTATCCCCCGCTGCCTACCCTCGCGTTTCGGTTTAGTGTACTATTTAGTCTTCCTGTCTCTTTCTTCTTGGTCCCCATTCCCGGTCTTACGTTCTTTGCCCTCCCCCCCTCCACTGGTCCGTTTCCGTATATTTAAGTCTCTTTCGACGATGGAGTTGGTCATGGCTGCTCCTTGTTCGGCTTCCGGCCTCCTCTCACTCCCTATCTCCCTCTCCCCCCCCCCCCCTATTTTTTGCTTCTTTTCCCTTCTCTTGTCACTGTTGTCATTTTTTTGGCTCCCTGCTTCCATAGGTTGAAGTT
>WNGS01113158.1:9143640-9165012 GCA_020271785.1 Procambarus virginalis | reverse complement strand
TTGTTGAGGCGTCGTCCGGATGATTAATCCACAATCGACTTGAGAATGGTCCAGGACGGACCGAAACGTTGCCGTCCCTTCACTTTCTAGTGTGTGGTTTGGTCAACATATTTCAGCCACGTTGTTGTGACTCCTTGTCTGCATTAATCTCTACCTCACCTACACACTTGTAAACACAAGTCGCTGCAATAGTTGGGTAAAATGATTTTATAATTATAATAAGAATATAAAGACTTCGAAGGCAAGCTTATAGAACTATTACAGAACTATAATGAATAAGGATAACATGCGTGGAAGCTACAGAGAAAGTAGATTTGGCACTTGAGATTAACGGAGGCACTCATTGAGTGCTACACGGCAGGTGTTGGTGTGGTTCATTTTGTGGTACACGACAGGTGTTGGTGGGGTTCATTTTGTGGTACACGACAGGTGTTGGTGGGTTCATTTTGTGGTACACGACAGGTGTTGGTGGGGTTCATTTAGTGATACACGACAGGTGTTGGTGTGGTCATTAAGTGCTACACGACAGGTGTTGGAGTGGTTCATTAAGTGCTACACGACAGATCTGTATACTACTATAATACTATGTATACATAGTAGATATATAAGGCAGTATTATTTAAGGCGATGATATCTAAGGCAGAGTTATCTAAGGCAGTGATGTCTAAGGTGATGGTATGTGAAGCACCGAACGGGAGAGAGAGAGAGAAAAAAAGAGAGAGAGAGAGAGACAGAGAGTGAGACGGAGACAGAGAGACAGACAGACAGACAGACAGACAGACAGACAGACAGACAGACAGACAGACAGACAGACAGACAGACAGACGACAGACAGACAGACAGACCAGTAACACAAGGAAGGAGAGAAGGTAAAGGGGAACAAAGACTCGCTTAAAAGATCATACAATTATGTGGTTGGGAAAATTGGTGTAATTATTGCTCACTACCCTGGGGGAGAGAGGGGGGGGGGGCTTTCCCACCTGGCTGCTGGCCACGGCTGACTGCTGGCCACGGCTGACTGCTGGCCACGGCTGACTGCTGGCCACGGCTGACTGCTGGCCACGGCTGACTGCTGGCCACGGCTGACTGCTGGCCACGGCTGACTGCCTCACAGCAATACTATATACTGTGTGTATGTATGTATATATATATATATATATATATATATATATATATATATATATATATATATATATATATTATATATATATATATATATATATACATATAGGTATAATGTACTCACCAAGTTGTCCTTGCGGGGTTGAGCTCTGGCTCTTTGGTCCCGCCTCTCAACTGTCAATCAACTTATTTTCACACACACACACACACACACACACACACACACACACACACACACACACACACATACGGGAGCCGGTGGCCGAGTGGACAGCACGCTGGACACGTGATCCTGTGGACCCGGGTTCGATCCCGTGCGCCGGCGATAAACGATGGGCATAGTTTCTTTCACCCTGAATGCCCCTGTTACCTAGCAGTAATATGTACCTGGGAGTTAGTCAGCTGTCACGGGCTGTTTCCTGAGATGTGTGTGTGTGGTGTAAAAAAAAATAGTAGTAGTAAAAGTAGTTGATTGACAGTTGAGAGGCGGGCCGAAAGAGCAGAGCTCAACCCCCGCAAGAACAACTAGGTGAATACACTAACTGACATCTCATTAATGGATCCAATATGCATCCGTGCACCGATATTGATATTTCAATATTAATTTAGAGACCTGGAGCTAGCGTAGCCCCTCCCCCACACACACAGAGACACATTGACCCTAGTCCGTGCTTACTGTAACCACCAGACTATCTGTTGTTTAGTGTTGGACCTAAGGCCTAAGAGGGGGGGGGGGATGTAAATACGATTTTAAACATATCAGCACAAAAACAAAACTCGAAACAATACATATAAATTGGATATGTTTGGATCCAGGAAAGTCCTGGGTAAATACTGGTTTGGCAATAGGGTGGTTTTTATGTGGAACCAATTACCGGGGAACATAATAGACGTGGGGTCACTGGAGTGTTTCTAACGTAGGCTAGACATATATATGAATGACTTTGGGTGGATATAAATAGGAGCTGCCTCGTATGGGTCAATAGGCCTTCTTCTGACCATAGCTTAGTGACCAACCAGTAAGTATACTTACAAGATTATACTAAAGTCACAGTGAATATACACCCAGAATAGAGAGGTACACCTCTCGGCGTATAGAAAATGGGATTCTTGATATACCTACGGTAACATACTTTCACTTTGTATGTATATATCAATCATATTTACGGTTTATGGGAATATTTTTATTATTATTTCCATTTTGCTTGATTATATTCATTTTATTTACCGTTGTAAAATAATAATCATTTATTATTATTATTAATTTTTTATCATTATCTTACCTGTTTATGATGTTTGTAATTTGATTATGATTTTTGTAATTTGATGTTTGTAAACTGCAGCCTTCGACAAGTCCCCCACCTGCTGATGTGTTACACAGTATGTCATAGTTCACTGGTGGTATACCATAGTCACTGGTGATATACCATATACCAATATATCATAGTCCAACAAGCTGCCGTATTACAGCACACCATCAATCATGTCTTTATGGTTGATGGTGATGGTGTGGTTGCTCGCGTCGTGCAGGGATATATCTCTTGTGTTGTGTGAGTTACGTTATGTGACACGGGTTTATACGACACGACTTGGACGTGGCACGGGTGTCACTTAGTGGCTGGGGCACGGCTGTCACTTAGTGGCTGGGGCACGGCTGTCACTTAGTGGCTGGGGCACGGCTGTCACTTAGTGGCTGGGGCACGGCTGTCACTTAGTGGCTGGGGCACGGCTGTCACTTAGTGGCTGGGGCACGGCTGTCACTTAGTGGCTGGGGGCACGGCTGTCACTTAGTGGCTGGGGCACGGGTGTCACTTAGTGGCTGGGGCACGGGTGTCACTTAGTGGCTGGGGCACGGCTGTCACTTAGTGGCTGGGGGCACGGCTGTCACTTAGTGGCTGGGGCACGGCTGTCACTTAGTGGCTGGGGGCACGGCTGTCACTTAGTGGCTGGGGCACGGGTGTCACTTAGTGGCTGGGGCACGGCTGTCACTTAGTGGCTGGGGCACGGGTGTCACTTAGTGGCTGGGGCACGGCTGTCACTTAGTGGCTGGGGCACGGCTGTCACTTAGTGGCTGGGGCACGGCTGTCACTTAGTGGCTGGGGCACGGCTGTCACTTAGTGGCTGGGGCACGGCTGTCACTTAGTGGCTGGGGCACGGCTGTCACTTAGTGGCTGGGGCACGGCTGTCACTTAGTGGCTGGGGCACGGCTGTCACTTAGTGGCTGGGGCACGGCTGTCACTTAGTGGCTGGGGCACGGCTGTCACTTAGTGGCTGGGGCACGGCTGTCACTTAGTGGCTGGGGCACGGCTGTCACTTAGTGGCTGGGGCACGGCTGTCACTTAGTGGCTGGGCATTTTACTTATTCTCGTTTGTTTTATATACGATGTCTTCACTGCATACACTCTTGTTCGCTTGTGCAAACAGAACCACTCTCTCACACACCCACACCCACACACACACACACACACACACACACTCACCTACTCTTACTCAACCTCACACACACACACACACACACCTCATGTGATGTGGTGGAGGCTGACTCCATACACAGTTTCAAATGTAGATATGATGGAGCTTGAGAAGCTCAGGAATTTGTACACCAGTAGATTGACGGTTGGGTGGCGGGACCAAAGAGCCGAAGCTCAACCCCCGCAACCCCCGCTAGGGGAGTACAACTAGGTGAGTACTAGCCCACTTTTACAAACTTTCACACATTCACCTAATCTTACTCACACTCACACACACTCACTCTCAACCACTGCCACACACACTTATCCAATGTCACACTCTCATCCACTCTCACAATGAAGGGGAGGAGAGATATAGAGATCATGATAACGACATCTAAAATTCCGAAGGAAATGTACAAAATAGACAATGCATTAGGTGTTAGGTTTTTAGGTCCAGGTCAATTAGGTTTTTGTTTCAATAGTTCTCACGTAAAAACGCATAATTAGGAAACTATTCGAAGCATGTACAAAAGAGGCATCTCTTCCTGACCCCTGATTGTCTTATGTACAAACAAGTAGATGGTTCCCCCATGAAAAGGTTCCCCCATGAAGGTTCCCCAGGAAAGAAGAAAATGTATGTGTGCTGGTTAGCATTGTAAATGTGTGGCCACGTCTGTGGTAGAAAATAAATACACACACACACACACACACACACACACACACACACACACACACACACACACACACACACACACACACACACACACACACACACACACACACACCATCTATCCAACCATCCACGCAAGTACTATGAATAATTACTTCAGATCATGAAAAATACGACTTGTCATCCCGCAGCCAGTTTTCCTCGGCCATCACGTGCTTCATGTGCTCACAAGTATATACTTACAGGTTAACTTATTTGGCTGTCTCAATATTTCAAGCATTTGATGGGGGGGGGGTCATTACTTAAGTGTGATGAGCTCTAAGTGAGTTGTTAGCGAGTGTGTGTGTGGTGCAGGGAGTGGCCCGGCACTGCTCCAGCGAGTGACGGCGACTGAGGTAACTCCTCTACGCCTAGACTCTCCGTTTTCTGTTACCCGACGCGTTCCGTTTTCTATTCGGGGGTCGTCTGGTTGGTTGGGATAAGGCACTTTAGAACGACCGTTTCTTGACGTTGGAACGCTCGCGAGGACCGGCTGGACTCTCACCTTCTCCGTTCCTGTGTATCCACGGTCATCCACCTTCACCACCACCCACTACCACTCCCTCCACCACCACTACCACTCCCTCCACCACCACTACCACTCCCTCCACCACCACTACCACTCCCTCCACCACCACTACCACTCCCTCCACCACCACTACCACTCCCTCCACCACCACTACCACTCCCTCCACCACCCACTCCCTCCACCACCCCTACCTCCACACCACTACCTCCACCACCCACTACCACTCCCTCCACCACCACTCCCTCCACCACCACTACCACTCCCTCCACCACCACTACCACTCCCTCCCCACCACTACCACTCCCTCCACCACCACTACCACTCCCTCCACCCCACTACCACTACCTCCACCACCCACTACCTCCACCACCCACTACCACTCCCTCCACCACCACTACCACTCCCTCCACCACCACTACCACTCCCTCCACCACCACTACCACTCCCTCCACCACCACTACCACTCCCTCCACCACCACTACCACTCCCTCCCACCACCACTACCACTCCCTCCACCACCACTACCACTCCCTCCACCACCACTACCACTCCCTCCACCACCACTACCACTCCCTCCACCACCCACTACCTCCACCACCCACTACCTCCACCACCCACTACCACTCCCTCCACCACCACTACCACTCCCCCACCACCACTACCACTCCCTCCACCACCACTACCACTCCCTCCACCACCACTACCACTCCCTCCACCACCCACTACCTCCACCACCCACTACCTCCACCACCCACTACCACTCCCTCCACCACCACTACCACTCCCTCCACCACCCACTACCACTCCCTCCACCACCCACTACCACTCCCCCACCACCACTCCACTCCCTCCACCACCACTACCACTCCCTCCACCACCCACTGCCTCCACCACCCNGTGAGAATCAGTCTCTTCCCTGGGAGTGTATGTGTATGTACTCACCTAGTTTAACTTTGGGCTCTTTGCTCCCGCCTCTCAACTGTCAATCAACTGGTGAACAGATTCCTGAGCCTACTGGGCTCTATCATATCTACATTTGAAACTGTGTATGAGTCTGCCTCCACCACATCACTGCCTAATGCATTCCACCTTGTAACTACTCTGACCCTCACGGGCGGATCTATGAAACTAATGATGCTTAAGTCTCAGGGGGCGCTAATCCCGGAGCGACTTTAGTCCACATTGCTTAAATTAAAAGTTTTTTTGGACTACATCTCAGATTTATTAAAAAACAGAGATGCAGTAGTTAGATTAAAAAATGTGATCTGCCGTGGAACAACCCACTGAAGAACATACGTTTCCCAAGGCCTGGCGTCTGGCTGTGTGGTGGTGTTGGCAGCCTAGTATGGCGCTCGGGTGTGTGGTGGTGTTGGCAGCCTAGTATGGCGCGCCGGGTGTGTGGTGGTGTTGGCAGCCTAGTATGGCCTCCGGGTGTGTGCTGGTGTTGGCAGCCTAGTATGGCGCGCCGGTTGTGTGCTGGTGTTGCAGCCTAGCAGCATCGCTTCGGCGCTGTGGCGGTCAAGGTTTCTGAGGCTGTCTAATCTGATGTGCTATATATCGAAGTAGTAAAGCAGGTTTTAACTTTCAAGCTGTTCGTATTTCATTGTTAAACAATTTTTAGATATCAACATAAAAGTATAAAGAAACAAATTACTAATCTAAGTCGTGAACAAAATTTCACCGTGGTACCATTGGAAGATATTACTATTATTGCTACAGTTGCAAGTACAGAACTTGGACTGTACTACCCAAACAGAACCATGTGTAGTACTATTATTATGTACAGGTTCTGGGAAAGAACGCAACAAACCTAAAGTTACTAGCTTTACGCAGTACAATATAAGTACGAAACTAGGTCTTAGATGGAAGATATTTAGGCTAGGACAAATTAGGTTTATTTTTACTATTACAACTTTTGGTATTTACCTGAGGGCCACTAATACTCTAGTGCCTCGACGTGGACAGGAAACCGGCGGCTTGTCAAGTTTCTTCCCCATTTGTCCAGATGACTTTTTCCAGCTGAATTTTAATATATAACAAAGTTTTGGGATGTACAGCTTCGGCGGGTAGGCGGTTCCATGGGTTTATAACCCTGTGGGTGAAAAAGCATCTCTTGTTTTCAGTCCTTCATTGTGACTGTTGAGCTTGAAATCGTTGCTCCTTGTTTGTGTTATATCTGACGTTTTGAAGAAATTGTCTGGGTCAACATCCTTCAAAGTGTTCGGTATGTTAAAAATTCCGAAAAAAGGGATATACTTTGTAGTATTTTTTTGGTACAACAGTCCATATCTGGTAACTATAGTTTCTATAGTTTCTGGAGGACGGGTTGAAAATTTGGAGCTGGAGTTATAATGCCGTTCTTTCCCGCAAGCCATTGTCAGACCCACGTGGTGCAGTCCTCACGCTATCAGTGTGCGCGTGGCACTCGTCGTGAGAGGTGGTGTTGTGTCGCTGCAGTTCGGAAAAATAATATTATTAGAAATTGACAAGTTTATTACTAATCGATATTGTTGTAAAAAATTAATTATTAAGCAGGCATTGCCGGGCTTTGTTTTTAATGTGTCCCTAGAGAGGGTAGGGACGCGAGGTCCGCCCATCCCACCTTCTTGTGGTAGTTTGCAAGACTAAAACAATTACAATGTCTGTCTGACACAGTGATGCAAAGTGCTTACAACAGCACTCAAGTGTGTGTATATTTCAATATAATTCTGAAAATTTCAAGTGAAAATTAATAAATCCAAAAATCGAAACTGGGTCATCGCCGTCTCGATGACCCAGGTTCGAACCCTTGATGGGGCCCCATGGAATGAATTCTGCAGCTCCTTGTGAACCTGACTCTTAAGTCATTTTGGTGCTAAAAGTTCCTTTCCCACCAAAGTAGTGGAATTTAATCCCATATACTGTAACTTCTCTCCCATGGTAACGGTCAAACTGTAACGCTGGCGCCTGAACTGTCAGCACCAGACTACAACCACCAGTTGATTGACAGTTGAGAGGCGGGGCCAAAGAGCCAAAGCTCAACCCCCGCAAGCACAACTAGGTGCGTACAGTTAATCACCACGCTTGGGGGGGGCTGTTACTATCAAACAAACATTGCTTGAGTAATCGAGCAATGCTCAAGCAAGTAATTTATTAACTTCGCCTGCTTGTCAGTCACTCTGAAATAAGATGAGTGACAGGCAGCGCTCGGAACATGCTTGTTATACAACACAAGACACTTTCTGAGAAAGTAGTGCACCATTACGTAGAACATAAACAACTGTCAAGAACCACTACTTAACTCACAGCTGCGTTATTGAAATTTGTGTTGCCGAACCCCCTGGGTACCTATCTACTAGGTGAACAGAGACATTGGATGAAAGGAAACGTATCCAACCCTATCTGTCCTGCCCGGGAATCGAACCGAGGATCCCCCGACTCTTGACTCGACAACGAAGCCAACTGTACTACAAGAACCTTATATACAATTCTTTCGCGAACTAATTGTACGCGCCCAGGCCCACCACCACTGGTGTGGAGGTTGGTATCTTCAGACTCTTGAAGAAAGGTACCTTTCACACCTTTCACGATAATACCGAGTCAATGAAGCATACGGCACTGATAGTGTTGGCTCTTGTTAGTATGAGGTGTTGCCTCTTGTTAGTGTGCAGTGTCAGGCTATGCCACATATTAGTGTTTGGTTTGAGGGTATTTCTTTTTCTAGTATGTTGAGCAGAGTATTGCCTCTTGTTAGTGTGGGGCGACGACACTTATTAGTGTGAGGCGATACACCACCCCATACTGTACTTTCTACTACTAACCAGGATGACCGGACTGCTTACTTGCTCAGAGGAGCATCCAGGGATCGTGTGGAGGATGATGGGCTGAGCCAAGCACCAAGGCAATTAGATTCAGTCAATCAGGTGTCAATCAATGCAATGCAAGTCACACTATATATATATATATATATGTAGAGAGAGAGAGAGAGAGAGAGAGAGAGAGACACACACAAACTAAATATATTTACGATAGTCTTACAATTATATATACTGTAGTTGTTTCACTAGTTTAACCACAATCGTAATATTTTAACACAATTCAATGTGAAGTATAGAAAGCAATAAACTGAAGTGTAAACAACTAAGTGATTGTGTGACGTCACTTTCCCGTAAGGAACTATGTGAATCATCCGAGGGAGCCTCATCCAGGACCGTCAGTGTGGATGAGACGCTGGCCGGGGGAGGATGTGTCGTGTCGGCTCCTCGATTAGTGCGAAATGATTAGAAAATTGTATTAGTGCGTTTGTGGATGAGAAAATTGTATTAGTTCGCTTGTGGATTAGAAAATTGTATTAGTGCGTTCGTAGTATATATTATTTTGAAAGCTACATCATTGACATGAATTAATTAAGTTTGCAACATTAAATATGCTTTGCGGTGCTTGAGACAATTTAAATATAAATCAATCTGTGATATAGTCAAGTATTTGATATTGCAAAATCCGTGGTTAAAAATAACAACCTCATTATTGCGTATAAATTCTGATCTAACATCCATTAGACGAACATAATCATTAGTAGTATCTTGAGATAGCTGAATATATATAGCGAACATTTATTCATGGCAAATTATAAACTAGTCGTAGCTTAGTATGATCTCCCGAGAAGATATTTAAAACGTATCTAAAAAGATATAAACAGTATCCGCTAACTGTTAAAATGTAAACGCAATATATGTAAAATGCAAACGCAATATATGTAAAATGTAAACGCAATATACATATAAATGTTTCCTTTAGATCAATGAAATAATATCATGATTAAAACAGAGCTGAGGAGCACTGGTAGACTTGATAATGCGACGAAATGAGAGAGACTTGAGCGTGCTGGTGCTGAGCAGTGTGCCTGTGACCTGTGCTGCTGGGAGCACGCCAGGGGACACGGCAGCATGCGTTTGCTGCACTGCTCCTTCGTCGCCGGGATGGCGCCCAAGCACACCAGGTGTACCTGCGGCCACCAGCGTGCGTTGGCGCAGCAGGACTCCAGGACGCACAGGGAGGAGGACAGGTCGGTGGATGGGCTGAGTGTCTTGGTCCACCCCGGCTCTCACACATCCAGCGACTCCTTCAGAGGTACTCTTCTGATGGGCGAAGGAAGGTGGGGGGAGGGAGGGAAGATCTAGTCCTGCTGCATTTGGTTCTGTAAGATACTACTCTTGCTGTAATGGCTTTTGTATTGGTCGCTGGGGTAACTTTCTGCAGTAGTCGTTTTAATCATTAACTCCTGTTGTGGTGGTCACCTTAGTTCTGGAAAGAGTACTTTATTCTGGTAAATTCGGCCAGGTATTATCAAGGACTATAAATATTAGGCTATTCATTTTGATAGCCTCTTGCTTTAGTGCCCGTCTATTGTGGCTTGTACAGTACCTATAGGAGTTTGTGGCTATAACACCTGGACCATTGGCACCGTGAACACTGGCACGTTGAACACTGGCACCGTGAACACTTTGATGAACACCTGATCACTCCGAACAGTAAACCACTGTGCATTGCCACAAGTCATCTGTTCTCTCCTTAGACGCGGAACATCACTCTGCAGCTGTTGATAGTCAGTCTTGCAAGGTTACCCATCCACACCCGCGCCTGGACGACACAATGACGCCTTAAACATGCAAAAGGTAAAATCATGATAATCATTTAAATCATCATGAGGATTTGTGCCCATAGTTAAGTTATCTGCCTCCAGGGAGGGGAATATCTCTTGATTAAGTCTTGAGGCTGCTATGTTATGGGCTGCTTTTTTAATAGAGCAACTGGATATGTATAGTGGCAGGTGTATACCACCTCGCAGTGTATATTTCCCAACAGTTTACTTTGATCCTGAACGCCATTTGGGATTAAAGTCGCATATATTCTTATTGGATGGTCAGTGAGGTGGCCCTACAAACCCTCCTTTCGTTGATGCCCTAAAAATAACGTCCAAAATCCTATGGAAACTGTATTATGCTGTCCTCTGGTGGTTGTTTTCAGTACCAACTGGAATTTTCGCTTGCTTCATGTTGCGATAGCGAAACTGTGTGCGAAACTTCCAATATCAACCAATCAGATAAAAACAGATCTGATGCCAGAGGATGTCTCGAATGATCTGAGTTAAATTGCAGCTTCTGAAAGCCTTTCGCTAGAGACCAATACAGAACGGTTCTATATTATTATTTCGAACTTATCGCGTAAATTCCTTAGAGTTTACCTTTAACCATATCTTGATGTGATTTCGGGGCTTTTTAGTGTCCCCGCGGCCCGGTCCTCGACCAGGCCTCCACCCCACAGGAAGCAGCCCGTGACAGCTGACTAACACCCAGGTACCTATTTTACTGCTAGGTAACAGGGGCATAGGGTGAAAGAAACTCTGCCCACTGTTTCTCGCCGGCGTCCGAGATCGAACCCTGGACCACAGTATCACAAGTCCAGCGTGCTGTCCGCTCTGCCGACCGGTTTCGACCATATATAGCTTGAGGTTACCTTGCGTTGATTTCGAGGATCAACGTCCCCACGGCCCGGTCTCTGACCGGGTCTCCTGGTTGGTGGTCTGGTCAGCCAGGCTGTTGGACGCGGCTGCTTGCAGCCTGACTAGTGTAACTTTCTCGCTACATATTGTACTCCCCTTCATATAGCCTAGGGGAGCTGCACAAATTCAGATGTACCTAAATATGTTAATAACAAAAAAAATTCTCCCATTGACGTGCCTTAAGAAAACAACCCAGGTGGTATTGCACTTGAGATAGTTCTCTAGGCCTACTCACAGTTCCCTCCCATTTTTTCCTCATTTTGTTTTCTGTTTGCCATTTATGTTTCCATTCAAAAATTCAGTATACAATTTTCAAATGACAAAATGATATATTCTTGCACATTGTGTGGTAAGAGGGTTATATAACTATATACCGTAAAGGCAGAAGACTATACCTGACAACACACACACAGACAGACATACTGCCATACATATGCACAAGACAGTTGCTGTGACTGACAGCCATAGACTGGTAACTACACTGGTAAAGAAATATGCTGACGGAGACACAGAGGGGCGAGCATGGACGAGGAGACGTACAGGAGACGACATAGACTCACAATATGGCACAGTGATGGTCGTATACTAGCTGGACACGCACGGAAGCACGCACATGGAAAAACGACTCAAATCGAAGCAAGGTGAGCAAGACAGATAAAGAGAAATTCACACACATATCGAAACAGTTAAACCACCAAAGAAAAATAAATAGTTTATTAAATTGTAATTTTGTTAACAAATTATTACTAAAATGGAGTAGCAGCCTACTAAAATGGGGTCAGCTTGATACGAGAATTCAACCACCGGCCAGCTATAACACCCATGGCACATCCTCCAACCAGCATTCTTGGGTTCATCTTGCCAGGCTCCAGTCCTGCCACTATACTCGTCTCGTTTCTACCAGCGTCTTACTAATACCTGGTGTGTTTCTCTCTCTTCCAGCGTACCCGGACCATCCTGAGAGGGACTCCCTGGACGGCCATCTGCCTGGGTCCTCCCACGGCACGGGCACCCCCCTCCGCCCCCCACTCCCCCCTCCCCACCTGCAGCGTCCACCAAGCCAACAGGTAAGCTGGGACCTCACGAGGTAGCTGGTGGTGGTTGGGGGTAGCGGTAGGAACTCAGACAGTAACAGAATATTTGTTCCATGGTAGACTGTTTATTAAAGCTTGCGGGAGGAGGTTTAAACAGTACAAAGCGTGGAGTTGAAGAGACGTATATGCCTCTGCAACTTCAACTCCAACTGCAAACAGAAGAGGCAGCTTCAATTTGTATCTACTATTTGTAAACAAATATGCGGTATTGATCGCACCTGTATCACTTGCTAAGCTGTTCCATGTTTTGTTCCTCAATGCTTAACCCTCTTAACTCTGGTACCAATCTTGTTTTTTTCCAGGAATATTCCTGCGCGGGCCCTAAGCCTCTGGCTGGCCCACTAAGTGTTTCTTGTTGCTGTTTTACTTAGGCGGAGTATGAGTATTTATGACTCGTATGGTCGCTTCAGTAAGAATTTGCCCCACGTGTTTAACAACTTCTGCTCTGTTGAATCTAAGTTGAAATCTTATTTGGTTTGTAACTGTGCACTGTGTTAAATGATGTTCCATTGGTCTGTCGGGGATTTCTCCACTGTGCTGACATTTCCTCTCATCTTCTGAAACCTGTAAGCCAATTTCCCATGCACATGGGTATCCAAGCCTGATGCGATGTAAATGTACGTCTGTTTTTCTACTGCTTCCTTTCATCAAAATAGATGGTTCGTAGTTGGTTGAATTCTTGTACCAACCTGCAGATCCTGAAAATCGTGTTGCTAACCCCTCTACTTTTTCCCTTTTGCTTTTATGCCTCACAAAGTAACGATTCCACGCCGGTGCTGCATAATCCAGTATTGGTTTAACAAATGTTGTGTAGATTACCCTGGAGGATTCCTGTTTTAGGTTTCTAAATGATATTTGGTTTCTTATATTTGCCAGCGTCCCACATGCTGCCGATGTTACCCTGTTCATGTGTGCCACCAGTATTATTGTTGGAATTATATCCACTCTAAGATCTTTCTCTCTTTCCGATTCCTGTAGTTGTCTTCCCCTTTGGTTGCTTCCTGATGATGGTGGTGGTGGTGGTAGTAGTAATGCTTGCTCCTTATTGATGATGGTGGTGGTTGTTTCCTGATGGTGGTAGTGGTTGCTTCTAGTGATGGATAGGATGGTGGTAATGGTTGCTCCCTTGTGGTGGTGGTAATGGTTACTCTGTCGTTGTAGTGGTGATGGTGGTGGTAGTGATAGTTGCTCTTCTGGTGATGATAGTGGTTGTAATGGTTACTCCCTGGTGGTGAGGGTGATAGTAGTATGTTGCTCCTTGGTGGTGGTGGTGGTGGTGGTGGTGGTGGTCGTAATGGTTGCTTCCTATTGGTAGTAGTAGTGATGGTTGTAATATTTGCTCCGGTAGTAGTTGTGATAGTTGTTCTGGTGCTAATTATAATGGTGGTAATGATTACCCCGCTTGTGGTGGTTGTGATGGATGCTCCCTGGTAGTGGTGATGGATGCTCCCTGGTAGTGGTGATGGATGCTCCCTGGTAGTGGTGATGGATGCTCCCTGGTAGTGGTGATGGATGCTCCCTGGTAGTGGTGATGGATGCTCCCTGGTAGTGGTGATGGATGCTCCCTGGTAGTGGTGATGGATGCTCCCTGGTGATGGTGGCGGTGGTGATTATGGCTGTACAAGAAAACTGTTGTTTACCGGGGGTTAAGATCATAGTATTGGCAATACCAGTAAAAGTAATTACGATACTACTGTTGGTAGTAATAGTTAAAAAAAGGTAACATCAGCAGCAGTAGTAGTAGTAGTAGTAGTGTTAATAATAGCATTAGTAAAGGGGCAGTAATGAACGGCTGGCAGCATCAACAAGAGATTCAGTAATAGTATTAACACACTCATGATTAGCAACACAGTATTGAAGCAAAAATCAATCGTGTATTTGACTTAGAAGCACTTGAGTATAAAGTATTAAATACACTTAACAACTGAAGTACCCACAATACTGACACCACTGGGTGACAGGTTGTGACAACTTCTCTAAACACAATAATTGACAAAATTCACCAACGTATAGACAAACACCAAAGAGATGTGTCAGAGCGTCCTTGACCGCGATCTTCTCCCCTACAGGAGGAGCCTTCACCAAGGGCCCGAACGCCAAAAACAAGAAGCACAAAAACTGAAGAACGAATCCGATGAGTCGTCCATCCCAGGAGGAGAACTTCCGGAGAAGGAGAAGCCCAAGAAGGAGAAGTTGGAGAAGAGCAGCAAGGACAGAGACATGGAGGCGGGAGGAGGGTACAGACCCAAGACCGAGCCATAGTGAGTATACACAAATTTGTTTACTTTTTAAGGAAACAACAATATGGGAGAAGCAGGAATAACAGTACAGTTAATTTACCATTGTCGGGGACAGGAAGACCTGTTCAACTTACCGAGGTCTCTCCCTGGCCAGCGACTGATCTTTCCCTGAATACAATCCATAATATTTGCCTAACGCCCTGGTGCCTATTTACGGCTAGGTGAAGAGAGGCATCCGGTGAAAATAATCATGCCCAAACGGCTCGTCCAGTCCGGAAATCGAAACCAGGATAATTCGGTTCAGCCTACTGCAACTTATGTGGTTGGTAATAGCCTCACAGAGAGGTCCATGAGTGGGTTCAGGGTTCAGTATCTGTATCTCAGTATCAGGGCTCCCTCAGTTCAGGGAGGGGCCTGACGGCTCAATTGACAGCACTCTGGGTTTGTAGTCCTAAGGGTCCGGGTTCGATCCCCGACGGAGGCGAAAACAAATGGGCAGTTTCTCTTACCCTGATGCATCTGTTCACCTAGCAGTAAATAGGTACATGGAGAGTTAGACAGTGAACATATTATAAATCCCATTGTAATCAATTTCATAGGAACAAGAGTACAGACAAAGGAACAAGTAGGGGTAGAGAAATTTCCACTTAGGTGCAACGTTATCAGAACATTCTGAAGCGTGAACGCAGTTTCTAATTTTTTCTATGGACGTACGTGATGATTTCTATTTACATGACTTGTAAGTGGTGCTAATTTACATATTTAAGCTTTAAAGTTCATTCGCGTACCAGGAATCAATGAGTTTTTCCAGCTCTTTATTTTGTTTTAGTTATACATGGAACTCTGTATATCGGTCAGTGTTCGTACCCATTTTCTATGAACATAAATGTTTGGTATACTATTTTATAACTAGGCTGCACTGTTGTTAGAAAGATTTTCATGTTGATTTTGCAGTCACGCTACCTCCATATTTACGCGTACATATGAGATGTAACTACTTAACTGTATCTGGGACTATTACTTCATGAATGGATTGTGTGCGCATCAGTTGGCCACTACACCTTTATGCCCCTTTAGACCGGGACATAAAAGTCTCAACCCCCGTCCCAAATCCTTATCCTGATCCCATCCCAGTGCTATAGTCATAATGGCTTGGCGCTTTCTCCGATTGTTATCTTATCCCCCGTATAACTGATAGATAAGCAGTGATAAGTAAGCACCGTTGAGTCATGCCAGTAATTGGCTGGGTGACCACGAACATGCTTTCAGTCACCGTCTATAGGAAACCGAAACACAAGCGCTGTACAGCGTCTCGGTTATTCTGGCGAGAAATTAAAGGATCTTAAAGAAAAAATGTATATATCTCTCAGTGACCCCTTCAAGGATTCGAACCAAAGCCACCAGGGGTGGAAGGTAGGATCGGTGGGCTTGAACGCTCCAGCCAGGCGAACATAAATGAATACTGTATGCAGAGAACACGTCACAATAACCCACCGTTCACTCAACATTTACCCACCATAGTACGCACATTTGAGTTTTCATGTGACCAAATTACATGGCTTTACATTACACTACATTAACCAGACTGTATGGCTAAGCAGCCATCATCAACTTTGGTCTGATTACCAAAGAAAACAGTACGCGTCTGTATGGTTTCCCCCCGTACTGAGTGTGAGGAAAGTTTGCCCATCAGACCGTAGTCTACGGCGCGGGACGCACCTGCGTCTATATAAAAGTGAGTTAATAGGTAATTTTCCGCCGCCATGCCATCTGTTATACCGCCCTCCTTATCACGGTGAACACACCCAGAACTACATTACTATCGCATGAATGGATTGATAACAAAACATCCTCCACACACACACATGAGCCCAAAGACAGGGACCACAGCCAGGTTGATCAGATCCTCTTCGCCACAACTCTTATAATGGGAGGTAGGGGGGGGGGGAAGACGAGGGAAAGAGGAAGGGGGATACGAGAAGGGAGGAGGAAGGGGATCGCAAGAAACAAGATATTAAAGAATGAGAAAGACGATAAGAGTAATAATGAGAATCAGTGTTTCCTCCAAATGAATCAAGGAACATTTTCTCAAGGCTGTTAAGTGAAGTTTAGGTATTAAGTTAGGTAAACGAGAACATGTAAAAAAAAAAAAACATGAACAATTTGCATAGTACATTTACAAGTAGGAACATTTATAATGTAGAACAGGACGACCATTATATTTATAATGTTTCCAGGTCATGCTCGTCACACTACACACACACACACACACACACACACACACACACACACACACACCCACACACACACACACACCACACACACACACACACAGTAACAGCCCAATTTTAAAGAAAAACTTCTTTGTTTGGGACGTAAACCTCTTACCATGAGACACCGTTATTCCCTAAGGTGGGTGGGAGGGGAGTGGGGTGGGGGGGAAGGTGAGGGTGGGGGTGGGGGGAGAGGTGAGGGTGGGGTGGGGGGAAGGTGAGGGTGGGGGTGGGGGCATAAGGGGAGGTGGGATGGAATGGGTGCCAGCGGTGACGGATGGGGATGGTGAGGTGGAGGGGGGGAAGGGGGGGGGAGGGGGGAGGGTTGGGGGGGAAAAAAGGGGGGGGGTGGAGGGGGGGGGGAAGGGGTGGAAAGGAAAATAAAAAAAAATTTAAAAAAAAAAAAAAAACACAAAAAAAAAAAAAAAAAAAAAGCACAAAAAAAAAAAAAAAAAAAACAAAAAAATACAAAAAAAAAAAAAAAAAAAAAAAAAATTTAACAAAAAAAAAAAAAACAAAAAAAAAAAAAAATCAGAGAAAGTAAGGTTGGTTGGTGTAAGGAACTATGCAATGAAACAAGGCTTGAGAAGAGAAGGGGAGGAGGCTGAAAGAGCAAAAAACAAGAGAGACGAAGGGGGGGAACAGGAGGAGACACAGTGGAGAGGGCTGGGGGGGTTCGGAGGGGGGCCATGGTACAAGGTCACTGTGTGCCGAAAAAATACAAACTAAATCACATAAATAAATGAATATACTAAAATGTCAAATACAAACACCAAAAAAATCTGAAATTAAAAATATTAAACTAACAACAGCTAAAAACACCCCCAAATTAAAAAAAAGAAAAGTCTCAACACGACTCAAAACACTGAAACTACTCATTAACCAAGAACAGGTGTACTGCAGGAGAATGGGGCGGAAACCGGAGCGAAATGTGGACTCGAAATTCACCCCACAAAGAGACCTCTTCAGCCACGGGGCAGGAAGGAAGGTGTGTGGGGACTCAAGGAGGCCAACACGCCATCTCTCTCTCTCTCGCTCATGTTCAAGCTGGTTCCTCAGGAAGCCGGTGGAAAACGTTTTCCCACACTTGCACATGTGCAAATGTGCGTCTCCTGCATACCAATGTGTGCGTGCAAGTCATGAAGCTTCAAGTACCACGTGATGAATAATGGAAAGAGTTACGAGCACGAGGGAGTGGTCCATACATCTTCAGAAGGAATGATTTCTTCTGAAGCAGTATTATTAATATACGAAAGTACTTAAAGAAATTCCTGTTTCAATTCTTCCTCCGTGGTCTGACCACTGTCATTCCACACACACACACACACACGTGTGTGTGTGTCGTGTGTGTGTGTGTGTGTGTGGTGTGTGTGTGTGTGTGTGTTGTGTGTGTGTGTGTGTGTGTGTGTTTGTGTTTAGTGTTTGTGAGCGAGGCAGAGCGAGAGGGAGAGAGAGCGCGAGAGCGAGAGCGCGCGCAGGTGAGCGCAGAGGAGAGAGAGACGAGAGATGAGAGAGCAGAAGAGGACGAGAGAGAGAGAGAGAGAGGGGGGGGGGGGGCCGGGGTTGATGTTTGCAATATCTTGTGTGTGGTAGTTTAATTCGCCGGCAAGAAATGGTTAAAGAGAAAGTGAACATATGATAGCAACCGCTCACCTTGTTCTGCCAGCCTCCACTCCTGTTGCAAATCGTTTCTGGAAGAGGCTTGGAGTGTGGCTGTCTACGGCTTCAGGGACACTCGGAGGTTGGGCGCCTTCGATGAGGTCACCATCAGGTAACTCTCGGGGTCCACTGAAGCGGGTCAGGCAGACTGGAGTGAGATGTATTCTGTGGCGATTTCCCTTCTTTCTTGACAGAGAGACACTTGATTGTCCTCATTTCAAAGATTTTTCCTGTAGATTTTGGAGCCTAAAGAGCTCATTCGTCTGAAATTGCTCTCTGATACCAACTCTGGAGGGTTGTGCGGCACTAGAGGAGGGGGGCCACTGTTGTGGTGTGCCACGTGGGCTCTACTTCCTCGTAGTCGTGGTGGTCCCACGGGAAGAAGCCAGCACTCAAGGTACTTTCGTGGCTCTTGACTCTAAGGGAGGCAAGAGTGGCATTGTCGCGTAACCCAAGGAGAAGGGAGCAGAAAAGACGCTCTCGAGGCTTATTGAGCGATGGAGACTGGAGTTCGGATCATGAAGTTCTGGGTCGCAACGCCTATAGGTCGCAATCCTTAGGGTCGCAGTGCCTAGAGTCGCAGCGTTCAAAGATACAGTGCTTAGCGTGGCAGTGCCTAGAGTTGTGGGCCAGGGTGCCACATGTTGGGTACGCTACTGGCCGGCCACAAGACAGAGTGAGGCTCAGGCCCCTTCCTTAACTTGGGTCAGTGGGCGCTCCACCGCTTGTAAAGCTAACAGATTTGTATTCATTTCGAGGGGGCCAGGGGCCTCTGCAGCACTCTGTTTGTATTTTGGAGAGTAGCTCCGCCGAGGAGGACGACACCGCTGGTACTTGGAGCTCCTCCCGGGGCTTGCCAGACGGGTCGCAACCTGGTTTGTCAGCCTTGTAGAAGGAATCGTGGAAGTGTCTCCGGCGCAGAGTTGGAGTCGTCGGTGGCATGGAGCTCTTTATCTGCACACAATTTTGGTTCTGTCATGCCAGATACGTGGAAGGGAGTCACCGTAGCTATTCAGTTTTTTAAAATAAACGTTATCACAAGGAAATCTATTAGCAAAGCTTGTAACTTTTGTGAAGAAAAGCTCTGACTCCTCTTTAATTGGGTACTAAAACGCTTGTACCTTAGATCAGTGTTAATATCCTGGTACCTGCGCAAGACATCAATATTACGATAACTCCCAGCGCGTCTAGCTCTACAGTACCTTGGGCGGGCTGCGTCTTCTGTGGTGCTGAGGAGCAGTGCTCGTGTATGGAGCACACAACGGCGCTCCCACTCTACTAAATATTGATTATCACGTGCGCTCTGCAGTCTTCTGACACTAGACAGAGCTACCTTGACGTCCTCCACCATAAAGTCACTAACTTCGTAGAGAACTCGTCGATCATCTGGCGTCGTGTGTTCGTCTTCACAAGACATGCCTTTCTTAGCATGTCTGTTGGGTAGCTCCGTGTAGACGTTTTCGGTGCAGACTAAGCTTTCACTGTCTAGACGGCAGCTCGAGTATGCGAAGGGGGTGCCAGTCAACATGGATGCTTCATCAGCAGGCGGACATCTGCGAGCTTTTCCCTCCTGCGTCAGGTCCTCCAGAGACAGAGGGAATCATGACCTGCACCATTCACCCCACGAACGGACGTCTGAGGAGCAAGATCTATTTCCTTCTTGCAACCAGTTAGTACATGCTTTGACAGCTAGACATTGTTGGTTGAAATGCTAACCGCTTGAGAAAACACACAGATGGCGGATACCCTACTTGCTTGATGTCGAGGCAAAGATATCTGAGGTCCTACCCGGTTTAAGGCACGTCACGGATTCTTGAGATCCTACTCAGCTTGAGTCCGGACGTAGATGGTTGATATCCTACGCTTGGAGTCCGGACGAAGATGGTTGAGATCCTACTCGCCTTGGAGTCCGGACGTAGATGGTTGAGATCCTTCTTGCTTGAGCCCGGACGTAGATGGTTGAGATCCTACTCGCTTGAGACCGGTTGTAGAGGGTTGAGATCCTACTCGCTTGAGACCGGTCGTAGAGGGTTGAGATCCTACTCGCTTCAGCCCGGATGTAGAGGGCTGAGATCCTCCCTCGTCCTAGACCAGAGGGAAAGCTGCTGGTCTCTGAGTTTAGTGTGAAGGTTGTGGTGGAATCAGTGCCTCTCCCGTCAGGTAAGAATTGCTGGTCTGGCCGCCAGAAGCTGTTGGGTTATCACAAACCAAGGGAAGATGTCATCGGTGGGGCAGGCGTGAAGGGCCCCCATGGTGTTTCCATCACGTGGAGGAGATGTTGGACCCTTAACAGATGATGAGCACTGTGGAGGCTGTAATGGATTTGAGACAAGTTTTCTGTTATTAATACTCTGGTGACCTCGATTTTGAGTCCTTGTTAATTCATGTATTAGAGGAGATGCTGTAGTTTTCACAGGGGACGTTGTTTCTGCTCCATAAGTGTATGCCGAGAAGATGGAAAAGGGATTAACGGTACCTTTGTCATGTGTGTTGTGGACATGTAACTCGTGTGATGGGCACCTCTGGAGGCGGGGGGGATCCTTTGACCTTGTCACACTGAAGGAAGTCCATACTCCAGCTCTCTTCCTCGTGCTGATTTGGACTGTGTTGGAGTTAGCCCTTTCACGAGCGTAGTTCAAAGGCGGAGACACCACCCACGGGAGGACTCTCTAGGACAGGTGGTGGGATGGCTGGGAGGAGTGGCGGTAGTGGCTGGGAGAGGTGGTGGGATGGCTGGGAGAGGTGGCGGGAT
>WNGS01113158.1:9114084-9143615 GCA_020271785.1 Procambarus virginalis | reverse complement strand
ACAAGAATGTAAATCCAGGGGCCGTTAACGTAAACTTATTAGAGTGTAGTTTTGTGGTTGATGAGGACGCGGGTGTGCGCTGGTAGTATTGGTTGCTGGACGCGGTTGTGGTGTCCCTCGCTCAAGCTGCAAACTCTCGTCGCCGAGCAGAATCTTAAGATTTTTTTTTACTTCACGTATGCATTAATAACGGTATATTTGTAATGATATTTTTCATGATCTAGACATTAACAGACTAGTCAGTAAATTGACACACACACATCGACTTGAGAATGGTCCAGGACGGACCGAAACGTCGTCGTCCCTTCACCTTCTAGTGTGTGGTCTGGTCAACTTACTTTAGCCACGTTATTGTGACTCATCAATTGCATATTCAGTAAATTATACATATTTCCCCATATTTTAATGTGAGTTTGTTCAAACTCGTGAGACAATCAGTAAGAGCCACGAGGAGCATTCGAACCCGCACACTGGGAGTACTCCCAAGCACACGCCTTCTAGACCGCTGCGCCACCGACATGACAAATGGTCAATACTTTTTGATGGGCGACCTCCAGGTTAATAGTATCCTCGAGGACTGTAATAACCTGAAAGTTAATAACAGCCTCTACTCTGGCTCAGACGATCCTAACAATACAATGAGTTTCTTGGCACAAACAACTCTACCTTCCCCCCCCCCCAACCCCACTACTCCAGTCCTGGTTGTGGACGCAAAGACGCAGCTTGTGAGGCTACAACAACATATTGTTACAGTTGTTGATTTGCTGTTGCGTTGTTGTGGGTGCAGAGGGTCGACAGATGAGATCAGGGCTGTCTGCACGGTGAGTGAGCCGGTCCTGACCTGACCTGTCTCTGGTGCTTCCTGGGTCACCCTGATGACAGAGGCAGCACTCACAATACGCACGCACCCACTCACTCACGGACACACGCACGCACATACACACACTAATATAATACTTATATACATGGAGCTGAATAACCTAACTCGACTCGTGTTTGGCCCGAGGTCTGAACTACAACACGTGTCCACAAAGTGAGGGGACTATGGCTCCCCCTAACAGACAAGCAAGGCGCGGAAAAACGGGAAGAGTTGAGACACTGCAAGTGTCTCCACTCCAAGAAGGAGAGCGGGAGTGTGGTGTGTGTGTGTGTGTGTGTGTGTGTGTGTGTGTGTGTGTGTGTGTGTGTGTGTGTGTGTGTGTGTGTGTGGTTGTGGCAGTCTTGGGGTGGAACATATGGCCCAGTGCAGGCGGCCAGGCGCATAATAATGAACACAGAATAACACCGTTAAAGGAATACCGCTGCGGGGGCCACCACAACCATCGCCAGCGACCATTGCCCCAAAACCATCGTTAATACCACTAGTTCCACCACCACAACTACTACCATTATTTGCAGCCGCCACCATAATTGCTTCGCCTTCATTAGCCATCACGACCGCGACCGTCGCCACTCAACACGTGTCGTGGCAAGCAGAGCGTCCACGACACACTCCCTCCCCCTACGTATAATTTATAAATGTTCCCTCCCTCCCTTTCTTCCCTTACCTCAGGTGTATGTGGACAGGAGTAGCTGGGTGGACAGGTGCTGTGACTGTGCTGTAGAGTGGGTGTTGTGGGCGGCCTGGCCACAGCACACAGCCAGAGTGGGTGCTGTGGGCGGCCTGGCCACAGCACACAGCCAGAGTGGGTGTTGTGGGCGGCCTGGCCACAGCACACAGCCAGAGTGGGTGTTGTGGGCGGCCTGGCCACAGCACGCAGCCAGAGTGGGTGTTGTGGGCGGCCTGGCCACAGCACACAGCCAAAGTGGGTGTTGTGGGCGGCCTGGCCACAGCAGACAGCCAGAGTGGGTGTTGTGGGCGGCCTGGCCACAGCACGCAGCCAGAGTGGGTGTTGTGGGAGGCCTGGCCACAGCACACAGCCAGAGTGGGTGTTGTGGGCGGCATGGCCAACACCCAGCCAGAGTGGGTGTTGTGGGCGGCCTGGCCAACACCCAGCCAGAGTGGGTGTTGTGGGCGGCCTGGCCAACACCCAGCCAGAGTGGGTGTTGTGGGCGGCCTGGCTACAACACTCAGCCAGAGTGGGTGTTGTGGGCGGCCTGGCCAACACCCAGCTAGAGTGGGTGCTGTGGGCGGCCTGGCCAACACCCAGCCAGAGTGGGTGTTGTGGGCGGCCTAGCCACAACACCCAGCCAGAGTGGGTGTTGTGGGCGGCCTGGCTACAACACCCAGCCAGAGTGGATGTTGTGGGCGGCCTGGCCAACACCCAGCCAGAGTGGGTGTTGTGGGCGGCCTGGTCAACACCCAGCCAGAGTGGGTGTTGTGGGCGGCCTGGCCAACACCCAGCCAGAGTGGGTGTTGTGGGCGGCCTGGCCACAGCACGCAGCCAGCCAGGCCGGACACCAGCTGACTCCCCCGCCTCAGTGTAAGCCCCGACGCGGTCCTGTCGCGGACCGTCTTCCACTGCCACTGTCCCTCGCCTCGCGCTGCGCTCGTTCCCCGTCGACCCGCCACAGTGTCATTGTGCTTGCGCTCTACAGCTCTGAAATTTATCCTCAGTGTTCATTTTTTATATCGGTGTTACAATTTAGATTGAAATGCAAGTGCGTTATAAAATTATTACCTCCGAGCAGAGCCTAAGTATGGGTCGGTCTCCGTACAGCGGCTGACATGACTGGAAGTTCAGTAGACGTGATATCTACGGTGTACAGGCCATACAACACTCCTGTACAGCACTTCAGTAATGGGCTGAGTGGTACGAGTGATTCTTCTCAGCACATCAGTCATGTGCTCAGTGCACGAGTGAACCACTGATCCCGGGTCCTTGTCGCCCAGTCCAGCCTGCATGACAAGGTTGTCTTTCTTTCCTAGTTAGTTTCGTAAAGAGAAAGACTTCGCTTGTCGCCATGGCGGTATCAGACCAAGAGATTGACCAGCTCTATGCAGCACGATATCGACTGGACCAGCTGTTTCAGAACAGTCCTGAATTTCAGGACAGCCTTGAGAACAGTAGTACTGTAAACTCTCCGTCTGCAATGTCACATAAATCACACAGGTCTCACCGAACTCATAGGTCCCACAGATCTGACCGGTCTCATACGTCCCACAGATCTGACCGATCTCATAGTCAGGTCAAACCGTCTCGTCAGAAAGATGATCATAATCCCAATCCGGACGGTGCTCGGTCGCCCAAGGGGTCTCTTCGTCGGAGGAAACATGAAGGCAGCCCGTCGGGGGCCTCCTCCCCTCGCTGCCCCCAGGAAGACGGGCTCCAGAAGAATAACTGTGAGGGCAACACCCCGAAGGTGGAGCCTGTTCCTGCTCGGCGACTCCAACCCCTTTTTCAGCCTGGCTTCTCTTACATCTACCCTAACGTAGACGGTAATGCACCCGTAGACAAACATCCAGTTCGCCGCTATTCTTTCTTGGGGCCGTCGACGAAGCTTCTCTCCGACACAGCTCTGCCCTTTAAAGGCAAGTTGGAATATTTCGACCGTCTGTCTCGGGGGTCTACGCCAGAGCCTGCAGCTCCGTTCTCCCAGAGTCACAGAAGAGTTGCCTCTACCCACATAACAAGCACTCCCACCCACTATTGCGATAATAAAAACAAGCCACAAGCAGAAAGAAATTCTGCTAGATTCGAATTAGCTAGAGTGCAACAGGCTAAACCTCCAGATTCTCCTTCGTCAAGAAGCACTCAGGCATTAGATGAAAATCCTCATTTCTCAAAGAATGTGGACGGTTCGACGTCCCCGGTACCTAAAAGAAGCCCTCATGAGAACAGTACTGCGAGTCCTGCACCCTCTCTTCAGGCAGAACTTGATGAAAGGCTACTGAAGAGACATAAGTGTTTGCCAGGTGCCTGGAAGCTGGTAATGCCAAGTAATGAGGCGTCACCTGTACATCGACGGCAGAGGCTACTGCAGGTGAGCTACAAGGAAAACAAAGACTCGCCACACCCGAGCCCTGCCACAAGTGTCAGTCTGAGGGTCAGCAAAGATCACTGTGGGGACGACCAGTCCAGTGACGCTACTGGCGGTAACCTGAGTAGAATAAGTACTTTTGCAGAAATAAAGAAAAACGAACAGGATTCCAGACATGAAAGAGAATACAGGAGCCAAAGCTTCAATGTGCCCGGAGAAAATGGACGACCTTCTGGGAGGAGGGACTCTGAGAGAACTGCAAGAAAGACTTCGCAAGAAGCAAAGGGACACGAAAACAGTCCCATGGGTCACATTGCTCGTAAAAGTCTAGCTGTTGGACAGGCTAAAATCAGCGATTCAGTTAACCAAATTACAGAATCTATGTCTCAGTTGAGGAGGACTTTAAGCAAAGGAGTCGGCCGGTCACTGACTCGGTCGTTTAGTAAGTCCATCAGCAAGTCCCTTGCCAGAAAGTATAAGCGACAGTTCAATGACGACCCAGACGCCTCGTTTCGCAGGGAACAGAAGAATAAACCGACGCTTTCTGACACGTTTAGCACCTTGAGGAGGAGCCAGGGTATGAACCCTAACAGAACCCACTACCAGGCGCTCTTCAGCGACGCCTGTGACAGAGATCGCGAGAGGAAGGGCGCGGAGACTAACAGCATTTCGGATATTCACCGATTCTTCCACAGTCAAGACACTGAGGGAGACTCAAGGTCTCAGAAGTCATACAAGTCATCCTCCCTGCCACACCCCGTCGACGCCTCCGTCAGGGAGGCAGTCTCCCTGCGTGAGAAACACCCGGAGAAGTTCTGGACCTTCACCACTAGTGTTGTCCTCCCTGACTATGAGCCCAAGAGAGGTATGATTCCACATGCTCAGTTCCACAACTAATATATTTTCACCACTTTTATTTATTTAAAAGTATTATTGTATCTGTATACTCAGACACACGTGCATATCATACTCTGGCTGCGACACCTGCACATCATAATATGCTATATCTGAGCACTATCGGTTATACTTCTATACCACCAGCCCATCCTCCTAAAATTATAGTATTTATAGCAACTTTTTGTCTAAAATACAAAAATGAGCTTGCAGTTAGCAATTGTCCTGGAAATTCCAGGACCTTATGTCCTGGAAATTTTGCAGAGGACACGAAAAAATAAACCAGAAACCAAATTTAACCATTCCTAAGGGCCTAGTATAGTTAGTATATGTATGTATTATATTTAGTTTTTTATACCGTATATTAGGCCTAGGGTTACTTGGACAGGTTAGGTTAAGTTATTTAGTTACAATTCCAATTTTTCATTATGCTATTTGGGGAATTTAGTAATGCAAAAACGTAAACTTTTGGGGGTCCGACAGTTTATTTTTGTACTTTTGACCAAATAGTCGTTATGAGTACTGTCGTCTTAAGATGGACTGCATACGTCATCCTACAAAATAGTATCCTTTTACAAAGCATTATATAATTAAATAAGAAGTAAATACGTACCTGTCTCCGGCAATATTGTATATACAAATTACTGGTAATTCAAATGTTTAATATCCTCTTGTGGTTAAAACTAGAGTATGTTTGAGTTATTATAGCTATTAAAAGTTTTACGTCAGTCTTTAAAAAAGGAGCGGGAAAGTTTCTCTAATTAGAGCGTAAATTTACAATGTTAAAGTCGCGAGTTTAAATCTTTGGAGAGAACAGGTGAACTTGTAGCACTGTCTACTGGCTCTTCTTCATTAATTACTGTTTCTTTCTCCTTTAGGCTTCTCACTATCCATGCATCTGTCTCTTAAGTATTCCATCAAGAATGTACCTCGCAGCAGACGTGAACCTCCAGTCATCTGTGTAGGTGTCGGACATAAGCTACCTGGACATAGTCGAGGCCCCGTTACCTGTTACCTATACCACACCCGTTGTTGCTGTTTTTATAGATTCAGCTACTGGGAACAAAAAGTTCCAAGTAGCACGGGCTATGGTGAGCCCGTAGTGGACTTTCCTGGCACAGAAGCGGGGCTGTAACTTACACCACACCCGTGAAGTATGTCAAAAAAGCTACGGCTTCCCGAGGTCTCTGCAAGTTAATTAGTTTAGTATAAATCTGGCGTAATTCAGGTGCAGAGGGAACTATTCCATCTTCATGTTGCATTCACTATGTTATTCCAGTGTTGGTGTGTCTGTACTTGAGAGCCACTGAACTTGTCTTCCGCAGTAATCAAGCCATTCTTTTCAGTTACCCGCGCCATATGGAGTCACCAACTCCCGTTTTCCATTCACCGTCTGTTTTCTTCTGCTTGTGTCTGCTGGTAAGAAAACAGGAGACTGGCCGAAGCGTACCGAGATATAATTATTTTTTATTTGTCGGGGGACAGGCAGCCAGTGTATGTATGTACGTTAGGCTTGTATCGAGCCCCCTGCCCCCCAGGGTCGGACTACTGACTCTCCCCAGGTTGCAACTCCGCAACAGCTGACTCTCGGGTTCAGAGACATTAGTTGAAGGGAAATGTTACCAACCATTCTGTTCCGCTCGGGATTCGAACCCGGGATTCCAGATTGTGAGTCGAGAACGAACCAAAGTGTAGTACAAGGAGAGGGTCAGCGCCCGTTAAACAGTTCTGTGGATCCAAATTTAGCCGCCATATTCCAAAACTTGCTTAGATTTCCAGTCGAGGTTTAGGGTTTATAAGGCTTGCAAAAAATATTTATGGACGTATATGTGCCTATAACTTAATACTAAACGTATCTATTGTACGCATGCGTATAAAGAGTTACGAAACCCAATGTTTCTTTCTTCGTAAATACACAATGCAAAATATTATACATATCACTTGTAAAAGCTATTTCTATCACATGAGTTAAATACGTTCATTTTTTAAATTTATATGGGTTATTCAAACTTTTGATATGTAAATTATTAAATTATATATTACAGAGCCTAACGTTATGTGGCTTACAGATAGGAGATGTTTATAACAAATTGAAACATGTAAACGAGTCGCTTGTATTGATGCTAATACAAGAGATATGCACACAACCACTCACAGGTTTGTCTATCCAGCGCTTACCGTAATGAATCCTATTTTTAATTGAAATTTAACCTTACTTATGTTGACTATCAAATTCAATATGGCTGAGTGCACGAGTTGGAAAAGGCTCGAAAAGGTACAAAATCTAACACTGACTTGATCGCTACAGAGTTCGTAGAGGCCGGTGGTGTTGCATTAACGAACTCGGTGTATAACTTAAGAGGTGGTGTTACGATCACTCACACAGGAACTGGACTTCCGTCAGATGGTCTGTAATTGAAGTGCGAGGAAAAATGTGAAATATAATCCTAAAATTCTTACTCATGAAAATAGGTAGAGTGGAAGAGAAAGTTATAAGCGTTTTATCAGCTGTATTGCCAAACAGCGTAGCGCCATGTCGGCCTGAATCCAAATAGCGTAGTTTCCAGTGGGTCTATCCAACCAGTGCAGGAGGACGTGCGTGTGTATCAAAAGTAGTCGCAATCTACAGGGTACGATGGGTTAGGTTAACATTCGTATTGAACACTAAAATGGAATTTGGAACGTCGCTCTATACATTACATGCTAGTAACTGTGCATTGTGTTTGTAATGTAACTGTGTTTGTGATACGTCTTTGTAATGTAATTCATTATGATTTGGGAACAACAAAGTCAGGAAACATCCGTTTGTAGCGCCAGGGTAGTGATTCCTGGGGGGGGGTGTAGAAATAGCCTAAGCTACTCTATCTCTTTGAGATGTATTTCTTTCTTGTCTCGATAAACATACTTGAACTTGAAGTGATTCCACCGGCCACCCCCCCCCCTCACTGGAATGTTGTGGGGGAGGTGGCCGTTGGTTGATAATGAGGCTGCGTCAGCTGTTTATGTATCCCGTAACTGTACCTTCCCATGGCTTGTAAGTTTAATGAGAATTACCCGTCTTCACTACCATGCTGGATAAGATTAGCCGCACTCCTGGTTCCGTAATTACTCGAGATTTTCAATTAAGAACAAGTGATTGCGTTAGTTTTACCCAATGATCAATTTTTCCACATCAAAACGTTAATTTATTTCGTTTCAAGGTTCGTGTATTTTGCTTTGGTTATTAGTGCCTGTTTATGTATTTTATTCAACACATTTATGTTTCAGTGTATCTATAGTTAGTTTATCCAGAGCTAACCTTTCCCATTTCTCTGTGGTTTTCCGCATACCAATGATCAGTATATTGTGATCGTCAGATATATATATATATATATATATATATATATATATATATATATATATATATATATATATATATATATATATATATATATATAATAATAATTTATTTGGGAACAGTACATACATAGTTGCAGCGCTACAGTACAAACATTATGTTAGATTTAAAGATAGAGGTAGTACATATAATACCTAAAACCACTAGTACGCATAGCATATATATATATATATATATATATATATATATATATATATATATATATATATATATATATATATATATATATATATATATATATATTTGAGATTGGAGACCAGATGAGTGAAGAACGGGTAGGGAAAAGAGTGGGACAGGGTAAGGAAATGGGTGAAGGGGGAGGGTAGGGAGATGGAGGAAGAGGGGGTGGAATATGGGGAGGGGGGGAGGGGAGAAGAAGAGGGATGGAATGGGGGTGGGGGAGAGGTAGACTATCCCGGACACTGCCGGATACATGTATTATAAACCCCTCTTAAGCCAGTAACACAGGTGTTGTAGTTAGTAACAGTAACACATGGGGCTTGACAGCTGAGTGGACATCGCTTGGGATTCGTAGTCCTAAGGTTCCGGGTTCGATCCCCGGTGCAGGCGGAAACAAATGGGCAGAGTTTCTTTTACACTAATGTACCTGTTCACCTAGCAGTAAATAGGTACCTGGGAGTTAGACAGCTGCTACGGGCTGCTTCCTGGGTGTGTGTAACAAAAAGGAGGCCTGGTCGAGGACCGGGCCGCGGGGACACTAAAGGCCCGAAATCATCTCAAGATAACCTCAAGAAAGTGTTGTAGTGTCAGTGTTTCCGGTAGCAATCGAGTATCAATATGTTTTGATTGTAGCAGCAGTACTAGTAATAAGAGGAATGTTTATAGCACTGTAATATATCAGTGTATATACTATAAATTGAAACCCCGTGTTAGTAGCAAAGTGCAGTATTAGCAGTAGTAACCGTCGGTAAAGAAGAATAACCGCTAAGAATCATTATTGATTGAGGAATTTCACACCGATATTAATTTGTCTTACAAGGTTGCCTTTTTCCAGTCATGAGAACGATTCGCACCGTCGCTTTCAAGCGGCGGCCATCACTCCCACGCTCCACTTGAGCTCTCTTTGTGTAGGGAGAAAGCCAGTTTAACAGAAGATCTATGGTGTTGTTGGAGGGAGAGGTCACATAGTGTTGTTGGAGGGGGAGGGGAGGTCACATAGTGTTGTTGGAGGGGGGAGGGAGAGGTCACATAGTGTTGGTGTTGTTGGAGGGGGAGGGAGAGGTCACGTAGTGTTGTTGGAGGGGGAGGGAGAGGTCACGTAGTGTTGTTGGAGGGGGAGGGAGAGGTCACGTAGTGTTGTTGGAGGGGGAGGGAGAGGTCACGTAGTGTTGTTGGAGGGGAGGGAGAGGTCACGTAGTGTTGTTGGAGGGAGGGAGAGGTCACGTAGTGTTGTTGGAGGGAGAGGGAGAGGTCACGTAGTGTTGTTGGAGGGGAGGGAGAGGTCACGTAGTGTTGTTGGAGGGGGAGGGAGAGGTCACATAGTGTTGGTGTTGTGGGTGTGGGAGGGATCACATCCTGCTGGAGTTGTTGGGAGGGAGAGAGGAATCACATCATGCTGGTGTTAGAGAACGGAAGGAGATTTTGGTCCAAACTTACTGTAGTGGGTTGCCGAGGGACGGAAGAACTGTTGTCGATAGATCTCTCCACTTTCTTGAAAACGGTGAGAATCAGTCTCTTCCCTGGGAGTGTATGTGTATGTACTCACCTAGTTTAACTTTGGCTCTTTGCTCCCGCCTCTCAACTGTCAATCAACTGGTGAACAGATTCCTGAGCCTACTGGGCTCTATCATATCTACATTTGAAACTGTGTATGGAGTCTGCCTCCACCACATCACTGCCTAATGCATTCCACCTTGTAACTACTCTGACCCTCACGGGCGGATCTATGAAACTAATGATGCTTAAGTCTCAGGGGGCGCTAATCCCGGAGCGACTTTAGTCCACATTGCTTAAATTAAAAGTTTTTGGACTACATCTCAGATTTATTAAAAAACAGAGATGCAGTAGTTAGATTAAAAAAATGTGATCTGCCGTGGAACAACCCAACTGAAGAACATACGTTTCCCAAGGCCTGGCGTCTGGCTGTGTGGTGGTGTTGGCAGCCTAGTATGGCGCTCCGGGTGTGTGGTGGTGTTGGCAGCCTAGTATGGCGCGCCGGGTGTGTGGTGGTGTTGGCAGCCTAGTATGGCGCTCCGGGTGTGTGCTGGTGTTGGCAGCCTAGTATGGCGCGCCGGGTGTGTGCTGGTGTTGGCAGCCTAGCAGCATCGCTTCGGCGCTGTGGCGGTCAAGGTTTCTGAGGCTGTCTAATCTGATGTGCTATATATCGAAGTAGTAAAGCAGGTTTTAACTTTCAAGCTGTTCGTATTTCATTGTTAAACAATTTTTAGATATCAACATAAAAGTATAAAGAAAACAAATTACTAATCTAAGTCGTGAACAAAATTTCACCGTGGTACCATTGGAAGATATTACTATTATTGCTACAGTTGCAAGTACAGAACTTGGACTGTACTACCCAAACAGAACCATGTGTAGTACTATTAATTATGTACAGGTTCTGGGAAAGAACGCAACAAACCTAAAGTTACCTAGCTTTAACGCAGTACATATAAGTACGAAACTAGGTCTTAGATGGAAGATATTTAGGCCTAGGACAAATTAGGTTTATTTTTACTATTACAACTTTTGGTATTTACCTGAGGGCCACTAATACTCTAGTGCCTCGACGTGGACAGGAAACCGGCTGCTTGTCAAAGTTTCTTCCCCATTTGTCCAGATGACTTTTTCCAGCTAAATTTTAATATATAACAAAGTTTTGGTATGTACAGCTTCGGCGGGTAGGCGGTTCCATTGGTTTATAACCCTGTGGGTGAAAAAGCATCTGTTGTTTTCAGTCCTCCATTGTGACTGTTGAGCTTGAAATCGTTGCTCCTTGTTTGTGTTATATCTGACGTTTTGAAGAAATTGTCTGGGTCAACATCCTTCAAAGTGTTCGGTATGTTAAAAATTCCGAAAAAAGGGATATACTTTGTAGTATTTTTTTGGTACAACAGTCCATATCTGGTAACTATAGTTTCTATAGTTTCTGGAGGACGGGTTGAAAATTTGGAGCTGGAGTTATAATGCCGTTCTTTCCCGCAAGCCATTGTCAGACCCACGTGGTGCAGTCCTCACGCTATCAGTGTGCGCGTGGCACTCGTCGTGAGAGGTGGTGTTGTGTCGCTGCAGTTCGGAAAAATAATATTATTAGAAATTGACAAGTTTATTACTAATCGATATTGTTGTAAAAAAATTAATTATTAAGCAGGCATTGCCGGGCTTTGTTTTTAATGTGTCCCTAGAGAGGGTAGGGACGCGAGGTCCGCCCATCCCACCTTCTTGTGGTAGTTTGCAAGACTAAAACAATTACAATGTCTGTCTGACACAGTGATGCAAAGTGCTTACAACAGCACTCAAGTGTGTGTATATTTCAATATAATTCTGAAAATTTCAAGTGAAAATTAATAAATCCAAAAATCGAAACTGGGTCATCGCCGTCTCGATGACCCAGGTTCGAACCCTTGATGGGGCCCCATGGAATGAATTCTGCAGCTCCTTGTGAACCTGACTCTTAAGTCATTTTGGTGCTAAAAGTTCCTTTCCCACCAAAGTAGTGGAATTTAATCCCATATACTGTAACTTCTCTCCCATGGTAACGGTCAAACTGTAACGCTGGCGCCTGAACTGTCAGCACCAGACTACAACCACCAGTTGATTGACAGTTGAGAGGCGGGGCCAAAGAGCCAAAGCTCAACCCCCGCAAGCACAACTAGGTGCGTACAGTTAATCACCACGCTTGGGGGGGGCTGTTACTATCAAACAAACATTGCTTGAGTAATCGAGCAATGCTCAAGCAAGTAATTTATTAACTTCGCCTGCTTGTCAGTCACTCTGAAATAAGATGAGTGACAGGCAGCGCTCGGAACATGCTTGTTATACAACACAAGACACTTTCTGAGAAAGTAGTGCACCATTACGTAGAACATAAACAACTGTCAAGAACCACTACTTAACTCACAGCTGCGTTATTGAAATTTGTGTTGCCGAACCCCCTGGGTACCTATCTACTAGGTGAACAGAGACATTGGATGAAAGGAAACGTATCCAACCCTATCTGTCCTGCCCGGGAATCGAACCGAGGATCCCCCGACTCTTGACTCGACAACGAAGCCAACTGTACTACAAGAACCTTATATACAATTCTTTCGCGAACTAATTGTACGCGCCCAGGCCCACCACCACTGGTGTGGAGGTTGGTATCTTCAGACTCTTGAAGAAAGGTACCTTTCACACCTTTCACGATAATACCGAGTCAATGAAGCATACGGCACTGATAGTGTTGGCTCTTGTTAGTATGAGGTGTTGCCTCTTGTTAGTGTGCAGTGTCAGGCTATGCCACATATTAGTGTTTGGTTTGAGGGTATTTCTTTTTCTAGTATGTTGAGCAGAGTATTGCCTCTTGTTAGTGTGGGGCGACGACACTTATTAGTGTGAGGCGATACACCACCCCATACTGTACTTTCTACTACTAACCAGGATGACCGGACTGCTTACTTGCTCAGAGGAGCATCCAGGGATCGTGTGGAGGATGATGGGCTGAGCCAAGCACCAAGGCAATTAGATTCAGTCAATCAGGTGTCAATCAATGCAATGCAAGTCACACTATATATATATATATATATGTAGAGAGAGAGAGAGAGAGAGAGAGAGAGAGACACACACAAACTAAATATATTTACGATAGTCTTACAATTATATATACTGTAGTTGTTTCACTAGTTTAACCACAATCGTAATATTTTAACACAATTCAATGTGAAGTATAGAAAGCAATAAACTGAAGTGTAAACAACTAAGTGATTGTGTGACGTCACTTTCCCGTAAGGAACTATGTGAATCATCCGAGGGAGCCTCATCCAGGACCGTCAGTGTGGATGAGACGCTGGCCGGGGGAGGATGTGTCGTGTCGGCTCCTCGATTAGTGCGAAATGATTAGAAAATTGTATTAGTGCGTTTGTGGATGAGAAAATTGTATTAGTTCGCTTGTGGATTAGAAAATTGTATTAGTGCGTTCGTAGTATATATTATTTTGAAAGCTACATCATTGACATGAATTAATTAAGTTTGCAACATTAAATATGCTTTGCGGTGCTTGAGACAATTTAAATATAAATCAATCTGTGATATAGTCAAGTATTTGATATTGCAAAATCCGTGGTTAAAAATAACAACCTCATTATTGCGTATAAATTCTGATCTAACATCCATTAGACGAACATAATCATTAGTAGTATCTTGAGATAGCTGAATATATATAGCGAACATTTATTCATGGCAAATTATAAACTAGTCGTAGCTTAGTATGATCTCCCGAGAAGATATTTAAAACGTATCTAAAAAGATATAAACAGTATCCGCTAACTGTTAAAATGTAAACGCAATATATGTAAAATGCAAACGCAATATATGTAAAATGTAAACGCAATATACATATAAATGTTTCCTTTAGATCAATGAAATAATATCATGATTAAAACAGAGCTGAGGAGCACTGGTAGACTTGATAATGCGACGAAATGAGAGAGACTTGAGCGTGCTGGTGCTGAGCAGTGTGCCTGTGACCTGTGCTGCTGGGAGCACGCCAGGGGACACGGCAGCATGCGTCTGCTGCACTGCTCCTTCGTCGCCGGGATGGCGCCCAAGCACACCAGGTGTACCTGCGGCCACCAGCGTGCGTTGGCGCAGCAGGACTCCAGGACGCACAGGGAGGAGGACAGGTCGGTGGATGGGCTGAGTGTCTTGGTCCACCCCGGCTCTCACACACCAGCGACTCCTTCAGAGGTACTCTTCTGATGGGCGAAGGAAGGTGGGGGGGGGAGGGAAGATCTAGTCCTGCTGCATTTGGTTCTGTAAGATACTACTCTTGCTGTAGTGACTCTTGTATTGGTCGCTGGGGTAACTTTCTGCAGTAGTCGTTTTAATCACTAACTCCTGTTGTGGTGGTCACCTTAATTCTGGAAAGAGTACTTTATTCTGGTCAATTCGGCCAGGTATTATCAAGGACTATAAATATTAGGCTATTCATGTTGATACCGTCTTGCTTTAGTGCCCGTCTATTGTGGCTTGTACAGTACCTATAGGAGTTTGTGGCTATAACACCTGGACCATTGGCACCGTGAACACTGGCACGTTGAACACTGGCACCGTGAACACTGGCACCGGGAACACTTTGATGAACACCTGATCACTTCGAACAGTAAACCACTGTGCATTGCCACAAGTCATCTGTTCTCTCCTCAGCGCGGACATCACTGCAGCTGTTGATAGTCAGTCTTGCAAGGTTACCCATCCACACCCGCGCCTGGACGACACAATGACACCTTAAACATGCAAAAGGTAAAATCATGATAATCATTTAAATCATCATGAGGATTTGTGCCCATAGTTAAGTTATCTGCCTCCAGGGAGGGGAATATCTCTTGATTAAGTCTTGAGGCTGCTATGTTACGGGCTGCTTATTTAATCGAGCGACTGGATATGTATAGTGGCAGGTGTATACCCAACCTGTCCTCTTAAAAAGAACGTCGCTTTTGGACGTTTGCCCGTATGGCAGAATTTGGACGTAATGGAGTTTTCGCTTGCTTCATGTTGCGATAGCGAAACTGTGTGCGAAACTTCCAATATCAACCAATCAGATAAAAACAGATCTGATGCCAGAGGATGTCTCAAATGATCTGAGTTAAATTGCAGCTTCTGAAAGCCTTTCGCTAGAGACCAATACAGAACGGTTCTATATTATTATTTCGAACTTATCGCGTAAATCCCTTAGAGTTTACCTTTAACCATATCTTGAGGTGATTTCGGGGCTTTTTAGTGTTCCCGCGGCCCGGTCCTCGACCAGGCCTCCACCCCCCGGAAGCAGCCCGTGACAGCTGACTAACACCCAGGTACCTATTTTACTGCTAGGTAACAGGGACATAGGGTGAAAGAAACTCTGCCCAATGTTTCTCGCCGGCGCCTGGGATCGAACCCAAGACCACAGGATCACAAGTCCAGCGTGCTGTCCGCTCGGCCGACCGGCTCGACCATATATAGCTTGAGGTTACCTTGCGTTGATTTCGAGGATCAACGTCCCCGCGGCCCTGTCTCTGACCGGGTCTCCTGGTTGGTGGTCTGGTCAGCCAGGCTGTTGGACGCGGCTGCTTGCAGCCTGACTAGTGTAACTTTCTCGCTACATATTGTACTCCCCTTCATATAGCCTAGTGGAGTTGCACAAATGCAGATGTACCTAAATATGTTAATAACAAAAAAATTCTCCCATTGACGTGCCTTAACAAAACAACCCGGGTGGTATTGCACTTGAGATAGTTCTCTAGGCCTACTCACAGTTCCCTCCCATTTTTTCCTCATTTTGTGTTCTGTTTGCCATTTATGTTTCCATTCAAAAATTCAGTATACAATTTTCAAATGACAAAACGATATATTCTTGCACATTGTGTGGTAAGAGGGTTATATAACTATATACCGTAAAGGCAGAAGACTATACCTGACAACACACACACAGGCAGACATACTGCCATACATATGCACAAGACAGTTGCTGTGACTGACAGCCATAGACTGGTAACTACACTGGTAAAGAAATATGCTGACGGAGACACAGAGGGGCGAGCATGGACGAGGAGACGTACAGGAGACGACATAGACTCACAATATGGCACAGTGATGGTCGTATACTAGCTGGGCACTCACGGAAACACGCACATGGAAAACGACTCAAATCGAAGCAAGGTGAGCAAGACAGATAAAGAGAAATTCACACACATATCGAAACAGTTAAATCACCAAAGAAAAATAAATAGTTTATTAAATTGTAATTTTGTTAACAAATTATTACTAAAATGGAGTAGCAGCCTACTAAAATGGGGTCAGCTTGATACGAAAATTCAACCACCGGCCAGCTATAACACCCATGGCACATCCTCCAACCAGCATTCTTGGGTTCATCTTGCCAGGCTCCAGTCCTGCCACTATACCCGTCTTGTTTCTACCAGCGTCTTACTAATACCTGGTGTGTTTCTCTTCCAGCGTACCCGGACCATCCTGAGAGGGACTCCCTGGACGGCCATCTGCCTGGGTCCTCCCACGGCACGGGCAACCCCCCTCCGCCCCCCACTCCCCCCTCCCCACCTGCAGCGTCCACCAAGCCAACAGGTAAGCTGGGACCTCACGAGGTAGCTGGTGGTGGTTGGGGGTAGCGGTAGGAACTTAGACAGTAACAGAATATTAGTTCCATGGTAGACTGTTTATTAAAAGCTTTTGAGAGGAGGTTTAAACAGTACAAAGCGTGGAGTTGAAGAGACGTATATGCCTCTGCAACTTCAACTCCAACTGCAAACAGAAGAGGCAACTTCAATTTGTATCTACTATTTGTAAACAAATATGCGGTATTGATCGCACCTGTATCACTTGCTAAGCTGTTCCATGTTTTGTTCCTCAATGCTTAACCCTCTTAACTCTGGTACCAATCTTGTTTTTTTCCAGGAATATTCCTGCGCGGGCCCTAAGCCTCTGGCTGGCCCACTAAGTGTTTCTTGTTGCTGTTTTACTTAGGCGGAGTATGAGTATTTATGACTCGTATGGTCGCTTCAGTAAGAATTTGCCCCACGTGTTTAACAACTTCTGCTCTGTTGAATCTAAGTTGAAATCTTATTTGGTTTGTAACTGTGCACTGTGTTAAATGATGTTCCATTGGTCTGTCGGGGATTTCTCCACTGTGCTGACATTTCCTCTCATCTTCTGAAACCTGTAAGCCAATTTCCCACGCACATGGGTATCCAAGCCTGATGCGATGTAAATGTACGTCTGTTTTTCTACTGCTTCCTTTCATCAAAATATATGGTTCGTAGTTGGTTGAATTCTTGTACCAATCTGCAGATCCTGAAAATCGTGTTGCTAACCCCTCTACTTTTTCCCTTTTGCTTTTATGCCTCACAAAGTAACGATTCCACGCCGGTGCTGCATAATCCAGTATTGGTTTAACAAATGTTGTGTAGATTACCATGGAGGATTCCTGTTTTAGGTTTCTAAATGATATTTGGTTTCTTATATTTGCCAGCGTCCCACATGCTGCCGATGTTACCCTGTTCATGTGTGCCACCAGTATTATTGTTGGAGTTATATCCACTCTAAGATCTTTCTCTCTTTCCGATTCCTGTAGTTGTCTTCCCCTTTGGTTACTTCCTGATGATGGTGGTGGTGGTGGTAGTAGTAATGCTTGCTCCTTATTGATGATGGTGGTGGTTGTTTCCTGATGGTGGTAGTGGTTGCTTCTAGTGATGGATAGGATGGTGGTAATGGTTGCTCCCTTGTGGTGGTGGTAATGGTTACTCTGTCGTTGTAATGGTGATGGTGGTGGTAGTGATAGTTGCTCTTCTGCTGGTGATAGTGGTTGTAATGGTTACTCCCTGGTGGTGGTGAGGGTGATAGTAGTATGTTGCTCCTTGGTGGTGGTGGTGGTGGTGGTGGTTATCTTATCTTGAGATGATTTCGGGGCTTAGTGTCCCCGCGGCCCGGTCCTCGACCAGGCCTCCACCCCCAGGAAGCAGCCCGTGACAGCTGACTAACACCCAGGTACCTATTTACTGCTAGGTAACAGGGGCATTCAGGGTGAAAGAAACTTTGCCCATTTGTTTCTGCCTCGTGCGGGAATCGAACCCGCGCCACAGAATTACGAGTCCTGCGCGCTATCCACCAGGCTACGAGGCCCCTAAACCACCCCCCATTACCACCACCATTACGACCACCCCCCGAGGGTGGTGGTCGTAATGGTTGCTTCCTATTGGTAGTAGTAGTGATGGTTGTAATATTTGCTCCGGTAGTAGTTGTGATAGTTGTTCTGGTGCTAATTATAATGGTGGTAATGATTACCCCGCTTGTGGTGGTTGTGATGGATGCTCCCTGGTAGTGGTGATGGATGCTCCCTGGTAGTGGTGATGGTTGCTCCCTGGTAGTGGTGATGGTTGCTCCCTGGTAGTGGTGATGGATGCTCCCTGGTAGTGGTGATGGATGCTCCCTGGTAGTGGTGATGGATGCTCCCTGGTAGTGGTGATGGATGCTCCCTGGTAGTGGTGATGGATGCTCCCTGGTAGTGGTGATGGTTGCTCCCTGGTAGTGGTGATGGATGCTCCCTGGTAGTGGTGATGGTTGCTCCCTGGTAGTGGTGATGGTTGCTCCCTGGTAGTGGTGATGGATGCTCCCTGGTAGTGGTGATGGTTGCTCCCTGGTAGTGGTGATGGATGCTCCCTGGTAGTGGTGATGGTTGCTCCCTGGTAGTGGTGATGGTTGCTCCCTGGTGTTGGTGATGGATGCTCCCTGGTAGTGGTGATGGTTGCTCCCTGGTAGTGGTGATGGTTGCTCCCTGGTAGTGGTGATGGTTGCTCCCTGGTGTTGGTGATGGATGCTCCCTGGTAGTGGTGATGGATGCTCCCTGGTAGTGGTGATGGTTGCTCCCTGGTGATGGTGGCGATGGTGATTATGGCTCTACAAGAAAACTGTTGTTTACCGGGGGTTAAGATCATAGTATTGGCAATACCAGTAAAAGTAATTACGATACTACTGTTGGTAGTAATAGTTAAAAAAAGGTAACATCAGCAGTAGTAGTAGTAGTAGTAGTAGTAGTAGTAGTAGTAGTGTTAATAATAGCATTAGTAAAGAGACAGTAATGAACGGCTGGCAGCATTAACACACTCATGATTAGCAACACAGTATTGAAGCAAAAATCAATCGTGTATTTGACTTAGAAGCACTTGAGTATAAAGTATTAAATACACTTAACAACTGAAGTACCCACAATACTGACACCACTGGGTGACAGGTTGTGACAACTTCTCAAAACACAATAATTGACAAAATTCACCAACATAGACAAACAGCAAAGAGATGTGTCAGAGCGTCCTTGACCGCGATCTTCTCCCCTACAGGAGGCGCCTTCACCAAGGGCCCGAACGCCAAAAACAAGAAGCACAAAAAGCTGAAGAACGAATCCGATGAGTCGTCCATCCCAGGAGGAGAACTTCCGGAGAAGGAGAAGCCCAAGAAGGAGAAGTTGGAGAAGAGCAGCAAGGACAGAGACATGGAGGCGGGAGGAGGGTACAGACCCAAGACCGAGCCATAGTGAGTATACACAAATTTGTTTACTTTTTAAGGAAACAACAATATGGGAGAAGCAGGAATAACAGTACAGTTAATTTACCATTGTCGGGGACAGGAAGACCTGTTCAACTTACCGAGGTCTCTTCCTGGCCAGCGACTGATCTTTCCCTGAATACAATCCATAATATTTGCCTAACGCCCTGGTGCCTATTTACGGCTAGGTGAAGAGAGGCATCCGGTGAAAATAATCATGCCCAAACGGCTCGTCCTGTCCTGAAATCGAAACCAGGATAATTCGGTTGAGCCTACTGCAACTTATGTGGTTGGTAATAGCCTCACAGAGAGGTCCATGAGTGGGTTCAGGGTTCAGTATCTGTATCTCAGTATCAGGGCTCCCTCAGTTCAGGGAGGGGCCTGACGGCTCAATTGACAGCGCTCTGGGTTTGTAGTCCTAAGGGTCCGGGTTCGATCCCCGACGGAGGCGAAAACAAATGGGTAGTTTCTCTTACCCTGATGCACCTGTTCACCTAGCAGTAAATAGGTACATGGAGAGTTAGACAGTGAACATATTATAAATCCCATTGTAATCAATTTCACAGGAACAAGAGTACAGACAAAGGAACAAATGGGGGTAGAGAAATTTCCACTTAGGTGCAACGTTATCAGAACATTCTGAAGCGTGAACGCAGTTTCTAATTTTTTCTATGGACGTACGTGATGATTTCTATTTACATGACTTGTAAGTGGTGCTAATTTACATATTTAAGCTTTAAAGTTCATTCGCGTACCAGGAATCAATGAGTTTTTCCAGCTCTTTATTTTGTTTTAGTTATACATGGAACTCTGTATATCGGTCAGTGTTCGTACCCATTTTCTATGAACATAAATGTTTGGTATACTATTTTATAACTAGGCTGCACTGTTGTTAGAAAGATTTTCATGTTGATTTTGCAGTCACGCAACCTCCATATTTACGCTTACATATGAGATGTAACTACTTAACTGTATCTGGGACTATTACTTCATGAATGGATTGTGTGCGCATCAGTTGGCCACTACACCTTTATGCCCTTTAGACCGGGACATAAAAGTCTCGCCCCCCGTCCCAAATCCTTATCCTGATCCCATCCCAGTGCTATAGTCATAATGGCTTGGCGCTTTCTTCAATTGTTATCTTATCCCCCGTATAACTGATAGATAAGCAGTCATACGTAAGCACCGTTGAGTCTTGCCAGTAATTGGCTGGGTGACCACGAACATGCTTCCAGTCACCGACTATAGGAAACCAAAACACAAGCACTGTACAGCGTCTCGGTTATATTGGCGAGAAATTGAAGGATCTTACAGAAAAATGTATATATCTCTCAGTGACCCCTTCAAGGATTCGAACCAAAGCCACCAGGGGTGGAAGGTAGGATCGGTGGGCTTGAACGCTCCAGCCAGGCGAACATAAATGAATACTGTATGCAGAGAACACGTCACAATAACCCACCGTTCACTCAACATTTACCCTCCATAGTACGCACATTTGAGTTTTCATGTGACCAAATTACATGGCTTTACATTACACTACATTAACCAGACTGTATGGCTAAGCAGCCATCATCAACTTTGGTCTGATTACCAAAGAAAACAGTACGCGTCTGTATGGTTTCCCCCCGTACTGAGTGTGAGGAAAGTTTGCCCATCAGACCGTAGTCTACGGCGCGGGACGCACCTGCGTCTATATAAAAGTGAGTTAATAGGTAATTTTCCGCCGCCATGCATCTGTTATACCGCTCTCCTTATCACGGTGAACACACCCAGAACTACATTACTATCGCATGAAGCGCGTTTGGTAATGTTAAATTACCCCATAGACTGACACAGTTCTGGAGCTGATGAGTGCATCGCTGGAGAGCGGACCGTATCCTTGAGACCCAAACCCTCTCACAACCGTTGTTGAGGCGTCGTCCGGATGATTAATCCACNGAGGTTGCATGGCGTTCTACTTTCCTTCTTATGATGTCTTCAATGAAACCATTGGAGAAGCGTTGTTGACTAGGACCTGCCTTACCCTACAGAGTTCTTCGTCGACTTGCTTCCATTCTGAGCTGTGGCTGAGAGCACGATCGACATAAGCGTTAACAACACTCCTCTTGTACCTATCTGGGCAGTCACTGTTGGCATTTAGGCACATTCCTATGTTTGTTTCCTTAGTGTAGACTGCAGTGTGGAAACCTCCGCTCCTTTCCATGACTGTTACATCTAGAAAGGGCAGCTTCCCATCCTTCTCCATCTCGTAAGTGAAACGTAACACAGAATTCTGCTCAAACGCTTCTTTCAGCTCCTGCAGATGTCTGACATCAGGTACCTGTGTAAAAATGTCGTCAACATACCTGCAGTATATGGCCGGTTTCAAGTTTCAAGATTTACTATAAAACCAAAAAAACAGCCAGCCTACTAATGAAAAACTCTCCAGACACGGAGCAGAACGCCCTAAAAGAGACAAACGTCGTCTATGCCTTTAAATGTCCACTTGGGGACTGTAAGCCCCAAAAAACTCAGTATATAGGCAAGACAACAACATCTCTTTCCAGGCGTTTAACGATGCATAAGCAACAGGGCTCCATTAAGGAACATATACTCTCTTCCCACAACCAAACCATCACCAGAGAAATCTTAACAAATAACACAGAAATCATCGATAGGTACAGCGATAGCAGGCGGCTTGACATCTGCGAGGCACTACACATCAAGAAGTCAACACCAGCAATCAACAGTCAATTAATGCACAACTATATTCTACCAACTTCAAGACCCCGCTCCAATATAGAAGCATCAAGAAATATGGGCCAATAGGCCCTTCCGCAGTTACTTCCATTCATACCTTCAATTTACCCAGTTAATATCCAGTTAATATCCATTGTTTTCGTGTTCTGTCCTTTGTTGAAAGTTTTGTTCACCTCATTTAAAACTGTCGTAACATATCACCTCACCCTAAACGCGGGTATAAAATGAAAGATGAAAGCTGTTTAAATCATAGCATAGTAAAGAACTGTTTAGTGCTTTCAGGTTATAGTTGTGTGTGAAAACTAAAAGTCTTTGAAAATGTAATTAGTTATTACGAAACGCGTTCAAGTGTCGCGTCAGACTAAGAAATAAAGAATGAATTTTGGAGAATTGATTTTTCATTTACCGTCATCAGTAAAAACAAACATAAGGAAAATTGAGAAAATTCGTGTTAGAATTATTAATCTTACTTTTTCGGTCATATTTAATAACATATATATATATATATATTTATTTAATTTAAGCTGCTTGTCCACATTAGTGGACAAGCAGCCTGAATTATTAATATACCCCGAACATGTCTATTTACCTGAGGGCGACCTACACTAGTGAGCTCGATGAGGACAGGAAGCCGACGGCTTGTCAAAGACTTGGGTCTTTGTACCTTAGTACTACGTCACATTCTGGACGTACGACTCTGTGTCCCGAGAACATCACGACCGTCCTCACTGACATTGATCATGTATTTTAATTTTGTCATTAAAGCTTCTGCAACAATATTAATCAGAATTTGATTTGTATACAAGTGGGAACAATGGGTTGTGGTCGGCCAGCTTCTGAAGCTAACGCAGATGTTATTGTTATAGATTCAGCTACTCGGAACAAGCTCCAAGTAGCACGGGCTATGGTGAGCCCGTAGTGGACTTACCTGGCACAGGAGCGGTGCGAAGCTAGCTAACGCAGAATTTGCAGATTACTATGAGTTACACAGGGAAACAGTCGTGGGGTTACATCCTGGGTCTCCTCCTCTGGTGCAGGTGTGGGGACCCAAAGCCTCGGTGAGCGGATTTAAGAACAGTCAGAGGATAAAAAATGTCGATTGACTCTAAATTGACTGTAAATGACTATGGCGTAGTGATAAGTCTCCGTGGCGTAGTGGTAAGACGCTGGGTTCCTGGTCCTGGGTTCGCATCCTGGCCGGGTACGATTTAAATCCGGGGATTTATTGGGTGCAAGTCCCTAACTGTAGCCTCCGTTTAACCCAACAGTAAAATGGGTACTTGGGTGTTAACGATTCTTCGCGGGGGCCGTATTCCAGGGAACATAGGATTAAGGACCTGCCGGAAATGCTTCGCGTACTAGTGGCTGTACAAGAATGTAACAACTCTTGTATATATAAACAAAAAAAATACGTATGAATAATTGCTTCTCCTGCCACCTCATTTATATTATTATGGACTGTATTAGAAAGTCCGTAGAAGCCGTGATGAGGGTTCGAACCTATGCCCCGGGTGTCCCCACACATGCACTAGCGACTAGACCATGACTTTAGGTTCGAACCCTCATCACGGCTCCTACAGATTTTCTCACTGTTGCAGTGACGTTAGTGTGATTACTCTCTGTGTGTGCACTCTTTATTCAAGGTTACACAGTTACAATTATTGCTATACACAGGTCTTGCTGTCCCTGGCAACGGGAATTATTAAGTGGGATGGAAGTAGCTGGGGAGAGAGGAGAGGCGCTGCGTGGTGAGGGAGCAACCACTCTCCCTCCTCTTACCTGCCCCAGCCCCAGCCTCCAACAACCTCCGCCACTCAATTGAGGACAATTTAGCATGTGATATACACGACAAGCATCATTATATTAATTTAATTGCGAATTTAAAATATATTTATGATGGAAATGACCGCTGTGGTCTGGCCATGTGTAGGCTGGTGTGTGACGCGCAGGCGCTGGTGACTTGCACTGGCAGCAGAGTGCTCTCTCCAATATTCTATTTATGTGTGAAGTGTTCACAGTAATACAATGAAGACTGGAGTGCGCGTCATGCTGGAGGTGGCGGCTGTTCCACTCGCTGCTCTTAGAAAGTTAATGAGCTTTAAGGTGATGAATATTCGAAGGAGCTTTGGCGAGGGGTCACCTCCTGGACCTCCTATAGTACTTACCAGGTCTGGTCGAGGACCGGGCCGCGAGGACGCTAAGCCTCGAAATCATCGCAAGGTAACTTCACCTCGCGCTGGAGATTAATGTCGACAGCAGCGTCGCCTGTCTGTCTCCAAAACAGAAGTTGAGATCCTCTGCTACTCTTTTCGGAGGTTCAATTGCCTTGTAAGGGGCATGTACTTTATTTTATTTTTTTGCACGTGGGACTTTATTATGTACTTACAGTCACATTTGCTTGAAGTCTGGTATGCCGGCCCCTAACGCCTGAATACTTCTCCCAAGCCCTTCTCTAGTGAGAGTTACGGTATCTCATTGTACCTTCATTGCAGTTCCATATATTATTTAGTGTCGAAGGCTAATACTTTATACGCTCACAACCAGCGCGCCAGTATGCACAGAGACGATAAGTCAACTCAACATAGATGAGCTTTTCAAATTAAGTTAAAATTTACTGGTATTGCATGAGATAAAAATCAATAAGAAAATAATAGACAATAATAGAATATAGAAATCTCCCTGCAAGTAAATTTTAACTTAATATGAAAAGCTCATCTATGATGTTTTGACTCATCCTTACCCCCCATCCCATCCCAAATCCTTATCCTCACCCCTTCCCAGTCCTATATAGTCAAAATGGCTTGGCGCTTTTCCCACATGTTACAGCCCCACTACTGTGCCAGGTAAGTCCACAACGGACTTAGGGACTAAGTCCACAACGCTACTTGATTTTCGAATTTAATCCGTTCCCAGAGACAGCTCGTAAACCGAAAATTTACAACCTGAAACTAATGTTACCATAAGAGATAATGTAAATTGAATTAATCCATTCTACACACACACACACACACACACACACACACACACACACACACACACACACACACACACACACAGGTAGCCAGGTAGCCTGGTGGATAGCGCGCAGGATTCGTAATTCTGTGGCGCGGGTTCGATTCCCGCGCCCGGCAGAAACAAATGGGCAATGTTTCTTTCACCCTGAATGCCCCTGTTACCTAGCAGTAAATAGGTACCTGGGAGTTAGTCAGCTGTCACGGGCTGCTTCCTGGTGTGTGTGTGTGTGTGGTGTGGGAAAAAAAAATAGTAGTTAGTAAACAGTTGATTGACAGTTGAGAGGCGGGCCGAAAGAGCAAAGCTCAACCCCCGTAAAATACAAACTAAGTGATTACAAACTAAGTGATTACACACACACACACACACACACACACACACACACACACACACACAATTAACTTTACTGAACATTTACCTGTATTTTACCTTTTACTGAGGACTCTTGTTGGCATATGGGAGACAGTGAGGAGCCCAAGTAGCAACGGGCTCACCATAGCCCGTGCTACTTGAAACTTTTTGTTCCCAGTAGCGAATCTCAAACAACAACAACAACAGCGCTTTCCCCTGATCATTGCCTCTCTCCCTCCCTACAAGGAGATAGCATGCTAGGCTGTCCCCTGATAACTGACTCTAGTGGCGCCTCTCTCCCTCCCTACAAGGAGATAGCATGCTAGGCTGTCCCCTGATAACTGACTCTAGTGGCGCCTCTCTCACTTCATTGGGCTCTCAAACCTAATAAATAAATAAATGTTGAATGTTGATCATAAATGTTAATCATCTAAATGAATTTAACACTAAAGATGACTTAATACCAGAGTATACTTGAGATTAGAATAATGTCAAGCCTCATGTGAGAGAAATTATCATGAAAGCTTAGAGAAAAACAACGCTTCTCATAGTTAAATGAACAAATCCACAAGGGCCGTGACGAGGATTCGAACCTACGTCCGAGAGCATCATCTGATTCATCACGCTATTGAGATTTCTGTGTGCAATGCTTCTCATAGTTGTCTTGAGATAATTTCGGGGCTTAGCGTCCCCGCGGCCCGGTCCTCGATCAGATCTTGTTGTTACACACTTCCAGGAAGCAGCCCATAGTTGCTGTCTAACTCCCAGGTACGTAGTTACTGCTAGGTGAACAGAGGCATCGAGGTGAAAGAAACTCTGCCCATATTTGTTGCCGCCTCCACCGGGGATCGAACCCGAAACCTTAGGACTACGAATCTCGAGCGCTGTCCACTCAGCCGTCAGGCCCCCCTTAGTGGCTAAGACTAAGACATAAATTTTTTACAACTATCAATATGCAAATAAAAACCTCTTTAAATAATGTATATGAGTGTATGCATACAATAAATACAATCAAAACAATATAATTGCATATATACATAATATAAGAGAATCGGTCATCTATGCACATTTGTTATCAACACAGCATTACATGTCTACATATAAACAGCAAGCAAACAAAAGTCAACTAGAAAATGACACCCTCCGAGCTCTGACATCTGTGGAAAAACCGTGACTTTGGCTTCAGTGCAAGCCTCAGGACCCCTAAAGATTCAGGTGAATCCAGGTTTCCTTGCTTTTAGCATGTCGCGGTTAAGTAGTCAATGGCGTGTGCCTTGGAGTACCCAGTATGCAGGTTCGAATAGAAATTAATATCACCTCAGGAAATTACTGGGTATTCATGCCCGTGCCACCTCTTGGGTGGCTTAATCTTCATCAGTCATCAATCATCTCAGGAATAAACTTAATTTCTTATGTCTGAGTATTGAGTGAATCTGAATATATACTCTGGCCCTCCACCCAGCAGCTCATAGATCACGAAAGCGTCAGTCTCCCAACTGCATCTAGGGCGAACACAGCTCACTTCACCGAACAACAGAATGGGCGAACAGTACCTTGTCATTATTGACGTCTGTGATACTTCCAGTCTTACTTTCACCGACAAATAGTTTCATGGGAATGGGGTCCAGAGTCCGTATGGCTCTTCCAATTCTGTTGATTCTGATTGCACTGCTCCTTCACTTATCAAGATTTCATCTTGTCCTCCTCTAGGGCTCAGCGACGAGGCTTCAGCTCTTGGTCCAATGCGAGCACACCTCGGTAACCCCAGCAAACATCGGGGTTGCCTAAGTATACAACCTGGCCAATGCTGTAAATTGAGGTCTGACTCTTCTCCACAACACCATACGAGTTATTCCGCCACTCAGTAATGGGTTGATTAGACGTACTGGGTCGTAGGTCGGAAAGATGCTTCAATGTCAGAACTAAGGTCAGCTGGACTCTTGTCTGCCTGGCGTAAAGTCTGTCTTACTTTTGTCAGCTAACCAATGAATTTCGCTGGACCAATATGAGTCCAAAACGAAGAGGGGTGTGTGTCTGTGGAGCTCGTCTCCCATTGGTTGATCATTCTGATGTGCTTATGCATATTGATGTGTCCTGTGACGTCACGACTCAGTCAGGTTCCAACATTACCTCCTGTAATATTCAGATGTGCGTGTTTTACTTTGCACTATTGTTGCCTCTAAATTCAAGTTCGAACACGTAAGTTTCAAAGAGTAGCGGAATCGGAACAGATGGCCGTAGGTTGCTGTAACAGTCTGGTTACTCTTTACCTGAATTTATATGAGTGCCACTAATAGTGGCCTCGACCAGGACAGAAAACCAGCGGCTTGTCAAAGGCCCCCCCCCCATTTGTCTTAATTTTTTTCGTGCTAAGTTTTAAATTTCAGGAATGTTGTGACATTTCCTTCGACAAACGACGTCCTTCGGCAGGTAGGGGGTTCCATGGGTTTACAACCCCATAGATGATAAAACATATCCTGGATTCTGCCGTACATTGTGGTTTGTTGAGCTTGAAGCAGTGTCTCCTTGTTTGTGTTACATCTTTAAAAGAATTTTTGAGGATAGAGGGGAATGCAAAGAACATGTACAACACGCATGGTCACGACAAAGCACCTAAATTATTGGGACCGTCTCAAACCTTACAAGATGTACTTTTGGAAAGTGGGCGAGAGAGATATCACTGGAGAGAGGTATCAGTAGAGGTGCCATACACACAACCCGAGAGCTCTATCTGAACATTAGAGGTCCCGGGATTTGTATCAGAACTTGTTCCAGACTGACTTCAGCCAAGCTACCTCCACAAGGCGCCCTTGTCGTCTCACAAGAACTCACAGAACAGCACAAGTCACACCTCAAGATGCCCGCAGCAGACCTTGGACAATGCCCTTTTGACTTGTCGGGATTTTCAGACAATTTTTTTTTAATAGAAACTTTTTGTCTTCCATTGTGGGGTTTAGAGCCGTGCTTCTTCACATGTCATACCAAACAACATATTTACCAGAGTCCATCATCCTTACTGGTCTCATTGGGGCAGGAAGCCGGCAGCTTCTCAGAGATCGCTCCATTGTTCCTGAGGAGTGTTGTGGTATTGGGTTCAGGACAAAGTGTCAGTAGCGGTCTGGGTGGTTCCCCACATGGTCTTCGTTCACACCCTTCTCGTAATTTGCCAATACGTGCACAATTCCATCTAACCTAACCAGAAACGTACGAACCCAAGCAACCCCCCTAACCTATCGAGTCGGATGCATAGAAAAACGTAAAGATTTGCCAGCCGTTACTTTACATAGTATAGGTTACTTTTGTAACATTGGTTACCGTAACGTACAAACCACGACCTATTAATTGTGAGGACGGTTGAGGCGGCCTGGTGGAGGGGGAGTGATGGCGGGAGGCGGCGAGCAAGAGAGATCACCACAGACCCGGGGCCAGTTGCCTGTACTCCACCTCGCTCCTCACACACCGCCACGACCCTGCCTCAAGGCTTCCCATAAATATTGGCCAAGTTCATTTTGCGGCGAATTAGTGCTTGAAAAGCTGTGAAAAAATTAAATAAACGTTTGGTGTCTAGTGTGGAACGACCGGCATTAACCCAGCAGTGTTGTGCGTGGGTGTGGCTCACGAGACAATATCAGAGTAGTTAGCCCTTGTGTGACCTTGTTTGGCTACTGATAAGACGCCGCCCAACGACAGAAATCAATTTTACGCTATTGTACTTTAGTCGTCTGAGCAGCTGTAGTGCCACCTGGTGCCTACTGCAGTACACCTGTACACACACACAGTAATGTATCGGCATGTGATCTTGATCGGATATTGATGAACATAACTTACAACCCACACACGTACAGACCAGAAAACGTTGTATAACCCATATTATACAACATCTTTGACTAGCCACAACTGGTTGGATACAAGAGCAGAGCCGCAAATGCACCGTGTGTGGAGTATGTGACGGGTACACCTGCCCCTCGGG
>WNGS01113158.1:9073467-9099885 GCA_020271785.1 Procambarus virginalis | reverse complement strand
ACACGTGCGGGTGCGTGATGGTGCAGGGGTGTGGAAGACAGCCCAGGAAGGCAGCCAAAGTGTACGGTGTTGTCCAGAGTGTTGTCCCAAGTGCTGGTACCCGCCATTTTACCGCTACACAGGTGGTGTAGTGTAGCCGCTAGTGTGTGTGTAGCGTAAGACCTTGTACACTACTGCAAACCTGTGCTTTAACGCAGCTAAACCTGCGTGAGCCACTTGAAGTATTATCTATCTTAATTAATACCAAATATATGTTCGGTTTTATGGGATTGACAACTGCAAATGTTGTAGATTAATTTTATACTTTTAATTATTTTGTTTGTTTTAGAGAATATATATCTTAAAACACACTCTGGTTATCTTCGAATATATCTGTATCTGTCGTGTATAGATCAAATTAGACTCAATAGAATCAATTAGATCGAGTCTCCTAGTGCCCAAGATGAATGAAATGGAATGAAACAATTAGATACGTTTATGGCATCTCACTTTTATTCGGAGCATATCAAACGACGTCCAACAGTAAAATACAACTGAATCCAAATGATTCAGGTTGCACTGAATCCAGGAAAAGCCTCTACTGCCTCCTGTTCTGTAAGGTTTCTTATTCCCTGTGGTCCTCCATTCTCTGTTCTTATTCTTTATGAGTTTCTCCCTTTGTAACGTTTTCCTTTTCTCTAAGCTTTCCATACTGAAGGTACTTTTTTCATTCGCATTCTCTATGGTCTCTTATTGTGTCATGTTTTGTGGTTGAAAACTCTCCTTTTCTGCAGCCTCCTGTTTACCAGGGTTTCCCATTTTCTGTGAAACGTTCTCAACGTTCCACAACCTTTATACACTACACTTATCTAGCAAGAATTTTGTTTTGCTTCTTGTTGTATATACGGTATACTAAGTGTTAACTGTAGTAACTAAAGGCTAAGTATACTAATAGTTACTATTTTTAGTAATACTAGTTCTGAGTATTCTAAGAGTTGGTATAGGATACAACGAGTATATAATAGTCTCCGTGGTGTAGTGTAGTGTTAAGACACTCGCCTGGCGTCCGCGCGAGCGCTTAGTCATGGGTTCGTAAATCCTTAACTATAGCTCTGTTTAACGCAACAGTAAAATGTGTACTTGGTTGTAACAACGATTCTTCGCGGCGGGGATCGTATTCCAGGAACTATGCGCGAAACGCTACGCTACTATTGGCTGTACAAGAATGTAACAACTCTTGTATATATCTAAAAAGGAAAAAAAAAGTTAATGGACTATTAAGAGTTATACTTAGTAGTTCACGAACTAAGCTCGTGATTAAAGAATACTTGCTGATTGATCAGCGGTTTGTAAGCCACAAGCCAAGTTTCAACATCAGGACCCAGAATGTTGGATAGATGCAAAAGGTCCGGTTGATCCCATGAACTTTTGTGTATATAATTATGTTTGTGGCTCCAGCGTCTGATGTCCGCGGGCATCAGTAAACATTAGGGTGATGGTGGGGGTGTGTACTTGAAGAAGTCATATGTCGATCAGTCACGATTTGTTAATAGTAGTTTTAATAACTTTTCAAGACTGAGCATAATTTTTAAGTGTTCCACAATACATTGTCCCTCTGGGGCCTGTTAAGACGGCCAACATAGGCTAAAAACTTTTTCGCCGCAAGTCTTACAGGGCTACCTGGCTACCTATCTGGTTCCCCTTCCAGGTTCCAATGTGTCAATGGGTCAGACCACACCCAAACCGTCCTAACACTAGGCTGTTTAAAGCAGCGGCCGTTCTCCCCAGACACCCGTTCTCACACTAGGCTCACAACGCATTCATCAATTTTAACATGCCTGTTTAGTTTAAAACAGGAATTTTTCCCAAAATATAATTAATATTATAATTATAAGCCATATGTGCATATATAGGCATAAGTTAGGGTGTAGGTGTTTAGGTTCTGTTTGGCGATTTATTGTATTTGTTGTACGTGGGTGTAAGCATTTACAGCGTTTTGGGTTCGAACAAAATTCGTTCAAATGATGGCACTGATTCTGGAAGTGTTCGAACGTAATCAGTTGAGAGTCGTGTGTAAACCATTTTTCATTCATAAAGAGGGGTTTGGCCGGTGCATGGATGGATGGAACTTTGGCCTTTGTTTACGAGGACGGGCTGCACGACTTAATTAGCGATCATAGAGCATTATACATATTAGCTCCGTCCAACACCTCCCCACTGAGTCCCACACACTGGATGATCACCATCCCACACCTGGATGATCACCATCCCACACCTGGATGATCACCATCCCACACCTGGATGACTCCACTGGATGACACCAGGGGAAAGCGAGGAGAACGAGTGCTGGATGACATTGATGTCTTACAGTGAGTGAAAGCGACGTTCACCCAGCCTGTACACCTCTCTCACTCACACAATGATACACATTCGTGTCGTCCCTGAAAGTTCTTTATGAAATATATTCAATAAACACCCATCTCAACGCGTCTGAAAACAAAGGAAGCGACGACCACCATCATCCGACTCGATAATGGGTCCACGACGGACCGAACCGTCGTCGTTTCCTGAACAAATCCACAAGGGCCCAGTGATGAAGGGTTCGAATCTACCTCTGGGATGATCCCAGCGCGCCTTGGTCTGGTTTCCTCTGTTTCGTTCCGTTCCTCATTTACGATATGGTTGGTTGCCTGTTAAATGTGGCTCACGTCTGCTTTTATGTTTATTGTGGCGCTAAGCTTTCTAGCGCCACAGTCGAGTTTGCCCAAGTTTGCTGCTAGTTCTCTCGGCAGCTTCAGTAGATCAGTCAAGCCGCTAATCTATATATTGATTGATGCTCTGTGACTTTTACATCACAACTCCCGTCTAGAAAGCAAGCAAGATATTTGTAATTTTGACTTTAAGTTTCAATTACAATTTCTGACAGTAAAATTTCAACAGAATTTATTATACGGTATTTATCTATCTGTAAGAAAGTGTCTGTCTGTCTGTAACGGTTGGAGACCAGGAGGCATGGCAGGATGTGCAGAATCACCCCGTTGAAGACGCAGAGGTGCAACAAGGTACTCTGAGAGAGAACATCTATCAACATCAGAAGCCCCGAGACTTTCAAACACTCTCCTGCTACACATAAGGGCGCTAACCTGGCCGTCTCTCAGCAGTCCTTCAAGAGAGACTCGACAAACACCCTCCAAAGAATACCTGATCAACCAGGCTGTGACTCATACGTCCAGGCGCGTACAGCCACGTCCAACAGCTGGTTGATCAGAGTATCCAGCAACCCAGGAGGGCCTGGGTCGGGGACATTGTGATTTGTGATTGTATGACAAGTCATTGGGTGGTTATGGTCATCCCCCTATGCCCCGCCTTATGGAGAATCGGCCTCCTATTCCTAATCCTAGCTACTCACTGTGAAGTCTCAAATGCTGGCTTGAGTGTCCATAGTGTGTTTTTGAGATTTTTCAGCCATTATCGATGTTGGAACAACGTCAGTAACGTGACAGTAGCGACAATTCCCGCCCAAAACACACGTCACCGAAACTACGACTTGGTACTACGTTCGAACAAATTTAACACCTAACCGTATAACCCACCAATATAGCAAGTTGTAACTGACATTCGTAATACGTCATAAACACGTAAGCCAAGATGTAACAACTTTATTACAAGTTGTACCAAGCAGAAAATAGAGACAGTTTCGGTTTGTGTTTCCAGGGATTTAAGTAACCGTTGTGTTTGTGGCAGCAGGCGAGGTAACAGTAGTAACACTGACAACACAGTATACAGTGTTGTGGTCATTACAACACAAATCTCGTGTACATCAACACTGGCGGCGGGTGTACGAACGTGGTGAAGGTGTACGAACGTGTTAATGTGTACGAACGTGTAATGGTACAGTGGAGGGTGTACGAACGTGTTAATGTGTACGAACGTGTGAGGGTGTACGAACGTGTTAATGTGTACGAACGTGTAATGTGTACGAACGTGTTAATGTGTGACGAACGTGTTGAATGTGTACGAACGTGTTGAATGTGTGCGAACGTGTTAATGTGTACGAATGTGTGAAGGTGTACGACACGTGGTAATGTGTACGAACGTGTGAAGGTGTACGCAACGTGTTTAATGTGTACGAATGTGTGAAGGTGTACAACGTGTTAATGTGTAGACGTGAAGTGTACGAACGTGTTAAAATGTGTACGAACGTGTGAAGGTGTAGAAACGTGTGAACCAAAGAGTCAGCAGGAAACAAGAGATGGTTATAAAGTCTGCTCTCGTCTAGTACTTCTCTGCTCTCTTAAGCTAAGAGCAGAGACAAACGAAAGCAAAGGATTAATGGAGAGACGATGCATATCACGTCCGCTGGTCAGTGCATCAGAGAACAAGAGTTGTTGGTGTTCACAACAAACATCTTCTTTGTTTTCTCAGTTCCAACCATTGGGCTCATTGGGCCAGATTCACGAAACAGTTACGCACACACTTACGAATCTTGTCCATCTTTTCCTCATCTTTGGCGCTCTTGTTTACAATTACTAAACGTTAATGAGCTCCGAAGCACCAGGAGCGGTTTTAATAACAATAACAACAGTGATTGGTAAGTTTTCATGCTTTAAACTTTTAATAAATGTAACCAAAGCCGTCAACAGTGGAGGAAGATGGTAAACACTTCGTAAGTACTTACGTAACTGCTTAGTGAATCCGGGTCCTGGACGGTAGAGCGACGGTCTTCGCTTCATGCCAGGTACGGCGTTCATTCCCCGAACCCGTCCAAGTGGTTTGGCACCATTCCTTTCGCCCGCTCCCATCCCAATCCTTATCCTGATACATTCCAAAGTGCTATATAGTTCGTGATGCTTGCCTGGCGCTCTCTCCTGATAGTTCCTTCCCTTCTTTGTTCTGAGCAGAGAGGCGGGGCTGAGGTGCGCGGCGCAGCCCGCCCTCCTAAGGTTCCCATCGTCAAGACGTCGTATTAATGGTGGCCCTATCCTACCTACCAGAGGACCGACGACAGAAAACGGGACAGTATGTACATGTCTCGACCGCCGCCGTGTTCTAGTGTGTCAAGTGTACTAGACGTACTAGAAAGGGGCTAAACATCCACCATGTTTAACCAAAATGTTCCGTTGTGTTAGGAGGCCGGGTCGCTCCAAGACCACAGCACAGTCCATGAGATACATAATATGCTACCGCAAGCAATTAATGAAACGGCTGACAATTGTAGGTTAGACATATATATATATATATATATATATCTATAATCTATATATATATATATATATATCTATATATTATATATATATATATCATATAATTATGATTTTGGGTGTATATAGGAGCTGCCTCGTATAGTCCTCTTCAAGTTACCTCCATTCTTATGTTCTTATGTTCTAAATTGTTGGTTGGAGCGCTTTAAGGTCGTCAGTTCCACTATCATCCTTTCTTCCAGTCATCGTGTATTGTTCCTGGTGTTGCCTTTATACATGATAATAATTATTTTACCTATTATTTGATGGATTTACAAGATAAATCCATTTCCCCAACCAACCCACCTGGTTGTCCATGAACGGATCATATATTGCAGATGGTGTACTGCATAGGTGCTCAGTTTGATCACAGTACAGATCAGTTGCAATATATACTAATGATTCTGTTAATCTTCCATGCCAAGAAGAACGCACATCCATCTCCTTATGAACATTACAATATATCAGCACAGACTTCCAGATGTTGCTAGTACTAGGGCTAGTACTAGGCACTAGTTAAGCCTACTAGCTAGTACTAGGCTAGTACTGAGACTAGACTATGCGCTAGTAACTAGGCTTAGCTTACTAGGCTACAGGTGTCCTTGGCAGGGTGCGCCACCTCCTCTTGTAGCATCTGAACAAGTGAAAAAATTTGGTCATAGAAACTTCTCTCCTGTATCCTTATTCATTTATTTAATTAGCCAATTACTGAAAACGGCGATGGGTCATATTTTGCCCAAACCCCCCTACAGTTTTCAAAATATCTGAAATATCGGAAAATTGACACCTGAGCGTGATTTTTGAGCCGAATTCTGACTCTCTGCACCTATTTTCATTTTCAAATTACGACTTTTTATACCGAAAATATGCCAATTACTGAAAACGGCGATGGGTCATATTTTGCCCAAACCCCCTACAGTTTTCAAAATATCTGAAATATCGGAAAATTGACACCTGAGCGTGATTTTGAGCCGAATTCTGACTCTCTGCACCTATTTTCATTTTCAAATTACGATTTTTTATACCGAAAATATGCCAATTACTGAAAACGGCGATGGGTCATATTTGCCCAAACCCCCTACAGTTTTCAAAATATCTGAAATATCGGAAAATTGACACCTGAGCGTGATTTTGAGCCGAATTCTGACTCTCTGCACCTATTTTCATTTTCAAATTACGACTTTTATACCGAAAATATGCCAATTACTGAAAACGGCGATGGGTCATATTTTGCCCAAACCCCCTACAGTTTTCAAAATATCTGAAATATCGGAAAATTGACACCTGAGCGTGATTTTTGAGCCGAATTCTGACTCTCTGCACCTATTTTCATTTTCAAATTACGACTTTTTATACCGAAAATATGCCAATTACTGAAAACGGCGATGGGTCATATTTTGCCCAAACCCCCCTACAGTTTTCAAAATATCTGAAATATCGGAAAATTGACACCTGAGCGTGATTTTTGAGCCAATTCTGACTCTCTGCACCTATTTCATTTTCAAATTACGACTTTTATACCGAAAATATGCCAATTACTGAAAACGGCGATGGGTCATATTTTGCCCAAACCCCCCTACAGTTTTCAAAATATCTGAAATATCGGAAAATGACACCTGAGCGTGATTTTTGAGCCGAATTCTGACTCTCTGCACCTATTTTCATTTTCAAATTACGACTTTTTATACCGAAAATATGCCAATTACTGAAAACGGCGATGGGTCATATTTTGCCCAAACCCCCCTACAGTTTTCAAAATATCTGAAATATCGGAAAATGACACCTGAGCGTGATTTTTGAGCCGAATTCTGACTCTCTGCACCTATTTTCATTTTCAAATTACGACTTTTTATACCGAAAATATGCCAATTACTGAAAACGGCGATGGGTCATATTTTGCCAAACCCCCTACAGTTTTCAAAATATCTGAAATATCGGAAAATTGACACCTGAGCGTGATTTTTGAGCCGAATTCTGACTCTCTGCACCTATTTTCATTTTCAAATTACGACTTTTTATACCGAAAATATGCCAATTACTGAAACGGCGATGGGTCATATTTTGCCCAACCCCCCTACAGTTTTCAAAATATCTGATATCGGAAAATTGACACCTGAGCGTGATTTTTGAGCCGAATTCTGACTCTCTGCATACCTTTTTGTGTTGGTAGACTTGTGAAGCGAGACCCTGATCAAGTGTTTAGGGCTAGCGAGTGGCCGTGCTTCTGGCCTCGCTTGTGAGCTGTAGTTCTTGTATTGTTGTATCTGGCCGCGAGATCTATGTCAAGCGTCTTGGTATAAGACAAGTTGCAAGCTTTGCATATGCCCCTGATTTCATTATGTTGATATGTGCCTCTGGAAGCAGGTTTGGTACAATGTCGACTCCCAAATCTTTTTGTTTGTTCTGTTTAAGGGCTCCGCCTTCTCATTATTTACTGTTCTTGCGGACTCCTCGCTCCCTTCCCTACTCTGATTACCTTACATTTACGTCGGGTGAAGTCGAGCAGCCATCTTTCAGATCACTTCAAGTCACCTTGCAACATTCTGCAATCCTCTCTTGTCCTAATTCTTGTTTAGGAGTTTTGCATTGACATAGGAGTCAACATCTCATCACAATGGTTGTACTATTCAAATCACTTGTGCTGTCCCGTCTTGAGTACTGCTCAGCACTCACCGTCCCCTTCAGAGCAAGAGAGATTGCTGAAATAGAGGGAATACAGAGAACATATACGGCATACATAGACGTGATAAAGCACCTAAATTATTGGGATCGTCTCAAAGTTCTCCAAATGTACTCACTAGAAAGGAGACGAGAGAGATATCACATATTATACACGTGGAAAATACTGGAGGGCCAGGTCCCAAATCTGCACAGTAAAATAACAACATACTGGAGTGAACGATATTGAAGAAAATGCAGAATAGAATCAGTGAAGAGCAGAGGTGCCATAGGCACAATCAGAGAACACTGTATAAACATCAGAGGGCCGCGGTTGTTCAACACCCTCCCAGCGAGTATAAGAAATATTGCCGGAACAACCGTGGACATTTTCAAGAGAAAACTAGATAATTTTCTTCAAGAAATACCGGACCATCCGGGCTGTGGGGGGTATGTGGGCCTGCGGGCCGCTCCAAGCAACAGCCTAGTGGACCAAACTCTCACAAGTCAAGCCTGGCCTCGGGCCGGGTTTGGGAAGTAGAAGAACTCCCGGAACCCCATCCAGCAGGCAACATCCTCAGTCAGATCTAACACATACTAAGGAACAGGATGGGTCACAATACTGATTAGTTCAGTACTCCACTGGTCACTCTGCTGATTTATTTGCTACCATGGTGACTCTTCGTCTCCTAGGTACTCCTTCACCCATTCCAGTACTCTCCCCGTGAGTAGAGTTCTTCAAGTGTGAGTAGAACGCTGCTATGTTGCATAGTCTTCAAGGGCGTGTCGCCCGAGAAGCCGGTGTGCTTGTGGCGTGTGTTGTACACTGTTGCCGGACATCAGTGTAGGTCTAGCCTGGGGCTAGAAGATAGAAGGCTGTGGCTAGTTGACAGAAGTTCTGGGGTTATGTTGTACCGGCACCGGAGGCCTGAGAATAGGTGGATGAGGATAGCAGATGGAGTATGGAATAGGGGAAAAGTAGGAGAGGGAGGTTGTGAAGAGGAACCTCCCTCTCGACACTGAGTGTGTAAACCCTCCCGTTACAGCGGCCACACACCCCCACCCCCTCTAACACCACCTCTCCTTCAATACCTCGTCCCCCCCCCCCGCTTCCTAAACCCTCGCCAGCTGCTTCCAGTGTGTCTGTTACTTCACGCAAGCCCACAAGTGGTTTACGGCTAATCACTATTTAATTTGTATCTTTTACATTAGTGTTCAAACTATTTTCCAATGCCTCTGGTTGTTCTTGGAGTCCAAAATCACGTGTTCTACCATGCACTCATTTCATCCATGCTCCTCTGAAAACCCTAGTAAAAGGGTCGTTATTTTAACCCAGCTGTTTATCAACTAGGAGCAACTTTCCAACGGAAAGAGTCAAAAGCCTGTGGGAAGGGAAAAGCTCTCAGTCAGTCTTCTACTTTCTGACGTGAGCGCCGTAAGTTACACGTCGACAACCCTCTATAGCACGCAAGTCACTTCTCCAGTCCGCCCCTCTCTTCTCCTCCTTCCCCCGTTAATAATTCCTCTCGCCACTAAACAACGGAAAAGTCGAGTCACAGGAGAAGGAGAGAGGGGAGTGGGGAGTGAAGGTAGGACAGTACTGTCAAGATGGGTCACTAGATTACTCATGTGTCTGTCCCTCTGACAACAAGGAATTATTACTCACCTGAGTAACCATTTGCGATTCATCACCTTCACATGGCTGTGTGCGTGTTTGGGAATACGTTTGTGCGTGCGTGATTATGTATGTGTGTGTGTGCTGGTGCGTGCGTCTGAGCGCACATGTTTGTGCTGGATTAGTATTGGTTCTAACTGGACCTTAGAGAACCGTTCTCACAGCGCATCGCAGTCTGTTTACTCCCTTCCAGAAACAAAGAACGCATTCAGTAGCATAACTGATCCATGTTCAGTTGGATGTGTACACTATGACTACACTTTGTGTCGTCAATGTGGGTCATAGTGCAAAGTAAAGAAAACAGACACAAACAACCCTACATATCTTCAAGCATGCATTGTGTAAAGTGAAACATTTCGATCAATAAATCGAAGAAAATGGACTCTACTCACTTGGGCCACTCCCCAAGGGATCCTAAGACATTCACGGGACTCTCCAAGAGGGCCGGCGCGGTTTCTCACATCGCGAAATCGTTTGAAAATGTCGAGAAGAGTTCTAGTAAAGATTCGGGTCACATCGCCAAGAGGAGCGGAGGTAGGAATGAGCCACAGAAGAGCGACTCGTTCGAAGGGGTCTCGAGGGAGCCACAACCGCTGGCTCAGCAAGGCTTTCAACGACACGACCCCGACAGGGCTTCTGAAAGACATATGCGAAGGCAACAGAGGCCTCATCAGCAGACTCACACGCCTCAGCAACAACAGTCATATAATTACCAACAGCAGCAGCAGCAACAAATTAATTTTCAGCAGCAGCAACAGCAAATTCTTTTACAGCAACAACAACAAATGCGTTATCAACAACAACAACAACATCAACAAACTCATCAGCAGCAACAGCAACAAATAAATCAACAGGAAGAGCAGAGACAACAACAGCAGAGAAATCACATTCAGCAGCAGCAACAAAGACAAAAGCAGCAAGTTCAACAACAACAACAACAACAAAGACTTCAACAACAACACCAACAACAACAACAGCAGCAACACCAACAACAGCAACAACAACAGAATCAACAGCTGCAACACAGAAGACAGCAGGAGGAACTCTTCAGATCCCAGGACCCCCCACGTGAATCTTACCGGGAGCCGGCTGACTCTCTCCACCTGCCCAGGCCCACAGTCGCCAACAGACTCCTCGATCTTCACCAGAGTTACGACGAACCTAAGTCAGACCCGGAGATATCCAGTCCTCTCAAGAACCTCGCCAACAGCCAGGGAAAACTCTACTTCGGTTCCGGCTTCAGGAACATTGGCGGGGTCTCGGAGAAGCCACCTAACCAGCAAACTGGACTGCTGAAGAACTTGATGAGTTTCACCCCAAAGCTCGTCAGGGGTCCGACGCTAGGGGAGCTGATGAGAGGAGATATTATCACGTCTTCAAATAGGTCCTCTGGGGTGCCCAATCCTGGCGATCCCCAAGCCTCGACGAGCCGCAATGAGGCTGCGCTCCTCGACAAGACTTCTGTGAAAAATGCGCCTCAAGGAAAATCGTTCTCAGAGCAGAATTTGTCACCATCTAGAAGAAGTACAACAAATATATCTCAGATGGTGTCTCGTGATCCCATTGTACATATAGCTCCAAGAGCAGGACGCGGGGCGGGAAAGCCCCCGACACCAATACCACAACGATCCGCTAGAATAGTCAGCCCTAGAAGACCTCCATCTCTAATGCAAACGAATATAAACAAAGATAAAAATATAGTGAGAACTGCTGAGCCTTTGAACAGACTTGATAACAATAGTTGTGTTAGAACTGTGGTTGAGAATGAGCGTGTGGACCATACCTATGATTTGGACGTGGTGTTAGAAAACGGGGATTCGTCCTCGTCAGAAATCATCATAGAAAATGACGCGACATCAGTTAAAGGTAAGACTCATTTATCGTAGCACTACCTATTTGATTTGACTTATTTATTGTGGAGCGTTAATAAAGTTTTGTCTTATAGTTTTTGTTACTTGAAATGCATAATTAATATAAATGCTACCAAAGTGTTCATATATCTATAAAATTAAACTTTAGTTAACGCAAGTCGCACTATACATTAGACAGTATAACTGGCGTAAAGTTTCACGATGGGAGGATATTGGCCGACCTAACCAAACTAACATAGCCTCATTTAGAATTGTTATTCAACTCCCTAACAGAAAGTAGAACGGGATACTCTTTCTTCAATTTGGTGTGTAAATGATGCATTGTGGGAGAGGGCCGTCGGGACGTCCACAGCAGGCTAGCACCCTGGAGCAGTTAGTGTGACTCCCGCAGCGAGCACTACTCTCCCTCCCTCTTTGTAAATGTAAAAGAATGTAATGTAAATGTAAGAATGTAAACATCATTTTACACTTTACGAAGATCATTCCTTAAGAACCTATTGAAATTTCCAGTAGCTAAGCAATAAACTTACTGTTAAGTATTTACCTAGTTTAGTATTTACTCTGGTTGACGGTCAGGGGTGGCCTCTCTAGGGCGCAAAGCCAGGGTAGGTTGATATGGGGGAGAAGCTGTTACCCATGCAGCAGGTTCCCCTCTCCACGGCGCCGAAAGTCTCTAATGGAAAAGCAAACGCCAATACGATTGGTTCCAGCGCCGTCGCAGGAACTGTCAGAACGAGGCTAAAGAGTTTATAACATATGCACGAGGATATTATGGCACATCGAGTTACAGTATTTCATAAATTAATAATGCGTTATATATCAACAAGCTCCATATATGCTATATAGTAGTCATATATACCCTATATGTAGTCAGGAAATTAATATTATCACGCACAAGAAACATTAGAGTAGTTTCCGCTTGAATCACCGACATGTCACATATTCTTTGATTCAGTTAATCACGTGTACGTTTTCTTCGACGGCGTGAGGCCAACCGCTCGCGGCAGCAGCTCACAGAATCTCTAACCTCCCCACACACATCATTTGGTCACGTGAAGCGTGCGTATGATCGCCGTATTTGCGCTAATAATATCGACGCGGGTTTCTGCGATGATGCGCACCCGTCACCGCTGGCTTGAGCCTGGGAAGCGTGTGTAGACGGCTGGACGTGGGAGAATGCACGGGAGGCGGGGGAGAGGAGATATACGGTGCTGTAACGGATCAAGGAGCCTCCCTCTACAAGCTTCCGTGTAGGAATTAGGCTACAAAAGCCTAACGTTCTCTAAATATGCTTAACGTTCTCTAAATACGCTTAACGTTCTTTATAGACCAAATAAGGTCGTGTTATATTAAGTTGTGAAGAGTTTGGGACGGTCAGTCTCTTGTATGTTTGATTTTTCTTAGTAGTTGTTATGCAAAATTATAATAGCGATGTATTTTACAACACCTCTGCTGAAGGATAGGAATATGTATACTTGAGTGTACTCTATTTCTCGGTATGTATACACTGAGAGTTTGCTATAGTCCTGAACTGTCCAGGACTCTTGTATACTTGCTGATTGGTCAGTAAAGTGTTGTGGTGGTCTTAATAAACCTCGAGAAGTTGATGGGCCTTAATAACTCTCCAGTGATTGATAGGTCTTAATAACCCTCCAGAGGATGATGGGCCTTAATAACCCTCGATACGTTAATAACCCTGCAGATGTAGATAGGTCATAATATCTCTCCAGTGGTAGATAGGCCTTAATAACCCTTCAGTGATAGGCCTTAATAACCCTTCAGTGATAGGCCTTAATAACCCTTCAGTGATAGGCCTTAATAACCCTTCAGTGATAGGCCTTAATAACCCTTCAGTGGTAGGCCTTAATAACCCTTCAGTGATAGGCCTTAATAGCCCTTCAGTGTTAGATAGGCCGTATAGTAACCCTTCAGTGACTGATTGGTCGTAAATTACTCCAAACACCAAACCAAAATTTATGCAGATAATTTTCCGTCTTTTTAATGGTGTTGTTTATTTAACATGAATTCTGGCCTCATAATATTCCAATGTCGGGATAGGATATTAATTGGAGAAGAAATGAATGAGTTAGAAGCAAATCAATACTGGAAGAGTGGATATAGAAGAATATTAGATTTTTATGGCTATAGAATTGTAACGCTCAATATAGAGAGGAGGCGAGCAGGGTCCCACATAATATTACTGGGCACAAATTTCCTGATTTACATCAATGTCCAACATTAGAATATGGACTAATTTCACGTTTCACGTTTCAAACAAGATTGATATGAGATTTAAGGCAAATGAGAGCTGGAACATTTAGCAAGAAAGCTTACATAGTAAGCAACATTAATCAGACAAATGGATTCTTAAGGTCACACGCGGTAAATGCAAAGTGATATAAAAGGGAAATTAGTAGAAAGAGGCACAGAACAACGTGGAGAGAGTGGGAGGCAATTAAAGCTCTCATGAGAAAATATGAGAATATGATCTAAGAGGGTCTTAAGGGCTTACAGCCACAAGAACTACAGTTCGGAACGTAAACGCTATATACACACACTATGTCGGAGCGTCGGAGCAATCCTTGCGTATGCAGAACCATCATGGAACCCACAGATGGTCAAATAATAATGTACAATCATGAACAAATTGTCACAAGTTGCTATTGAAAATACATAGCCGGAGATATCAGGACATTCTCAGTGAGTGAACCTACAGACACTGCGGGTAAACATTATGTAGACCACTCACAAGATATTGAGAAATACACACACAGATAAAGGGAAGGTAAGGGGAGAAAGGAAAGGGAAGGGAGAAAGGAGAAAGGAAATGGAAGGGAAGGGAGAAAGCAGGAGAAAGCGCTAAGTCATTATGACTATATAGCACTGGCAAGGAGTCAGGATAAGGATTTGGTATGGCAAGGGGGAAAGGAATCGTGCCCAACCACTTGGACGGTCGGGGATTGAACGCCGACCTGCATGAACCAGACTGTCGCTCTACCGTCCAGCCCAAGTGGTTGGGCACACACAAATAAAAAGCCAGACGTTTTCCGATGAAGTGAACAGGAAGAGGAGAGAAGATGAAACTAGAAAGACAATGCACAAAAGAAATCACAATAACGTAATGTCTCAGTGAGAATATCAGAAGCAGCCATAACATTTTTCTGAGAAAGGTTAATAAGTCACATAAATGTATGCAGGCAATCCTTCATTTTTCTAAGTAGATATAAGACATTTGTAGACAATAGTGAACAGTGCAGACAAGGAGTCACAATAACGTGGCTGAAATATGTTGACCAAACCACATACTACAAATGGTCCAGGACGGACCGAAACGTCGTCGTCCCTTCACTTTCTAGTGCGTGGTCTGGTCAACAGTGACGCTCTAGATACCTACACGCCAAGAGATAGACCCAAGCATTAAGTAAATACTTGCAGATAACAACACACATACACTAATATATTATCATAATAGACAAAAGCTCAGTTTTAACGCTCACTAACTTTGTGTGGAGTGGCCACTGTGCACCAGGTGCTAATGGGTTTTTATCTTTTTTTTTTTTTGCAGGTATGTAATTGGTGGCGCGGCGGCCGACGGCAACAGTTCCTGGCCTGTTGTAAGTGTGGAGTGTAATGAACAGTCTTATTATTTACGTTGTTATTAAATATGTTTGTTATGGTTGAACACATAAATCACAATAACGTTATATGTCAATTGAACAATTCCAGTGAACAGATTTGGTTGACAGCCCAAGTGCATGGTGGGGGGGGGGGGGAATTGTGTGAAACCCCGGTTAGGCTTCAGTGGAAGCCTCGGGATCCTCGTGGGTGGCAGCAGCACCCCAGGTTGCAATATTTTGACCATGTCGTGGTACAGTTGACTAGAGCGCGTCTGGGAACACCCACCGCATATAGGTTCGAACCCTCATCACGGCCCTTGTGGATTTGTTTATTATGATTGATATTGTTGTTACCGTCGTCCGTGTATTGCAGGCGACGAGTCACAATAACGTGGCTGAAAAATGTTGACCAAACCACACACTAGAAATTGAAGAGACGACGACGTTTCGGTCCGTCCTGGACCACAATCGACTTGATAATGGTCCAGGACGGACCGAAACGTCGTCGTCTCTTCAGTTTCTAGTGTGGTCTGGTCAACGTCCGTGTGTTGTTGTGTTGGAACGGGTGTAGTGGAGGGAAGCTCCGCGGGGCCGTCTCAGCTGTTTCTTAAGAACATCAGAGATACAGGAAGACAACAGAGTTGAGGTGAGGAGCACGATGGTGTGCCATTCAAGATGGGTGGAGACGGGCGGCGGGTCAGTCCACTTCGGGCTCACCATAGCCCGTGCTACTTGGAACTTATTATTCCGAGTAGCTGAATCTAAAACAACAACAACAACAACAACAGGGGACGGGAGATGCTCTTGATTAACATGTGTTGCACCCAGGTGTACTCACCTAATTGTGCTTGCGGGGGTTGAGCTCTGGCTCTTTAGTCCCGCCTCTCAACTGTCAATCAACTGGTGTACAGATTCCTGAGCCTACTGGGCTCTATCATATCTACATTTGAAACTGTGTATGGAGTCAGCCTCCACCACATCACTTCCTAGTGCATTCCATTTATTAACTACTCTGACACTGAAAAAATTCTTTCTAACGTCTCTCTGACTCATCTGAGTCATCACTCGATGACTCATCATCGCTAGGTGTACCTAGCATCAGGTGTACACGGCGCCCGCTGCCCCTTAATGAGCTTTAAATGTACACAGTTGTAAATGTAAACATGATAAGAAAAACAAGTGAAAAAGAGTCACGGCACTGAACTAATGATGGTCGAAAGGCGGGGCTTAGGAGCAGATGCTCGACGCTGTAAGCTCATCTAAGTGAGTCCAAACCATTAGACAATCGATGGTTGGAAAGGTGGGGGTCCAAGAGCTGACACCTCCCTCCTACGGGCACAAATAGGTTGAATGGGTCGAATTTGGATAGGAGAGAAGACTTGGAGAAGTGTGTCAGGGGAGCTGACCGACGGGCATTAACTGGCGGCGTCCTGCCGCACGCGGCCAATTACCGCCCTCGCAAGTGTTGCTTTCTGGTTCATCCCGCCACCACCTGTCGCCCTCGAGACGCTTCTTGCTCGGAGGCTGTCTGTGTTCTGTTCTCTGTGCCACATCCTCGTACATGCACCCCCCTACCGCCCTGTCTATCACCCTACCATCCTGTCTATCACCCTACCACCTGTCTATCACCCTACCATCCTGTCTCCCTACCACCCTGTCTATCACCCTACCACCCTGTCTATCTCCCTACCATCCTGTCTATCACCCTACCACCCTGTCTATCACCCTACCACTCTGTCTATCACCCTACCACCCTGTCTATCACCCTGCCCAGTGTATGGAGTCTGCCTTCACCACATCACTGCCTAATGCATTTCATTTGTTCACTACTCTAAACATTGAAAAAGTTCTTTGTAATGTCTCTATAGCACATTTGGATACTCAATTTTCACCTGTGTCCCTTGTGTGTGTACCACTGTATTAAATAAATTTTATGTTATCAATTCATCTAAGAATCTTTTATGTGGTGATCATGTCTCCCCTAACTTTTTTTTTTCAGCGACTTGAGGTTTAGTTCCCGTAGTCTATCCTCGTAGCCCATGCCTCTCAGCTTGGGTACCAGTATGGTGGCATACTTTTGAACCCTCTCCAATTTAGTCTCGTGCTTGACTAAATACAGACTCGACGCTGGAGCTGCATATTCCAGGATTGGTCTGACATATGTGGTATATAACGTCTTAAATGATTCCTTACAGAAGTTTCTAAAGGACGTTCTTATGTTGGCTAACTAACATATGCCCCTGATGATATCCTCTTGATTTGGGCTTCGAGGGGCAGTTCTGGCGTGATATCAACCCCCAGGTCTTTCGCCCAGATTATTGAAGGATTTCATCTTCCAAATGGCATCTTGTATCCGGTCTTCTGCTCCCTACACCTATCTTCATTACTTTGCATTTGCTCGCGTTAAACTCTAATAGCCATTTGTCGGGCCATTCCTTCAGTTTGTCCAGGCCATCTTGCAACATTATGTTGTCTTCCTCTGTCTTAAACCTTTTCATAATTTTAGCGTCATCAGCAAACATTGACAGGAATGAGTCTGTACCCTCTGGAATTTAATTTACGTATAACAAAACCTGAATAGGTCAGAGTACAGAGCCCTGTGGGACTCCGCTGGGGACTTCACGCCAATCTGAGGTCTCACCCCTCACTGTAACTCTCTGCTTCATATTGCTTAGGTACTCCCTCATCCACTGGAGCACCTTAACAATTACTCTTGCTCGTTTCTCCAACTTATGCACCAGCCTCTTATGGAGACCTGTGTCAAAGGCTTTCCACGTCCACGAAATCACAGTCCGCCCATCCTTCTCTTTCTTGCTTAATCTTTGTTACCTGGTCGTAGAATTAAATTAAACCTGCGAGGCAAGGTTTGCCATCCTTGAACCCATGTTGGGGGTGTGTCACGAAGTCCCTTCTCTCCAGAAGTGTTACTAGGTTTTTGTAACTCACGATCTTCATAACCTTGCATGGTATACAAGTTAGGGACACTGGCCTGCAGTTCAGTGCCTCTTTCCCTTTTTGTATATTGGAACTACATTAGCTGTCTTCCATATTTCTGGTAGGTGTTCTGTTTTCAGTGACTTATACGAAATGAAGAGTGGCAAGCAATGGGCTGCTGCACGTTCTTTTAGTACCCATGATGACATTCCATCAGGCCAAACAGCTTTTATCACGTCCAAATGCAACAGATACCTCTTAACCTCATCTCTGGTAATTTCAAACCCTTCCAAAGGTGCCTGGCTTATAATTGTCATATTTCTTAGTTCAGAGACTTCACCTCGTTCTATTGTGAAGACCTCCTGGAATCTCTTGTCATCAACTATTCTTTCACTGTTGTTTTCTTCCTGATATGACTGTGGAGGAGTTTTGGAGTTTTGTGTCGGTCTTTGCTTTATTTGCTAGCTCATTTTCATACTGTCTCTCCGCTTATATTCTCACACTGTGATATTCATCCTAGTGCTGTGGTGTGTGTGTGTGCTGTGTGTGTGTGTGTGTGTGTGGTGTGTGTGTGTGTGTGTGTGTGTGTACTCACCTAGTTGTACTCACCTAGTTGTGCTTGCGGGGGTTGAGCTCTGGCTCTTTGGTCCCGCCTCTCAACCGTCAATCAACAGGTGTACAGTTTCCTGAGCCTAATGGGCTCTATCATATCTACACTTGAAACTGTGTATGGAGTCAGCCTCCACCACATCGCTTCCTAATGCATTCCATTTGTCAACCACTCTGACACTAAAAAAGTTCTTTCTAATATCTCTGTGGCTCATTTGGGCACTCAGTTTCCACCTGTGTCCCCTAGTGCGTGTGCCCCTTGTGTTAAACAGCCTGTCTTTATCAACCCTGTCGATTCCCCTGAGAATCTTGAATGTGGTGATCATGTCCCCCCTAACTCTTCTGTCTTCCAACGAAGTGAGGTTTAATTCCTGCAGTCGCTCCTCGTAGCTCATACCTCTCAGCTCGGGTACTAGTCTGGTGGCAAACCTTTGAACCTTTTCCAGTTTAGTCTTATGCTTGACTAGATAGGGACTCCATGCTGGAGCCGCATACTCCAGGATTGGTCTGACATATGTGGTATATAATGTTCTGAAAGATTCCTTACACAAGTTTCTAAAGGCCGTTCTTATGTTAGCCAACCTGGCATATGCTGCTGATGTTATCCTCTTGATATGAGCTTCAGGGGACAGGTCTGGCGTGATATCAACCCCCAGGTCTTTCTCTCTCTCTGACTCTTGAAGTATTTCATCTCCCAAATGATACCTTGTATCTGGTCTCCTGCTTCCTACCCCTATCTTCATTACATTACATTTGCTTGGGTTAAACTCTAACAGCCATTTGTTCGACCATTCCTGCAGCTTGTCCAGGTCTTCTTGAAGTCTCAAGCTGTCCTCCTCTGTCTTAATCCTTCTCATAATTTTGGCGTCGTCAGCAAACATTGAGAGGAATGAGTCTATACCCTCTGGGAGATCATTTACGTATATCAGAAACAGGATAGGTCCAAGTACAGAGCCCTGTGGGACTCCACTGGTGACTTCACGCCAGTCTGAGGTCTCACCCCTCACTGTAACTCTCTGCTTCCTATTGCTTAGGTACTCCCTTATCCACTGGAGCGCCCTACCTGTTACTCCTGCCTGTTTCTCCAGCTTATGCATCAACCTTTTATGGGGTACTGTGTCAAAGGCTTTCCGACAGTCCAAAAAATGCAGTCCGCCCACCCTTCTCTTTCTTGCTTAATTCTTGTCACCTGATCGTAGAATTCTATCAAGCCTGTAAGGCAAGATTTACCCTCCCTGAACCCATGTTGATGGGTTGTCACGAAGTCTCTTCTCTCCAGATGTGTTACTAGGTTTTTTCTCACAATCTTCTCCATGTGTGTGTGTGTGTGTGTGTGTGTGTGTGTGTGTGTGTGTGTGTGTGTGTGTGTGTGTGTGTGTGTGTGTGTGTGGTGTGTGTGTGTGTGCGCTCACCTATTTGTGCCTGCAGGATTGAGTTCTAGCTCTTGAACCTCGCTTTTCTAGCCCTGGTTGTCTAATGCAAAGACTCCTGACCTATTTCCCTACCATACCTGCTTTTAAAGTTATGAATGGAGTTAGCCTTTACAGTCTGCACCTTTAGGTCATTCCATTTACTCACTACCCTTACTCTATGACACATCTGAGTCTCAGGCTTCCATCCGTGTCCTCCTTGTTATATGGTTATTCATTGTAAACATCTTCTCTGTTTCCGCCTTGTCAATCCTTCTAAGTATTTTAAACGTCTTTATTATGTCTCCCCCTCTCCCTCCTCCTTTCTAACGTCGTCAGGTTTAGTTCCTTCAGTCTGTCTTCGTACCTCATCCCTCGCAGCTCTGGGACGAGTCGTGTTGTGTGTGTGTGTGTGTGTGAAGCACACGTGTTTATGTGTGCGCATGTGTACTTATCTGTTTCTCTTAGCGACGTGTGTACAAAAGTAGCAATCAGTAAAGCTGTGGTTGTTTGCTGTGGTGTGAGGGCCTAGGGAGGGAGGGGGCACCAAGCCACGCGCGCCATATGTTATCCGCGGACACGGGGAGGCGTGCCGCTATTGGTCGCTCACGAGTTCAGTAGATCACAGAGTCCAGCAGACAACAGTTGGTAACGAGCTCCTGCTCCTTCTGCTGTTGCTGTTGCCGCCCCTTCCCCCTCCCCACCTACGCTAATACCGCCTCCGCGTCCAGTCGAACACTTGCCTTCCCTGGCGGGTACTGGTGGATGGGTCACCACGTTCTGCCGGCCTCTGCCTGACGGGGCCTTCACCAGGTACTGCTACGTCGTCAGGTGTTTGATATTTCAGGCACTAAGGTCGCTAGGAATCACACTTAAAAGGTAGGCCTTCTGACGGAGGCCCGGTTTCTGAAGAACCAGCTGGTGATCTTTAAGACTTAGAAGAGTGACACGTTTAGACACCTTGTTTTATGGGGCGTCGCTACTATCTGGATGAATATTACCTCACCCACGCAAATGGTTGAACCCATCATTAAGACAAATGTTTTGTGCTTAGTAGTTTGTAAAGTGCCCTGGGCCATCGGCCTCTAGAAGTGTAATGTCTAAGACCGTCTGAATGCGTTTAAAGTGCCTGGGGTAAAGAGTCGCTGGAAGTGTGAGCATTGAGCAGGAGCTCCATAGTGTAACCCTCCGACGGTACCTGCAGTGGCCGTCTTGGTGTTGTGGAGGTGTTCAGTGTTCGTGGTGACGGCGGAGGGAGCCCTCACCGGGAATGTTGGTGATGGCCGCTGTGTGAGGCCCGAGGGGCGCGGTGTGTGTACCTAACAAGAGACGCACAAACCCAAGCCACCCACCTAACCTACAGCCTCTGGAGGTGCCGGTGTGGGCGGGTTACAGTAGGATACACTGATCCTCTCATGTGCGTGTTAAATTAAATAGCATAGAAGGATTTAAAGAAAAAATAAAGGCAAAAATAAGAGAAAAGTGTTCCGTAAGAGCAATATGTTTGAGGAATAAGCCAGGGAAGTGCGTGTTTGGGTGGGTGTTGGCGGGGGTGAGGGCAGGCGAGAGCCACAGCGTCATGGTTGATGTATGTGGCGCTCAAAATGTGAGACAGTGAACCCACACGTCGGAGCACAGGGACGCCTCTGGAGGTCAGAACCGGGGATGGATGTCGTTATGTTCCCGAAAGTCCCTGACCCGACCCTCAAGGGCACCAAGCCCCACTTTCCCCTCCACCCTGACTCCTCCTCTCCGGAGTCCATCCACCCCAAGAGGAACGCGTCCTTCCTCTGGAATAAGAGCACCACAGACTTGGAAGGTTCCTTTGATCAGGAAACTTTCTTTCAAATGCACAGACATCTTCTGTCGGAGAGTGACCACTCCACCGAGCTTGAGAAGAGCCTCTACGGACGGAGGAAGGGCATCGCCGGTACGTACTCAACACTGGAGAGCAAGACCTCGGCCCAAGACACCCACATCTACGCCGGCATGACCACGCCTTACGACGAGCTCACCTACGAAGAAACACTCTTCGAACTCCATCGAGACAGGAAGATGATGTCTCAGCACAACAAGGTGGGTAGTTCAGTCCCTCTTACCAGTGAGGAGGAAATATCTCTCCAGACCTTCCTCAGTAACCGCAAAGCCATTTTAAATGAAAGAGTCGCTGCCAGTTGCGATCTGAAGAAACCCAGGTCGGATATAGGAGGGTTAAAGTTTGTTAGAGACGATAAAAATAATTCCAAGAGGAATCTTATCTCACGAAGAAATAAGAGTTTAACACCACCAGGAGTGGAGTGTTCTCCCGGCAGTGCTCACAGTGAAAGCTTCTGCCACGGCCGCGGGGTTCAACAGCACCGTCGTCAGGCTGACGGCGACGAGAGTTACAAAAGTATGCTTTCAGAGAGACTCATTAAGACGTACATCGAGGAACGCATAAAGGAAGTAGAGAAACAGATCCGACAGGAGGTGGCGGAGGAGGCGAGCCAGGTGAAGCAACACCCGCGCTCGCGGTCACAAGTGCCTCTCACAGATATGGCTTCAATAAATATCGACTCCACAGAACACTCTAGTAGAGAATTTATTCTTAGGGAGATCGCGGCAGTTCTAGCTGCCAAGGGGTACCTGCCAGGGGCCCGGCCGCAGGAAGAGGAAGGCTCCTCTCCTCACAGAGACTCCTCACCCTCCATGCCTCCATCGCGCAAGATTTTACAGGACAAGCTTGGCACCCCTCACCTACACCGCCTCGGGTCAGCGTCGAGTCTGACGAAAGTGCAGCGGTATAAACAGGCCTCACCTCGCAGCACGCCGCCCAGACCTCGCAAGTCGGTATGCAACTCCGCCAGCAGCACCTACAAGAGTCACAAAGAGTCGAACAGGGAATGTGGTGTCAGGCCTGTGCAGGATTTTCCATGTCTTGCGAAGGACAGCCTAAGGAGCCACGCTGTCACCGAAACAATAGAGTTTAAGAGGAGGAAACGCAAGTCACCAAGCTCAAGAAGCAGCCTCACGAGCCTGATGCGTACTCAAGAGTCTTCCAGTAGCGATTCGGACATAAACAATAATATTCTCTCCCGAAGACTGAGCAATTGCAGCAAAAATACTGCTAGTGCTACAGGCAGCATGGCACGAGTGGCGTCCTCTGACGGAGGAGTGACCGTAGAGCGACCATATCATTCCTCGTCACACAACACTTACGCCATCCCAAATATTATCACCGCAGAACAGTCTATTACTGCAAATAAAGCCAGTTCACCTTCCCAAAATAGTAACCGGTCCTCTCGGTACTCTAAAGCGAACATATTACACACAGACAGCCAAGAAATACTACCAGATTACTTTCCTTCTCCGGACAGGAAAACACTGCCCGTATCCCCTCTTGTTCAGTCTAATTCCACATCTGCGTCGTTTGCTCCTTCAGTGGCGGACCGTGAGGAGCGCCGCGTGCCCCCACCACGCCCTCCTGCCCCCTTAGTTCCTCTGCCGCCTCCCAGGCCGCCCCTGCCCCTGTACAAGGTCAAAGAGCTCCAGTTACAGACCTCAGGGAGCCAGGGCAGCCGAGTTAGTGTCCAGCAGCAGGTGGCAGCAGTGTCAAAACCGCTGCCACTCCTCATGTCATCGCCTGCCACGGCGCCACCATCAGGACCGCCGCCTCCTGTACCAAAGCGACCGACGAGAACAATACAAGACTCTGCTTCAGACCTGTCGCCCGCCAGACCAGCGGAGAGGCGGCCCCATGGCGCCCGTGGAGATGGCGTTTATATCACAGAAGCTGAGGCTATGGCAGCCACGCGGCAAGCAGAAAAACTATCAAGTCAGTTAGAAAGTCCAACGTCCACAATGATGCCAGAGGGCGCGGCGTCGCAAAGCGACATTAAAGATGCGAGTCTCTGTAGCAATATGGCCGGCGAGGCAGCGACGGACACCGCCCCCTCACCGGACGCCGCCGTCAGAGTTGACACTGGGGACGCGGCTCCTGACGACGACTGTTTAGAGGCGTCTCTTACCACTTCCACGGTAAGGTCGTCAAGGACTGCCAAGCTGGGGTGCCGGAGGGCGCCTGGCCCAGGGTCGCCCCAGCAGGGGAGCCCCGCGAGACAGTCCCTCTTAGGGTATTCGTCGGCGACCTCCCAGCCCCACGAGGACCGCTCCGAGGCCGACTACTTCATGATGGACGACCACACAGCAGGTACCCATAATATTCGTAACACACATTTCATTCCACTATTATCCAGGGCCCAACCACTTGGGCTGGACGGCAAAGCGACGGTCTCGCTTCATGCAGGTCGGCGTTCAATCCCCTACCGTCCAAGTGGTTGGGCACTATGCCTTCCCTCCGTCCCATCCCAATCCTTATCCTGAACCCTTCCAAGTGCTATATAGTCGTAATGGCTTGGCGCTTTCCACCCCCCTGATAGTTCCCTTCCCTTCCACTATTATCCCAGGCAGAACACATACAGCAATATTAATTTTAATTTGTCTTTAACAAATAAATACACTTATCTGCACATTGATTACGTTGAGGAGAAGTGTATATCACCCGCTCTGGATACTATTTTCTTCCAACTTCACTTGAAGAATGACTTATAGGGAATATTTTATATGTAGAGGGAAGTCATGAGGTTGGTGACCTGGTGAGGGAGAGAGGAGAGGAGGTGGTGCAGTCATAGGGAGGAGGGAGGGAGAGAGACGGGTAAATAAAATATTTACCATCATGACCACCCCGTTTTATCACCACCACTCTAACATCAGTGTCATTGTCCTACCACTATTACCACCACACTACCATCACCACTACCACCACCACCACCACACTACCGTTCACTACTACCACCCTACCACCAATACCATCACCACCACTACCCTACCATCACCATCCCTCCACCATTACCACAACACCCACGGTTATTACAACCACCGTCACTACCACCACCACCCCACCTGGCCGCTGGGATGTCGACCCTGGGAACCAATGCGAGGTAAGGTAACTATCTCAACACACGTAACACACATTAATTACATCTTGTAAGACCAGAGGTGCAGAAGTACCGAATGACGTGTCTAGTGCACCATGCTCACCATGCTTTTTAGACTCCCAAACACACGTATGTGCAGCCATCCATCTATCCTTCTACCCATCCATCCATCCTTCCATCCACGCATGTGTCCATCCTCTTTCCCCTGTGTCCAGTTCAAGCCCAGTTTTTGCGTGAGACAGTGTTTTCAAATACTAGAAGCTGCAAAATTTGCAACTTAGAGATGGAATGGAGACATTTACATACCACGGAGTCTAGCACAGATTCATACAATAATTAGAGATAGAACAATGCAGAAAATGTACAGTGACCGCAACACAGCAGCTGCAACATCAGGTTTGTACAAAAATTCAACCCAAGCCCAAATACGATGGTGATTGCTGTGTGGTTTTGAGTTGATGCATAAGTTAGAGGAACTGCCTCTGGTCTGGACTGTCTGGGTCAGCACATTAAAATAAGACTATTGATGTTGAATTGCCAAGGCAAACCTTAACTGTGAGTGTATAATACTCCACCCCCCCTCCACACACACACATACACACACACACACACACACAACACACACACACACACACACACACCACACACACACACACACACACACACACAGTGAATGGTCCAACAAATGGCTGTTGAAGTTCAACCCGAGTAATGTGCCAAGTAATGAAACTAGGCAGTGGAAACAGGAGGCCAGACACAGGATACAGAATAGGAGATGATAGTACTTAATGAAACGGACAGAGAGAAAGATCTAGGAGTTGATATCACACCAGACCTGTCTCCCTGAAGCCTCATAAAGAGGATAAACATCGCGAGCATATGCAGGCTTGGCTAACATCAAGAACGCGCTTCAGAACTTGTGTAAGGAATCTCAGAATCATTATAACCACATATGTCAGACCAATCCTGGAGTATGCGGCTCCAGCATGGAGTCCCTATCTAGTCAAGCACTAAGACTAAACTGGAAAAAGGTTCAAAGGTTTGCCACCAGACTAGTACCCCGAGCTGAGAGGTATGAGCTACGAGGAGGACTGCGGGAAATGCACCTTCGACCTTGGAAGACAGAACAGTAGGGGGATATGATCACACTACATAAATCCTCAGAGGAATCGACCGGGTTGATAAGGACAAACTATTCAACACAAGGGGCACGACGAACAAGGGGACACAGGTGGAAACTGAGTAGCCCAATGAGCCACAGAGACTTAGAAGAACTTTTTAGTGTCAGAGTGGTTGGATGGAATGCTTTAGGAAGTGATGTGGTGGAGGCTGACTCCATACACAGTTTCAAGGTGTAGATATGATAGAGCCAAGTTAGGCTCAGGAATCTGTACACCGGTTGATTGACAGGTTGAGAGGCGGGACCAAAGAGCCAAAGCTCAACCCCCGC
>WNGS01113158.1:9017525-9040678 GCA_020271785.1 Procambarus virginalis | reverse complement strand
TGCGCACACAACCCACAAGCCCACACCTGCACACACAGCCCATAAGCCCACACGTGCACACAACCCACAAGCCCACACCTGCACACACAGCCCATAAGCCCACACGTGCACACACTCCTTCATAAACACACAGCGCAGGCCTTCGGCGTGCCTCTGGCAATGATCTTTAATGAGTCACTTATGACGGGAGAATTGTCCAGTTGCTGGAAGAAGGCAAATGCCGTACCGATTTTCAAGAAAGGTGATAGGGAGGAGGCACTCAACTACAGACCAGTATCACTGACAAGCATCCCCTGTAAAATACTTGAAAGAATAATTAGGCTAAGACTTGTTGCACACCTGGAGAGTATTGGGTTTGTAAACAAGCACCAACATGGGTTCTGGACAGGGAAATCATGCCTAAGAAACTTTGAAATTCTATGACAAAATAACAAGGGTAAAGCAAGACAGAGAAGGCTGGGCAGACTGCATATTTCTTGACTGCCAAAAGGCCTTTGATACAGTACCGCACATGAGACTGCCATACAAACTTGAGAGGCAGGCAGGAGTAAGCGGAAAGGCCCTAGTGTGGGTGAGGAACTACCTAATAGGAAGGAGCCAGAGAGTAATGGTAAGGGGCGAGAAGTCGGACTGGCGAACAGTAACGAGTGGAGTACCTCAAGGATCGGTGTTGGGACCAATCCTCTTTCTAATTTACGTAAATGATATGTTTACAGGAGTGAATTCCTAGATGTCAATGTTCACGGATGACGCAAAATTAATGAGAAGAGTTGTGACAGATGAGGATTGTAGGAACCTCCAAGAGGGCCTGGACAGGTTGCAAAGATGGTCAGAGAAATGGCTCCTGGAGTTCAACATGAGTAAATGTAACGTTATGGAAATGGGATCAGGTGATAGGCGACCAAAGGGACAGTACACAATGAAGGGGGTACAGCCTACCTGTAACGATTCGAGAAGGAGACCTGGGATTGGACGTAACACCTAACCTAACTCCTGAGGCGCATATAAATAGGATAACGACAGCAGCGTACTCTACACTGGCGAAAGTTAGAACTTCATTCAGAAACCTAAGTGAGGAGGCTTTTAGGGCGCTTTACACTGCCTACGTGAGACCAGTCTTAAAGTATGCCGCACCATCATGGAGCCCCCACCTGAAGAAACACATAAGGAAACTGGAAAAGGTTCAGAAGTTTGCGACGAGGCTTGTCCCAGAGTTACGAGGGATGGGATATGAAGAGCGCCTGAAAGAACTGAACCTTACGACAAAAGAAAAAAGAAGGGAAAGAGGAGATATGATAGGAACATATAAAATACTCGGGGGGGATTGACAGAGTGGACATAGACGAAATGTTCACATGGAATAGTAACAGAACGAGGGGACATGGGTGAAAGCTGGAAACTCATGTGAGTCACAGAGATGTTAGGAAGTATTTTTATTAGCGTGAGAGTAGTGGAAAAATGGAATGCACTTAAGGAACAGGTTGTGGAAGCAAACTCTCTTCATAATTTTAAAACTAGATATGATAGGGAAACGGGACAGGAGTCATTGCTGTAAACAACCGATGGCTAGAAAGCGGGATCCAAGAGTCAATGCTCGATCCTGCAAGCACAAATAGGTGAGTACACACACACACATAGAGCCCAATAGGCTCTGTAGATAGAGCCCAATAGGCTCAGGAATCTGTACACCAGTTGATTGACAGTTGAGAGGCGGGACCAAAGAGCCAAAGCTCAACCCCCGCAAGCACAATTAGGTGAGTACACACAACACACACACACACACACACACACACACACACACACACACATACACACACAGGTGTGTGTGTGTGGCCAGGTAGCCTGGTGGATATCGCGCAGGACTTGTAATTCTGTGGCGCGGGTTCGATTCCCGCACCCGGCAGAAACAAATGGGCAAAGTTTCTTTCACCCTGAATGCCCTTGTTACCTAGCAGTAAATAGGTACCTGGGAGTTAGTCAGCTGTCACGGGCTGCTTCCTGGGGTGTGTGTGTGTGTGTGGTGTGGGAAAAAAAAAGTAGTTAGTGTAGTTAGTAAACAGTTGATTGACAGTTGAGAGGCGGGCCGAAAGAGCAAAGCTCAACCCCCGTAAAATACAACTAAGTGAATACACACACACACACACACACAGGAGGAGCAGACCGAGGAGGGGTGTTTTCGGGTGTGCTCCCGAGAGAGAGGTGGACATGGACCCTCGTGGGGGGGGGGGGGGCGCGGACGAATAAGGAAAGTGAAACCCGGCGAACACAAACGTGGAAAATAAAGTGAGATGGAAGCATCGAGCCTACAGGGAATCGCCACATTCTCAAATGCCCAATTGTGCTTGCCAGGGTAGGAGGGGGAGTGAGCCACGTACCCCCACCCTCCCACACACTCATCTACCGTCTCCCACATCCTCTCCCACACCCTCTCCCACACCTCTTATTTCCCCCTCTCATCTCCTCTACACCCCCCTCTCTCGCCTCACTCTTTCCCATCCCTAATTCTCATCTCCCTCTTTCCCAGCTCCTGGGAAAGAGTGAGGTCAACTAGTCCTTCTCCAACTTCTCCAAGTTGGTTTAAAGGTACGCTACTAANGTAATGATTGTAGGGGAGAGGAAACAGTTGGGCTTATCGAAGCCGCTCCCCCCCCCCTCCCACTCAAGCCAAGGTGAGGCTGTCTGCGTGGTCACCCAACCAGTTACTAGCCAGACAGAATGGGAGTGACAGATTACTACTCAAGTGACGCATACATCCACCATTGTCTAGAAGAAATTTAATTCACTGCTGATATGTATTGTTGTATACGTTTAATATGTTTGATGGTAACAATATACTAATGGGCTTTACAAGAGCTTTAGTAGCTGCGCGTACTTGTGGCTTTACAAGATTGCAAATACTATGCTATGTATTCTCCTCTAACCCAATGTACCTTCTTGTATATAAATAAATAAATAAATATGACCAGAAATGTGATCCTGTTGTCTTCAGTAAGTGTATAGCTTGAGACCAACCTTCTCCAGGTAACTGTGTGCTCTCCCCCTCGCTGCTTCTTGAGACCACCACAAGGAGGAAGGTGGGAATTATCATGGTGAAAGCGCCAAGCCTATTACGTCTATATGGCACTGGGAAGGGGTCGAATAAGGATTTGGGATGGGACGGAAGGAAGGAATGGTGCCCAACCACTTGGACGGTCGGGGATTGAACGCTGACTTGCATGAAGCCGGACCGTCGCTCTACCGTCCAGCCCAAGTGGTTGGAGAGACGGGGTAGGAGCTGCCTTGACTGTGCCGTAGTTTATATGCATTCACAGTTAGGGTTAACTGCTTGCCACTGTTGCATGATCATGGGCCAAGTGTGTTTGGTCAGCAGTGAACTTGGTGAAACTTGCTTGTAAACCTTTTATGACTGCGGCTTCAGTATTCAGTAAAATTATCATTGGTAGTCATGCGACATTCCTAATTGAATGGCGAAGAATATAGCGACTAGGTCATTGTGTGCAGGTTCTGGCAGTTTTCCAGAAACTGACGAAATATACTGTTATCTTCAGTATATCTTCTCGGGTGGATGGGAGAGAAATATATTTATAATGATAAAAGGCTGTTTAATGATTTTTATTATAAATTATTTACGGTTCTTTTCCTGTCATATACTGTACCGGGAGTCCCATGGGATTAACGGTGCAGTGGTGTTATGTAAATGTAGTGATACTTGTTGAGGCCCAAGAGTTTAGTTGATGCTCAAGTCCCAATTCACGCCTCAACTGCACACCAGATGTCCCTAAGACAGTCGGCATCCTCTCCTTTGGTAGTCTCTTTACTGCACACGTTCAGGAGTGTGTGCGCGCGTCCTGAATGTGCCCCTTCGTATTAGGACCACTTAACCCCACCCAGACTCCTGCTTTACTTTCAATCCGGGTTCAAATCCCCGCGGCCCGGTCTCTGACCAGGCCTCCTGCTGAGGGTCAAATGTCAACCATATTTTTTTGTCATTGGTTCATTGATCAACCATAATCATGTGGATTTTTTTAATTGAACTATCAGGGAAAGCGCAAAGTCATTATGACTATATAGCACTTGGAAATGATCAGGATAAGGATTTGGGATGGAACGGGGGAAAGGATAGTGCCTAACCACTTGGACGGTCGGGGATTGAACGCGGACCTGCCTGAAGTGAGACCGTCGCTCTAAGAAGAACCCTCAGGAAGCGGCTGCACGCAGCCTGACATGGATCACAGCCTGCAGACGGTGAGTCACAATACGTGGCTGAAGATACATGACCAAAACTCTCACCAGAAGATGAAGAGACGACGACGCTTCGGACCGTCCTGGACCGTTATCTAGTCGCTTGTGATAATGGTCCGCACGGACCGAACGTCGTCGTTCATCATCTTCTGGTGTGAGGTTGGCCATCAATCACAGCCTAGCTGATCAGATATCCTTGGAGATACTTATCCAGTTCTCTCTTGAACCCGGAGGGGTCCGGCCAGTTATGCCCCATATGTGTAGTGGAAGCTTGTTGAACAGTCTCGGGCCTCTGATGTTATAGAGTCTCTCTTCAAGTACCTGTTGCCCTCTGCTCTTCAACGGGGGTATTCTGCACATCCTGCCATGCCTCCTGGTCTCATGTGATGTTATTTTCTGTGTGCAGGTTTGGGACCAGCCCTCTACTATTTTCCTCGTGTAATTATTATGTATCTCTCCCGCCTGCGCTCAAGAGTTCTGACACTTGTAAATGTCAGAGCTCTCATGTACAGTGATGACACAACACTCTCCGGAAATGCCTTTTCCTTGAACATTTTCACCGCCATTCATGCACTATATTCCTGGAAGGTCAAACCTTAAGATGGCTTTGGCTTCTCCAATATGTTTCCTGGTAACACTACCAGATTTTTACATTTTACATTTTTCCAGCGAGCATAAGAAATATTGTGGGAACAACCGTGGACATCTTTATGGGAAAACTAGATTTGTTCTAAAATAAGTGCCGACCAACCGGCTGTGGTGGGTATGTGGGCCTGCGGGCGCTCCGAGCAACAGCCAGTTGGGCCAAGCTCTCACAAGTCAAGCCCTCCTCGGGCCGGGAATGGGGAGTAGAACTCCTGGAACCCATCAAGCAGGTATCAAGTATTAGTGTGCCACAACCTTCTCTCCGACGAATATATGCTGCGTAGCTATTATCCTGATTTAAATTTTTAAATTTTGCCCGAGGGTCGAGTTTATTGGGCACGCCACTCATCTTTTTAGTGGACACACCGCCATAGCAGCATGTACAACACTCCCGAATGGAAGAAAACCCGCTGGGTTGTTCATCCTGTCACTGTACCCAGACACAGCTGTGACCTGCTTAACTGTCTCAGGTGAACAGCTCCTCAAACAAGAAGATTAACATCTATCAACCCGTAAAAGCTTACGTTATCTTGCGGGTGCAAATGGGGAAATCTTTTAGAACATATCATATGTGACAAATAGTGTTTTCCTAACTCAACAATGTGGAGTTTATTATTCTACACATATTTCTAATGTCTCTCAGGTGTTCACATTCACGTAGATAGTGGGTCAAGGCGGTGTCCACCACTCTCACCACAGATTCTGCAACTTCGCTGATCAACTGTTGTTTCCATTCCATATCTCCAAGAATATTTGTATCCAAGACGGATCTCGCTATGTGCACTAGACAGTTCCTTTGAACATGTTACTGATCCTTTCTTATTGTTTATGACTCTCCGGCGCTATCATGGACCTCGAGTCCTTTCACCTTTGTGATGGAGATCCACATTTGGCAGGTTTAGGAGAGCTGAGTTGTGCTGGTTTACCAGCAATATCGGTGTTGCATCGAGCGACCTGCCAGATGCGCTGCTGAAGAATCTCTCCATTTCATCTCCCCAAAAAAACAAGTTCTCTCTACTCACCATGATGTGTGTGCTTACCATGACGTGTGTGAATATATACTCACCATGGTGTGTGTGTGTGTGTGTGTAATTACCTAAGTGTAGTTACAGGGTGAGAGCTACGCTCGTGGTGTCCCGTCTCCCCAGCACTTTTGTCATATAACACTTTGAAACTACTGACGGTTTTGGCCTCCACCACCTTCTCACCTAACTTGTTTCCAACCGTTTACCACGCTGCGAAAGTGAATTTTCTTTACATTCTTCCGCATCTATGTTTAGTTAGTTTAAATCTATGACCTTCTTGTTCTTAAAGTTCCAGGTCTCAGGAAATCTTCCCTATCAATTTTATCAATTCCTGTTATTATTTTGTATGTAGTGATCATATCACCCCTTTTCTTCTGTTTCTAGTTTTTGGCATATTTATGCCTCTCTCGTAACTCTTGCCCTTCGTTCTGGGAGCCACTTAGTAGCATGTCTTTTGCACCTTTTCCAGTTTGTTAAGTGCTTCTTAGATATGGGCACCACACAACCGCTGCATATTCTAGCTTTGGCCTAACAAAAGTCTTGAACAATTTCTTTAGTATTTCGCCATCCATGTATTTAAAGCAATTCTGAAGTTAGCGTGGCATAGGCTCCTCGCACAATATTCTTTATGTGGTCCTTCAGGTGATAGTTTTCTATCTAGAACCACCCCAGATCTCTTTCTTTATCAGAATTCTTTAAAGATTTCCTCACATAATATATAGGTTATGTGAGGTCTATGTTCTCCTATTCCACATCCATAACATGGCATTTATTAACATTAAATTCCATTTGCCAAGTGGTGCTCCATATACTTATTTTGTCCAGGTCATCTTGAAGGGCATGACAATCATCTAAGTTTCTTCACAAGGACTTTAGAAAGAATTTTTTCGGTGTCTTAGTAGTTAACAGATGGAATTCATTAGGCAATGATGTGGCGGAGGCTGAGTGCATACAAATGTAGTTTAAAATGTAGATATCATGAAAAATGATGATCTTGAAATCATTTCAGATATGATAGAGCCCAGGAGGCTCAGGAATCTGTACACCAGTTGAGAGGCGGGACCAAAGAGTCAAAGCTTAACCCCCGCAGGCACAACTAGGTGAGTACACCCAGCACACCTGAAGGCGACTGTCAAAAGACAGCCAGCAGCAGACAGTGTTGTAGTAATCTAAATCCGGCTGCGTCTATCTGCTACTTGAAAATCACTTAAGTGTGTTTGTCCGTTGACTGGCTGACTGCAACTGACGTATGAACGCCTTGCAATCTTCCCTCAAATATGCATGCATCCCTTTCTGGTGGTCATGACTAGTTAGCTAGTATCTCGGGTTAGTTCTTGGGTAGTAGGGTCGCTCAGTTTGACCTTGCCTGACCTGAGGCACGCTCCACTGATATCTGGTTAGCAATTAATGATTAAATACTCTAGGAGGTCGTCATGGACTGCGTATAGAGTTTTACTTTGAATGTCAAGATCATAGCTTCTAGGTCACAAGTAAAGGTCACAGTCACATGCACGACTATTGGTGAAGAATAGATTGGCTGGATTTTGGCGTGTAGGAATGTGCGTGTTGCGAGCAGTCTACGGTTTTTGTTCAGTGACCACACATGACTCAAGTCACTCAGCGAGGAGAGAGGGCGAGCTGGTGGCGCCGTCAATTTGTAATGAAATTATATGATGTAATAATATACTGTTAATAAGAGAATGTATAGCTTGTATAAGCCCTTAGATTTAGCCTGTTCTCCTGGAAACTTTCGTAGCAATGTTTAGACGCAGGTTACCCAGGACGCCCGGTGACTCATGTCATTCCTAAGAAGAATCTTCCCGGCGGGTGTCGAGAGCATAAACTTATTAGCGCTAGCGTTCAGTCATTCTGTATCATCTCTGTGTCTCATTCCATCTCTAAGGACCTTCCTCTCTTAGATTCACCTGACTGAACTCCAACCGAGTATAAAAAAATATTGCCGGAACAACCGTGGACACCTTCAAGAGAAAACTACATAATTTTCTTCAAGAGGTGCCGGACCAACCGGGCTGTAGTGGGTATGTGCGCCTGAGGGCCGCTCCAAGTAACAGCCTGTTGTTGTTGTTGTTATAGATTCAGCTACTCGGAACAAGTTTCGAGTAGCACGGGCTATGGTGAGCCCGTAAATTACCTGGCACAGGAGCGGGGCAAGTAGCACGGGCAATGGTGAGCCCGTAGTGGACTTACCTGGCACAAGAGCGGTGCTGTGTGTGAACAGCCTGTTGGACCAAGCTCTCTTTAAGTCGAGCCTGGCCCCGGGCCAGGCTTGGGAAGAAAAAGAACTCCGAGAAGCCCCATCCAGGTACAATCCGGGTACAATCGTCGCTGGCGGTTATTTTGTATACCAGCTGTTCATCACGCCTATGAGAAATGTTGTGGCTAAATCATTGTACAGTTTGTATGTCAGCGGAGGGTCCCACATCTAGATAGATGCATGGGGTGGATAACGCCACACACCTGTGATAGATGCATGGTGTGGATAACGCCACACACCTGTGATAGATGCATGGTGTGGATAACGCCACACCTCTGTGATAGATTCATGGTGTGGATAACACCACACCTCTGTGATAGATGCATGGTGTGGATAACGCCACACCTCTGTGATAGATGCATGGTGTGGATAACGCCACACCTCGCTGTGATAGATGCATGGTGTGGATAACACCACACCTCTGTGACAGATGCATGGTGTGGATAACGCCACACCTCTGTGATAGATGCATGGTGTGGATAACGCCACACCTCTGTGACAGATGCATGGTGTGGATAACACCACACCTCGCTGTGATAGATGCATGGTGTGGATAACACCACACCTCGCTGTGATAGATGCATGGTGTGGATAACACCACACCTCTGATAGATGCATGGGGTGGATAACGCCACACCTCTGTTATGCATGGTGTGGATAACGCCACAAGTCACCAGCCAGATTAAGCAGGAACATCCAATTAGAGGCGCGTACTCACCACTAATTAAGATTCGTGTCCAACTTTGTTTCTAAAGTTACCAGACAGATTATAAAAGGACTACCCCATCTAGTGAGACTCGACTCCTTACATTCACGCACTAATTGGCCCGAACCCAACCTAACCGAGGACCCACGGATAGAAAACGGGACATGATTAGTTGTATGTACATCATATGTTGGCCGTTGGGGATTCATGCGTCAAAATACTAATCGAGAGTGGGTATGTGCGAGTATCTTGAGGTTATCTTGAGATGATTTCGGGGCTTTAGTGTCCCCGCGGCCCGGTCTTCGACCAGGCCTCCACCCCCAGGAAGCAGCCCGTGACAGCTGACTAACACCCAGGTACCTATTTTATTGCTAGGTAACAGGGGCATAGGGTGAAAGAAACTCTGGCCATTGTTTCTCTCCGGCGCCTGGGATCGAACCCGGGACCACAGGATCAAAAGTCCAGCGTACTGTCTGCTCGGCCGACCGGCTCCCTACCCTGCCTTAACCCCCTAATTTCTCACCTGTTCACAAACGTACCAATTTTGATGCTCGTGTGTCTCGAAATACCAGGTATTATGGCGCCCGTTTTTTTCAACGGGTGACTTAAATATGTCCACTTTAATTTAAATAATTAAATATTTAAATTCAAGTAATAATTGTAAATCATTATTTACAAACAAAAAGTAAACATCTTGTAAATGATTGGTTAATTACACAAAGTGGTATTTTTCATTAGATTTCAAGTAGAGCTGTATTACTGCAGATGACTTATGATGAAAGAAATGTACAACTGTACCTGGTTGATACCCCACCAACCAGGTATCAACCAGGTACAGTTCCTTCTTGCAAAGTGACTAACACTGCTACCACCAAATGTAACACTGTTACCACATTCATCTTCACTATCACCACTCTTCATTATTACCACCACTGTCTTTTCTATCACCATCACTATCATTGTTATCACCACAACTCTCTTCACGATCACCCAACACACTTCACTATCACCACCACTATCTTTTCTATCACCGCTACTCTCTTCACTATCACTTCCACCACACTTCACTATCACTTCCACCACACTTCACTATCACCACCACACTATCTTCAGTATCATCACTACCATCTGCACCACCAGTCACCCACCACCACCACCACCAGTCACCCACCACCAGTCACCCACCACCACCAGTCACCCACCACCAGTCACCCACCACCACCAGTCACCCACCACCACCACCTGCATTACCTTGTGTGCGGTAAACTACCGCCTCTCCCCGTATTATGACACGGCCTGGGGATGCTTCACTTGATGGAGTGCCATCAAAACATATCTCCTTCTATAAGTATAAGCCAGCGGCCCTCTTTGGGGTGTAGTGGTATGCTGTTTTGATTGTGTCTGTGTAGTATTGTATGAGAGCTTGGGAGTTGGGCACGCGGACCAACGTGTTCCCGATGTTATCCTGTTGAGCGTGATGTGGGTGGGGTATGGGCACGGGCCTTATGAAGGTGGGCACTAGGACTGCCCAGTTTGTGTCGACTCCTACCTTGTCCTCCCTTTGTTGAAATTGAAATAAGTTTATTGATGTAAAATACACACAAAGGGATGAGGTAGCTCAAGCTATTCTCACCCCGTTCAGTACATCGTGTTAATACATACATAGACACACATCACAAACAATAAACATATTACCAAACATTCTGAGAGATAAACATATACATTTCCTCCTTCACAAGTATCCCTTTGTTGGTTTCGGGGGATCAATGTTTCCGCGGCCCGGTCATTAAGCAGGCCTCCTGGATGGTGGTTTGGTCCGCCAGGCTGTTTGACGCCGCTGCTCGCAGTTTGAGATGTGAGTCCACAGCCCAGTTAATCAGGTATTCTTATAGGTGTTTATCAAGTTTTTTTTTAACACCGTGAGATGTCGGCTAGTTATGCCCCTTATGTATAGAGGGAGTTTTGGAAAGTCTTGGGCCATTTAATATTGACAGAATTGTCTCTCGGCGTACCTATTGCTCCTCTGCTTTTTAACGGAGGTATTTTGCACTTACTGCCGTGGCTCTGTATCTCATACGGTGGTATTTCCGTGTGCAGATTTGAAACTCAGTCCCTCAAATATTTTCCAAGTGTAAATTATTAGGTATCTCTCGCCTGCGCTCTTGAAAATACAGGTTTCAAAATTGTAAGTGATCCAAATGTTTTACAGAAGGGATTTAGGCATTAACAGATCTTTCCATGTTCTCCAGATGAGCAGTTTCTCCAGTTTTGTATGTGACTATTAATGTGCACCTATATTCCACCCTAGAGCACGCTAATGCCTTGAAATGTACCATTATTGGTGTGGCATGTCTTGTTGGAAAGGTTCCGGTTATTCAACCTGTCATTTTTCTTGCAACGTTTTCTTTTTCCGACCTTTAAAGTCAGGTCTCCCGACATGATTACTTCCGAAACTTTTATATTGCTTTTACTGTCTATGGGGTTATATTACTGCAGTTTATATTGTTGTTGTTGCTATTCTTGATGAATATAGAATTCACGTCGTTGGGATTATTCACTACAACAGACACCGACATGGTTTTGTGGGCTTTGAATTTTTGGAATTGACTCTAGTTTTAATCAACGACAGATGAAAGAGGTTAGGAAGGGGGGGGGAGTGGAGGGAGGACGGTATAAGGAGAACTGTTGGATAGGTGGATAGAGGGAGAAATACAGTGTGTAGTGAACACGCGTTTATCTTCTCCGTATCACATTGATATTAATACTGAATTTTTTTACTTTTCAGGTATGTTGCTGGTATGATATGTGTGTGACGGGGACTGCAGCACTAACGCCCAGGCGAGGGCTGTGTGATTAACGTAAGTAGTTAACAAGGTTTTGTTGTTGTTGTTGTTATAGATTCAGCTACTCGGAACAAGTTCCAAGTAGCACGGGCTATGGTGAGCCCGTAGTGGACTTACCTGGCACTGGAGCGGTGCCCCGAAAGGTTTGGTTACTTGTTACGGCCTTTTGCAGCAGGCCGCAGGCGTGCGCCCCCCCCCCCCAAGCACCTCCCCAATTATTCCCCCTCCCTCCTCCACACACTCGTACAGTTTTTTGAGTTGAAGGAAATTGGGGAATTGAACTAGGAAGAAAGACTAAGGAAACTAGAGACAGTGATAATTACATAATAGTGATGATGATGATAATAATAATAATAATAATAGCATTATTTGGAGCTATGATGGGATTCGAACTCTCGGCCTAGATACTCCCAAGCTGTGCATCTTACTTCTCCACCACGACATGGTATGAATAATTGCAAAAATATTACAAAGGGTTGATAACCAAACCACACATCAGAAAATGGAGAAACGACGACGTTTCGGTCCTTCCTGGACCACTATCACACGATGTGATAATGGTCCACGACGGACCGAAATGTCGTAGTTTCTCCATTTTCTAATATGTGGTTGGCTCAGCATATCTTCAGTCACGTTATTGTGAATCATCGTCTGCATTACAAAGGATTTGAATTATATTTGTTCGACCTATCATCCAAAAATTAGTACTTGTATCAAACATTTAAAAAAAACGTACACAAATTGATATATCCAAAATAAACCACATTACCGGTCTCTCTTATTATGATATTCTACAGGAACTTCTTTTCCTCGGCTCACTAAACGTAAGAAATAGTCCTGAAGCTCATTATTGGTAGAAACGTTGACCCTACCAACACCAACCAGAAGATTGGATTTATAATATACTATAATAACACAAAGACTGCTAACTTGCTCATGAAAAACTCTCATGACATCAAATAAAACGCCTTAAAAAAGACAAATGTTTAGGCCTTCACACGCCCACTTGGGGACTGTCAGCCCCTCGATCTCAGTATATAGGCAAGACATATCTTTGAAGGTGCCTGACAATGTACAAACAGCAAGGCACTATTAAGAAATATATGGTCTCTGCACACACCCAGACCATCACCCGAGATATCCTGACTACAATAAAATAATCGACAGATAGAGCGACAATAGAAGATCAAGACACTAGCGAGGCAAACAAACCCCACCGACTATCAGCCGCCAGCGAGCACCAGCTTACACTCTACCATGTTCCAGAACATGGTGAAACATCCAACATATTTCAACGGCCGTCATTGAAACTTAGGAGAACGCTAAGCTGCATTGGGCCTATTGGTCCACAGTGAGGTGAAGTGAGGGCCAATAGCAATACATTTCATGTGACATTTATTCATCACTGAATTTATGATAAATACTGTGCTGAGTAGAGGATGGTGTCGTGCATTGTGAAGCGTGTTGGGGAGCGAGGAGGCTCTTGATGCGGTCATGTTGATAGTCATGCCTTAGTCATCCATGTTTACCGTCATGGTGGTGTTAGGGTCATGTTGTGGTGGCGATGTGCGCTCCCTTCCTCACAGCTCTTCCCCAATGTCGTGTCCTGGGTACCTCACGTGTTGACACTGTACTGTGGAGGTACTGTGCGACATACAGCCTGTCCTCACAGCAAATCCATTACCATGAGAACCTCCCCCCCCCCACTCAAACTACCTGGATAGTTATCTAGATATTTGTGATGGTCTAAAAGCATAGTACGGTTCCAGTAAGTCTACATTGTAGACTGGCAAGTGAACCTACGTCCTGAACAGAGGTTATTCTCCAGGTATAACTTAAATGTATTATTAATTGTTGGTTTAAAATATAAAAAGTACATGCTGAAAACGTTTTCTTAGAAGAATTAGATTTTCTGTAAACGGAAGTCTCAGATTCACTTATTGTTTTCGAATTCCATATTTCACATTATCGTCAATAATACACCATATTAACGTAACCAAATGTAGTGAAACCAAACTTAAAGTAACCTTAACTTATCCTACCTTCCGTTGATTCCGGGGGTCAAGGTCCCCGCGGCCCGGTCTCTGACCAGGCCTCCCTAACCATGGATAGAGAGTAGATAATAGCACTAATTATGTAGTCATTCTCAATCTATTCCCTGAAGCGGATTTCCTTCCATGAGGATAGGTTGGTCGCAGACCTGAGTGATGACACTGTACTATGAGGAGGTACTGTATGACACTGTACTATGGGGAGGTACTGTATGACACTGTACTATGGGCGAGGTACTGTATCACACTGTACTATGGGGAGGTACTGTATCACACTGTACTATGGGGAGGTACTGTATCACACTGTACTATGGGGAGGTACTGTATCACACTGTACTATGGGGAGGTACTGTATCACACTGTACTATGGGGAGGTACTGTATCACACTGTACTATGGGGAGGTACTGTATCACACTGTACTATGGGGAGGTACTGTATCACACTGTACTATGGGCGAGGTACTGTATCACACTGTACTATGGGGAGGTACTGTATCACACTGTACTATGGCGAGGTACTGTATCACACTGTACTATGGCGAGGTACTGTATGACACTGTACTATGGGCTGAGGTACTGTATGACACTGTACTATGGGGAGGTACTGTATGACACTGTACTATGGGGAGGTACTGTATCACACTGTACCATGGGGAGGTACTGTATCACACTGTACTATGGGGAGGTACTGTATCACACTGTACTATGGGGAGGTACGAGGTACTGTATCACACTGTACTATGAGGTGCCGTATGACACCAAGCCTGGGTGTTACCTCACAAGGTCAGTCTTCCAGCACTGTACTTCTCATTTCAGTAAAATGTTATGTCTACATGTACTATACGTGTACAGAGTCCGCGTCGGATCTAATTTTCAAGAAGACAGTAGTCTCAAGAAAGTATAAACCGTTTAAGAATGTGGAATTTGATCGAGTTTTCAAGTGCAATAAGATTTGTGCGCGTTAACCGGTTCTAATATCTCTCCTGTGAAGGAAGTTTGGAGCAGAGGAGTAGGGTTCTCCGGAGTATTGAGGGAGGGAGGATAGCATCACCCTCGGTATAGCTTCCTTACCAAGTTCTCAAGGAATGTTTCCCATGTTGATTGATTGATAAAGATTAAGCCACCCAAGAGGTGGCACGGGCATGAATAGCCCGTAAGTGGTGGCCCTTTTGAGCCATTACCAGTATCAAGAGCTGATACTGGAGATCTGTGGAGGTGCGACTGCACCCTGTGTGACGGGAGATGTGTTCCCCGTGTTCCCACGCAGTGTTTCCTAAGCCTTTATCCTCCTCATCCCTCCCTCCCTCCCTCCTAACCCCATAAGGCCTCCCCCCCCTAACCCCCGCCCCCCCACACCTGTGATCAGCTTTGTCTCTCATATTCCACACCCGCTAAGACTTTATTCTTTTGCACCCAAAATGTTTGATTTTTCCCGATAAACATCATACCAGTTTCGTTCATTGTTTGCTGATGGATCTTACGGATGTTCCATTGTGATGTTGAACATCTTCCACACCGGAAATTATTGTCTTGAGCATTACTTTTTCTCTCGAAGATTATATATTTAGATCGATGTCTGATGGGGGGGGGGGATAAGTAGGGAGGTGAGATGGGGTGGGGGGGGGGCAAACATTGAAAAAAAGATGTGCATCTGCTGGCCAATGAGAGAGTTGAGTTTCCATCAATTGAAGACACGTATTGGATATCTGGCAGAAAGTCTTTATTCACCGCAAAAAGTGTCCATGTTTTCAGTCTCGTTGTGTTTGTTAGAAGCCTCTGAGCGAACCGCCTCAGTTTGTGTTATCGTGTAGTGTTGAGTTCTGCGTTCAGGCGTGTGCTTGTCGAGGTCTCTAAGAAGTAGAGTCTAAGTCCTGAGAAACATGTGCACCTCTGTTGACCAGACCACACACTAGAAGGTGAAGGGACGACGACGTTTCGGTCCGTCCTGGACCATTCTCAAGTCGATTGAGGTCTGGTCAACATACTTTAGCCACGTTATTGTGACTCATCGCCTGCATATGCACCTCTCCACGTCATCGCTACTTTATAAAAGCCAACAAATTTAACCTAACGTTTTACGGGCTCGCCATAGCCCGTGCTACATGGATATTTCGAGTTAAATCTAAAACAACAAACCTAACCTAACGAAAATAAGAGGTACATATGTGTTTTATAGATGGTGTTAGCGTTATGACGTCACAGAATGTGCCTGGCCGTACAGGTTTAGATCCTACTGCTTTCTAGTGCAGTGCGTGGACAAGGTCACTCCTACCCCAGTACACCTCCCACCCCCCGACCCCCCTCATGTGTCTTGTGAATGAATCAGCTGGTCGGTGACCCACATTCTCACCTACTCCAATACCACTGTTGTTACGTCACACACCCACAAGCCACACGTGCACACACAACCCACAAGCCCACACGTGCACACACAACCCACAAGCCCACGCGTGCACACACAACCCACAAGCCCACGCGTGCACACACAACCCACAAGCCCACACGTGCACACACAACCCACAAGCCCACACGTGCACACACAACCCACAAGCCCACACGTGCACACACAACCCACAAGCCCACACGTGCACACACAACCCACAAGCCCACACGTGCACACACAACCCACAAGCCCACACGTGCACACACAACCCACACCTGCACACACCTGCACACAACCCACAAGCCCACACGTGCACACACAACCCACAAGCCCACACGTGCACACACAACCCACAAGCCCACAAGCCCACACGTGCACACACAACCCACAACCCACAAGCCCACACGTGCACACACAACCCACAAGCCCACACGTGCACACACAACCCACAAGCCCACACGTGCACACACAACCCACAAGCCCACACGTGCACACACAACCCACAAGCCCACACGTGCACACACAGCCCACAAGCCCACACGTGCACACAACCCACACCTGCACACAACCCACAAGCCCACACGTGCACACACACAGCCCATAAGCCCACACGTGCACACAGCCCATAAGCCCACACGTGCACACACAACCCACAAGCCCACACGTGCACACACAACCCACAAGCCCACACGTGCACACACAACCCACAAGCCCACACGTGCACACAACCCACAAGCCCACACCTGCACACACAGCCCATAAGCCCACACGTGCACACACACAGCCCATAAGCCCACACGTGCACACAGCCCATAAGCCCACACGTGCACACAGCCCATAAGCCCACACGTGCACACAGCCCATAAGCCCACACGTGCACACAGCCCATAAGCCCACACGTGCACACACAACCCACAAGCCCATACCTGCACACACAGCCCATAAGCCCACACGTGCACACAACCCACAAGCCCACACCTGCACACACAGCCCATAAGCCCACACGTGCACACACTCCTTCATAAACACACAGCGCAGGCCTTCAGCGTGCCTCTGGCAATGATCTTTAATGAGTCACTTATGACGGGAGAATTGTCCAGTTGCTGGAAGAAGGCAAATGCCGTACCGATTTTTAAGAAAGGTGATAGGGAGGAGGCACTCAACTACAGACCAGTATCACTGACAAGCATCCCCTGTAAAATACTTGAAAGAATAATTAGGCTAAGACTTGTTGCACACCTGGAGAGTATTGGGTTTGTAAACAAGCACCAACATGGGTTCTGGACAGGGAAATCATGCCTAAGAAACTTTGAAATTCTATGACAAAATAACAAGGATAAAGCAAGACAGAGAAGGCTGGACAGACTGCATATTTCTAGACTGCCAGAAGGCCTTTGATACAATACCGCACATGAGACTGCCATACAAACTTGAGAGGCAGGCAGGAGTAAGCGGAAAGGCCCTAGTGTGGGTGAGGAACTACCTAATAGGAAGGAGCCAGAGAGTAATGGTAAGGGGCGAGAAGTCGGACTGGTGAATAGTAACGAGTGGAGTACCTCAAGGATCGGTGCTGGGACCAATCCTCTTTCTAATTTACGTAAATGATATGTTTACAGGAGTGAAATCCTAGATGTCAATGTTCACGGATGACGCAAAATTAATGAGAAGAGTTGTGACAGATGAGGATTGTAGGAACCTCCAAGAGGACCTGGACAGGTTGCAAAGATGGTCAGAGAAATGGCTCCTGGAGTTCAACATGAGTAAATGTAACGTTATGGAAATGGGATCAGGTGATAGGCGACCAAAGGGACAGTACACAATGAAGGGGTACAGCCTACCTGTAACGATTCGAGGAGACCTGGGAGTGGACGTAACACCTAACCTAACTCCTGAGGCGCATATAAATAGGATAACGACAGCAGCGTACTCTACACTGGCGAAAGTTAGAACTTCATTCAGAAACCTAAGTGAGGAGGCTTTTAGGGCGCTTTACACTGCTTACGTGAGACCAGTCTTAAAGTATGCCGCACCATCATGGAGCCCCCACCTGAAGAAACACATAAAGAAACTGGAAAAGGTTCAGAAGTTTGCGACGAGGCTTGTCCCAGAGTTACGAGGGATGGGATATGAAGAGCGCCTGAAAGAACTGAACCTTACGACAAAAGAAAAAAGAAGGGAAAGAGGAGATATGATAGGAACATATAAAATACTCGGGGGGATTGACAGAGTGGACATAGACAAAATGTTCACATGGAATAGTAACAGAACGAGGGGACATGGGTGAAAGCTGGAAACTCATATGAGTCACAGAGATGTTAGGAAGTATTTTTTTAGCGTGAGAGTAGTGGAAAAATGGAATGCACTTAAGGAACAGGTTGTGGAAGCAAACTCTCTTCATAATTTTAAAACTAGATATGATAAGGAAACGGGACAGGAGTCATTGCTGTAAACAACCGATGGCTAGAAAAGCGGGATCCAAGAGTCAATGTTCGATCCTGCAAGCACAAATAGGTGAGTATACACACACACACACACACACACACACACACACACACACACACACACACACACACACACACACACACACACACACACACACACACACACCCACACACACACACACACACACACACACACACACACACACACACACACCACCACACACACACACACACACACACACACACACACACACAAGAGGAGCAGACCGAGGAAGGGGTGTTTTCGGGTGTGCTCCCGAGAGAGAGGTGGACATGGACCCTCGTGGGGGGGGGGGGGCGCGGACGAATAAGGAAAGTGAAACCCGGCGAACACAAACGTGGAAAATAAAGTGAGATGGAAGCATCGAGCCTACAGGGAATCGCCACATTCTCAAATGCCCAATTGTGCTTGCCAGGGTAGGGGGAGTGAGCCACGTACCCCACCCTCCCACACACTCATCTACCGTCTCCCACATCCTCTCCCACACCTCTTATTTCCCCCTCTCATCTCCTCTACACCCCCCCCCCTCTCTCGCCTCACTCTTTCCCATCCCTAATTCTCATCTCCCTCTTTCCCAGCCCTGGGAAAGAGTGAGGTCAACTAGTCCTTCTCCAACTTCTCCAAGTTGGAGAAGGTTTAAAGGTACGCTACTAAACTAGTCCCACAACTACGAGGTATGAGTTGCGAGGAAAGGCTATAGGAATTAAACCTCACGTCGCTGGAATACATTAGAGTTAGGGGAGACATGATTACCACATACAAAAATCTCGGGAGAATTGACAGGGTGCATAAAGACAGACTATTATGCACGGGTGGTACTCGCACAAGGGGACACAGGTGGAAACTTAGTGCCCAAATGAGCCACAGAGACAGTACAAAGAATTTGTTCATGATCATAGTAGTAAACAAGTAGAATGCACTATATTATGTGGTGACTCAATACAGTGTAAAATGTAGACAGAAAGTCCAATAAGCTCTGGAAACTGTGTACAGTAGTTGATTGACAGTTGAGAGGCGGGACCAAGGAGCCGCAGCTCCACTCCAGCAAGCACAATTAGGTGAGTACACATAGAAATCACAATTGGGTGATGCATCAAATGAACAAACCCGCAAGGGGCCGTGACGAGGAGTCGATTAAGGCAGCGTCTGGGATACTCTCGGACGCAGGTCGAATCCTCGTCACGGCCCTTGTGGGTTTGTTCATTAGGCGAGTACACTTCTACACGCGAGCACACATTGAGGGGCCGCGCGCTTGTTACTACTAGCTAGTTACCTCTTACTAGTGGCCCATACCCCCCCCCCCCCCCACTAACATTGATAAAGACTAAGGTGAGGCCGGTGGGCAGGAGGATTGGTCTCATGATAAGCCAGACCAAGATTGGCACTGACGAAGCTATGTTGACAGCCACTTCTGCCGATGACAGCCTCTACTGCCGTTGACAGCCTCTGCTGCCGTTGACAGCCTCTGCTGCCGTTGACAACCTCTGCTGCCGTTGACATCTCTGTACATTATACTGTACTACATATGTACATAATGTTGTACTACTTCCCTATACAAATTATCAGCGACAAATACAGAAAATATAATAATAAATATATGTACAGAGTACGACAGTAAGTGACGCGACATGCTCCTTCAACTGGTATAGAAGACTGAGAGGTGCCGTCTACTGCGGTCTGCAGGCCAAGATAGTTGTCTCGAGATGATTTCGGGGCTTAGCGTCCCCGCGGCCCGGTTCTCGACCAGGAGCCACATTTTGTTACACACCCCCAGGAAGCAGCCCGTAGCAGCTGTCTAACTCCCAGGTACCTATTTACTGCTAGGGTAATAGGGCATCAGGTGAAAGAAATTCTGCTTATTTGTTTCCGCCTCCGACGGGGATCGAATCCGGAAGCTTAGGACTACGAACACCGAGCGCTGTCCACTCGGCCATCAGGCCCCAAGACGGTCACACTCCAGCTCAGTTGTAAGCTAACTTTGGCTGCACGTTGCAAGCTTGTACAGGTTAATGATATATTTAGGTGACCAGAGACACCCTACTGAACACTGTGCAACTTTGTGGCGCTGTGTTTACTTCGCCTCCTGTCTGGCTCCAAGACTTGGCCGCGCCGCCAGCTACCGCTGAGGAGTATGTGCTCCTCCAGCTGAGGGAGGACCGTGGCCGCGGGGCCCTCCAGCTGAGGGAGGACCGTGGGACCCTCCAGCTGAGGGAGGACCGTGGGACCCTCCAGCTGAGGGAGGACCAGGTACTCAGGTACGGTAAAAATGAGGATCTTAAACATAATACAGGGTACAAAACACAATCAAATGTGCCCATAGTAGGAAAACAACATGTAAAGGATTTGGGAATAATGATGTCTGACGACCTAACGTTTAGGGAGCATAACCAAGCAAATATTGCGACAGCCAGAAAAATGATAGGATGGATTACGAGAACTTTCAAATCCAGGGATCCCATCACAATGCTTGTACTCTTCAAGTCACTTGTGCTGTCCCGTCTTGAGTACTGTTCAGTACTCACTTCCCCCTTTAGAGCAGGAGAGATTGCTGAAATAGAGGGAATACAGAGAACATATACGGCACGCATAGACGCGATAAAGCACCTAAATTATTGGGATCGTCTCAAAGCTCTCCAAATGTACTCACTAGAAAGAAGACGAGAGAGATATCAAATAATATACACCTGGAAGATACTGGAGGGCCAGGTCCCAAATCTACACAGTAAAATAACAACGTACTGGAGTGAACGATATGGAAGAAAATGCAGAATAGAGCCAGTGAAGAGCAGGGGTGCCATAGGCACAATCAGAGAACACTGTATAAACATCAGAGGTCCGCGGTTGTTCAACGTCCTCCCAGCAAGCATAAGAAATATTGCCGGAACAACCGTGGACATCTTCAAGAGGAAACTAGATTTATTCCTCCAAGGAGTTCCGGACCAGCCGGGCTGTGGTGGGTATGTGGGCCTGCGGGCCGCTCCAAGCAACAGCCTAGTGGACCAAACTCTCACAAGTCAAGCCTGGCCTCGGGCCGGGCTTGGGGAGTAGAAGAACTCCCAGAACCCCATCAACCAGGTATCAACCAGGACCGTGGGACCCTCCAGCTGAGGGAGGACCGTGGGACCCTCCAGCTGAGGGAGGACCGTGGGACCCTCCAGCTGAGGGAGGACCGTGGGACCCTCCAGCTGAGGGAGGACCGTGGGACCCTCCAGCTGAGGGAGGACCGTGGGACCCTCCAGCTGAGGGAGGACCGTGGGACCGTCCAGCTGAGGGAGGACCGTGGCCGCGGGGCCCTCCAGCTGAGGGAGGACCGTAGCCGCGGGACCCTCCAGCTGAGGGAGGACCGTGGCCGCGGGACCCTCCAGCTGAGGGAGGACCGTGGCCGCGGGACCCTCCAGCTGAGGGAGGACCGTGGCCGCGACACTGAGGTAGTGACCCTGGCGCCAACACTCCCGGATACTCTCACCGTGCGTCACTTCTTGCTGGTAATTAGGCAAGAGATAGGAGGGGGGGCGGTGACGTGCTGTATACTGCAGGTGTAGACGTTGCCCAACATCTGCTACACTACCACACCTTGGAACACATCTGTGGTGGGGAAATTTCTTGCTTCGATGACCCGGAAGGCAGTTGTTGCTTAATAGCGTCTGGGGGAGTGAGAGTTTTTCGTACCTGTACTCTTTATATATCTCACCTTACAAGTTGGGTCGTAACTGCCCTTAAAATTATGGACGGAAGTGGTACTACGGTCTACAGTATTATTTCACTTGCTGATAACAGTGCAGTGATGGTCAGTCTACGGGCAGCTGCAAGCATCAGCCTGTTGGACCAAGTTATCACCAGTGGAGCCTGGTCTCAGGCCGGGGAGTAGAAGCACTCCCGATAAGCACCAGGTAAGCCGTGTTCGACTGCTCCCATACACCTCTTCAACACTGGTGCGTTTCCGGCTTCCCTCCAGGTTATGTCGTCGTGTCCCATTTGATCCAAATTTTAAGAGACTGTCCATTTGCAACTTGTGTATTTCCTATAATTACTTATTATATTGAAATTGAGTTCTTTTAACATGTCCTTTTGGCTAGTACTTTGGGTTCAGGTACTAGTTTTGTTGAAAACTTTTGCAATTTTTCAAGGTACTGTTTTATGGATTCCATGCTGGTGCTGCACATCTCTCGTATGTTGTTGTATATTCATGGAAACTGCTTGTGTAGAGTAGTAAATGATGTAATGTTGCTGCTGACGTTATCTGTTTACGTAAACCTCTGCTGTTTGGGCTCTAATTATGTCTACTCTCTTATCTTGTCTCTTTCCCTTGTGGAACAGAGACCGTTCCGAGACTTAGCAGATAATAGTGTGGCCAGGTCTGCTGTTTGTGATGATCCTCCTGCAGTACTCCTCGGTTTTTACTTTTCATCTTTAGTTTTGTGTCATCTGTAAACATAGCCATGTTTACAGATGACACGCGAGCTGTCTTCCTCGAGTAGGTTGCTCAGCTGTTCAGTTATGTA
>WNGS01113158.1:8999018-9011417 GCA_020271785.1 Procambarus virginalis | reverse complement strand
TTTATGGAGGACCGGCTGCTGATTCTGCGTTTCCCTCTTTCTCGACATAACTAGCATCACCCTCGGTATAGCTTCCTTACCAGTTCTCAAGGAATGTTTCCCATGTTGATTGATTGATAAAGATTAAGCCACCAAGAGGTGGCACGGGCATGAATAGCCGTAAGTGGTGGCCCTTTTGAGCCATTACCAGTATCAAGAGCTGATACTGGAGATCTGTGGAGGTGCGACTGCACCCTGTGTGACGGGAGATGTGTTCCCCGTGTTCCACGCAGTGTTTCCTAAGCCTTTATCCTCCTCATCCCTCCCTCCCTCCCTCCTAACCCCATAAGGCCTCCCCCCCTAACCCCCGCCCCCCCACACCTGTGATCAGCTTTGTCTCTCATATTCCACACCCGCTACGACTTTATTCTTTGCACCCAAAATGTTTGATTTTTCCCGATAAACATCATACCAGTTTCGTTCATTGTTTGCTGATGGATCTTACGGATGTTCCATTGTGATGTTGAACATCTTCCACACCGGAAATTATTGTCTTGAGCATTACTTTTCTCTCGAAGATTATATATTTAGATCGATGTCTGATGGGGGGGGGGATAAGTAGGGAGGTGAGATGGGGTGGGGGGGGGGGGCAAACATTGAAAAAAAGATGTGCATCTGCTGGCCAATGAGAGAGTTGAGTTTCCATCAATTGAAGACACGTATTGGATATCTGGCAGAAAGTCTTTATTCACCGCAAAAAGTGTCCATGTTTTCAGTCTCGTTGTGTTTGTTAGAAGCCTCTGAGCGAACCGCCTCAGTTTGTGTTATCGTGTAGTGTTGAGTTCTGCGTTCAGGCGTGTGCTTGTCGAGGTCTCTAAGAAGTAGAGTCTAAGTCCTGAGAAACATGTGCACCTCTGTTGACCAGACCACACACTAGAAGGTGAAGGGACGACGACGTTTCGGTCCGTCCTGGACCATTCTCAAGTCGATTGAGGTCTGGTCAACATACTTTAGCCACGTTATTGTGACTCATCGCCTGCATGTGCACCTCTCCACGTCATCGCTACTTTATAAAAGCCAACAAATTTAACCTAACGTTTTACGGGCTCGCCATAGCCCGTGCTACATGGATATTTCGAGTAAATCTAAAACAACAACACCTAACCTAACGAAAATAAGAGGTTACATATGTGTTTTATAGATGGTGTTAGCGTTATGACGTCACAGAATGTGCCTGGCCGTACAGGTTTAGATCCTACTGCTTTCTAGTGCAGTGCGTGGACAAGGTCACTCCTACCCCAGTACACCTCCCACCCCCGACCCCCCTCATGTGTCTTGTGAATGAATCAGCTGGTCGGTGACCCACATTCTCACCTACTCCAATACCACTGTTGTTACGTCACACAACCCACACCAGCGCACACGTGCACACACAACCCACAAGCCCACACGTGCACACACAACCCACAAGCCCACGCGTGCACACACAACCCACAAGCCCACACGTGCACACACAACCCACAAGCCCACACGTGCACACACAACCCACAAGCCCACACGTGCACACACAACCCACAAGCCCACACGTGCACACACAACCCACAAGCCCACACGTGCACACACAACCCACAAGCCCACACGTGCACACACAACCCACAAGCCCACACGTGCACACACAACCTCAAGCCCACACGTGCACACACAACCCACAAGCCCACACGTGCACACACAACCCACACCTGCACACACCTGCACACAACCCACAAGCCCACACGTGCACACACAACCCACAAGCCACGCGTGCACACACAACCCACAAGCCCACACGTGCACACACAACCCACAAGCCCACACGTGCACACACAACCCACAAGCCCACACGTGCACACACAACCCACAAGCCCACACGTGCACACACAACCCACAAGCCCACACGTGCACACACAACCCACAAGCCCACGCGTGCACACACAACCCACAAGCCCACACGTGCACACACAACCCACAAGCCCACGCGTGCACACACAACCACAAGCCCACGCGTGCACACACAACCCACAAGCCACGCGTGCACACACAACCCACAAGCCCACACGTGCACACACAACCCACAAGCCCACACGTGCACACACAACCCACAAGCCCACACGTGCACACACAACCCACAAGCCCACACGTGCACACACAACCCACAAGCCCACACGTGCACACACAACCCACAAGCCCACACGTGCACACACAACCCACAAGCCCACACGTGCACACACAACCTCAAGCCCNCTCAAGCCAAGGGTGAGGCTGTCTGCGTGGTCACCCAACCAGTTACTAGCCAGACACAGAATGGGATTGGACAGATTACTACTCAAGTGACGCATACATCCACCATTGTCTAAAGAAATTTTAATTCACTGCCTGATATGTATTGCTTGTATACGTTTAATATGTTTTGATGGTGACAATATACTAATGGGGCTTTACAACAGCTTTAGTAAGCTGCGCGTACTGTCTTGTGGCTTTACAAGATTGCAAATACTATGCTATGTATTCTCTCTAACCCAATGTACCTTCTTGTATATAAATAAATAATAAATATTGACCAGAAATTGTGATTCGGTTGTCTTCAGTAAGTGTAAAGCTTGAGACCAACCTTCTCCTAGGTAAATTGTGCGTCTCCCCCTCACTGCTTCTTGAGAGCACCTCAAGGAGGGAGGGTGGGAATTATCAGGGTGAAAGCGCCAAGCCATTACTTCTATATGGCACTGGGAAGGGGTCAGAATAAGGATTTGGATGAGACAGAAGGAAGGAATGGTGGCCAACCACTTGGACGGTCGGGGATTGAACGCTGACTTGCATGAAGCCGGACCGTCGCTCTACCGTCCAGCCCAAGTGGTTGGAGAGACGGGGTAGGAGCTGCCGTTGACTGTGCCGTAGTTATATGCATTCACAGTTAGGGTGAACTGCTTGCCAATGTTGCATGATCAGTGGGCCAAGTGTGTTTGGTCAGCAGGTCAACTTGGTGAAACTTGCTTGTAAACCTTTTATGACTGCGGCTTCAGTATTCAGTAAAAGTTATCATTGGTAAGTCATGCGACATTCCTAATTGAATGGCGAAGAATATAGCGACTAGGTCATTGTTGCAGGTTCTGGCAGTTTTCCAGAAACTGACGAAATATACTGTTATCTTCAGTATATCTTCTCGGGTGGATGGGAGAGAAATATATTTATAATGATAAAAGGCTGTTTAATGATTTTATTATAAATATATTTACGGTTCTTTCCTGTCATATACTGTACCGGGAGTCCCATGGGATTACGGTGCAATGGTGTTAGTGTAAATGTAGTGCATACTTGTTGAGGCCCAAGAGTTTAGTTGATGCTCAAGTCCCAATTCACGCCTCAACTGCACACCAGATGTCCCTAAAGACAGTCGGGCATCCTCTCCTTGGTAGTCTCTTTACTGCACACGTGCAGGAGTGTGTGCGCGCGTCCTGAATGTGCCCCTTCGTATTAGGACCACCTTAACCCCACCCAGACTCCTGCCTTACTTTCAATCCGGGGTCAAACTCCCCGCGGCCCGGTCTCTGACCAGGCCTCCTGCTTGAGGGTCAATGTCAACCAGATTTTTTGTCATTGGTTCATTGATTCAACCAGAATCAATGTGGATTTTTTTAATTGAACTATCAGGGAAAGCGCAAAGTCATTATGACTATATAGCACTTGGAAATGATCAGGATAAGGATTTGGGATGGAACGGGGGGAAAGGATAGTGCCTAACCACTTGGACGGTCGGGGATTGAACGCCGACCTGCATGAAGTGAGACCGTCGCTCTAAAGACCCTCAGGAAGCGGCTGCACGCAGCCTGACATGGATCACAGCCTGCAGACGGTGAGTCACAATATGTGGCTGAAGATACGATGACCAAAACTCTCACCAGAAGATGAAGAGACGACGACGCTTCGGACCGTCCTGGACCGTTATCTAGTCGCTTGTGATAATGGTCCAGCACGGACCGAAACGTCGTCGTTTCATCATCTTCTGGTGTGAGGTTTGGCCATCAATCACAGCCTAGCTGATCAGATATCCTTTGGAGATACTTATCCAGTTCTCTCTTGAACACTGTGAGGGGTCAGCCAGTTATGCCCCTATGTGTAGTGGAAGCTTGTTGAACAGTCTCGGGCCTCTGATGTTGATAGAGTTCTCTCTCAGAGTACCTGTTGCACCTCTGCTCTTCAACGGGGATATTCTGCACATCCTGCCATGCCTTCCTGGTCTCATGTGATGTTATTTCTGTGTGCAGGTTTGGGACCAGCCCCTCTCTATTTTCCTCGTGTAAATTATTATGTATCTCTCCCGCCTGCGCTCAAGAGTTCTGACACTTTGTAAATGTCAGAGCTCGCATGTACAGTGATGACACAACACTCTCCGGAAATGCCTTTTCCTTGAACATTTTCACCGCCATTCATGCACTATATTCCTGGAAGGTCAAAACCTTAAGATGGCTTTGGCTTCTCCAATATGTTTCCTGGTAACACTACCAGGATTTTTACATTTTAACATTTTTCCAGCGAGCATAAGAAATATTGTGGGAACAACCGTGGACATCTTTATGAGAAAACTAGATTGTTTTCTAAAATAAGTGCCGGACTCTCACAAGTCAAGCCTGGCCTCGGGCCGGGAATGGGGAGTAGAACTCCTGGAACCCATCAAGCAGGTATCAAGTATTAGTGTGCCACAACCTTCTCCAGACGAATATATTGCTGCGTAGCTATTATCTGATTTAAATTTTTAAATTTTGCCCGAGGGGCGAGTTTATTGGGCAGCGCCACTCATCTTGTTAGTGGACACACCGCCATAGCAGCATGTACAACACTCCCGAATAGGAAGAAAACCCGCTGGGTTGTTCATCCTGTCACTTGTACCCAGACACAGCTGGGACCTGCTTAACTGTCTCAGGTGAACAGCTCCTCAAACAAGAAGATTAACATCTATCAACCCTTAAAAGCTTACGTTATCTTGCGGGTGCAAAATGGGGAAATCTTTTAAGAACAGTATCAATATGTGACAAATAGTGTTTTCCTAACTCAAACAATGTGGAGTTTATTATTCTACACATATTTCTAATGTCTCTCAGGTGTTCACATTCACGTAGATAGTGGTCAAGGCGGTGTCCACCACTCTCACCACAGATTCTGCAACTTCGCTGATCAACTGTTGTTTCCATTCCATATCTCCAAGAATATTTGTATCCAAGACGGATTCTCGCTATGTGCACTAAGACAGTTCCTTTGAACATGTTACTGATCCTTTCTTATTGTTATTGACTCTCCGGCGCTATCATGGACCTCGAGTCCTTTCACCTTTGTGATGGAGATCCAACATTGGCAGGTTTAGGAGAGCTGAGTTGTGCTGGTTACCAGCAATATCGGTGTTGCATCGAGCGACCTGCCAGATGCGCTGCTGAAGAATCTCTCCATTTCATCTCCCAAAAAAACAAGTTCTCTACTCACCATGATGTGTGTGCTTACCATGACGTGTGTGAATATATACTCACCATGGTGTGTGTGTGTGTGTGTAATTACCTAAGTGTAGTTACAGGATGAGAGCTACGCTCGTGGTGTCCCGTCTTCCCAGCACTCTTTGTCATATAACACTTTGAAACTACTGACGGTTTTGGCCTCCTCCACCTTCTCACCTAACTTGTTCCAACCGTTTACCACGCTGCGAAAGTGAATTTTCTTACATGTCTTCCGCATCTATGTTTAGTTAGTTTAAATCTATGGCCTCTTGTTCTTAAAGTTCCAGGTCTCAGGAAATCTTCCCTATCAATTTTATCAATTCCTGTTATTATTTTGTATGTAGTGATCATATCACCTCCTTTTCTTCTGTCTTCTAGTTTTGGCATATTTAATGCCTCTCCTCGTAACTCTTGCCCTTCAGTTCTGGGAGCCACTTAGTAGCATGTCTTTGCACCTTTTCCAGTTTGTTAATGTGCTTCTTAAGATATGGGCACCACACAACCGCTGCATATTCTAGCTTTGGCCTAACAAAAGTCTTGAACAATTTCTTTAGTATTTCGCCATCCATGTATTTAAAAGCAATTCTGAAGTTAGCGTGGCATAGGCTCCTCGCACAATATTCTTTATGTGGTCTTCAGGTGATAGTTTTCTATCTAGAACCACCCCTAGATCTCTTTCTTTATCAGAATTCTTTAAAGATTTCTCACATAATATATAGGTTATGTGAGGTCTATGTTCTCCTATTCCACATTCCATAACATGGCATTTATTAACATTAAATTCCATTTGCCAAGTGGTGCTCCATATACTTATTTTGTCCAGGTCATCTTGAAGGGCATGCCAATCATCTAAGTTTCTTCACAAGGACGTTAGAAAGAATTTTTTCGGTGTCTTAGTAGTTAACAGATGGAATTCATTAGGCAATGATGTGGCGGAGGCTGAGTGCATACAAATGTAGTTTAAAATGTAGATATCATGAAAAATGATGATCTTGAAAATCATTTCAAGATATGATAGAGCCCAGGAGGCTCAGGAATCTGTACACCAGTTGAGAGGCGGGACCAAAGAGTCAAAGCTTAAACCCCGCAGGCACAACTAGGTGAGTACACCCAGCACACCTGAAGGCGACTGTCAAAAGACAGCCAGCAGCAGACAGTGTTGTAGTAATCTAAAATCCGGCTGCGTCTATCTGCTACTTGAAAATCACCTAAGTGTGTTTGTCCGTTGACTGGCTGACTGCAACTGACGTATGAACGCCTTGCAATCTTCCCTCAAATATGCATGCATCCCTTTCTGGTGGTCATGACTAGTTAGCTAGTATCTCGGGTTAGTTCTTGGGTAGTAGGGTCGCTCAGTTTGACCTTGCCTGACCTGAGGCACGCTCCACTGATATCTGGTAAGCAATTAATGATTAAATACTCTAGGAGGTCGTCATGGACTGCGTATAGAGTTTTACTTTGAAATGTCAGAGATCATAGCTTCTAGGTCACAAGTAAAGGTCACAGTCACATGCACGACTATTGGTGAAGAATAAGATTGGCTGGATTTTGGCGTGTAGGAAAATGTGCGTGTTGCGAGCAGTCTACGGGTTTGTGTTTAGTGACCACACATGACCAAGTCACTCAGCGAGAAGAGAGGGCGAGCTGGTGGCGCCGTCAATTTTGTAATGAAATTAATATGAAATGTTTACTTAAGAAGAATAGGTTGTATAAGACTTAACTGATTTTATGCCTGTTCTCCCTGGAAACTTTCGTAGCAATGTTTAGACGCAGGTTACCCAGGACGCCCGGTAACTCGTGTCATTCCTAAGGAAGAATCTTCCCGGCGGGTGTCGAGAGCAATAAACTTATTAGCGCTAGCGTTCAGTCATTCTGTATCATCTCTGTGTCTCATTCCATCTCTAAGGACCTTCCTCTCTTAGATTCACCTGACTGAACTCCAACCGAGTATAAAAAAATATTGCCGGAACAACCGTGGACATCTTCAAGAGAAAACTACATAATTTTCTTCAAGAGGTGCCGGACCAACCGGGCTGTGGTGGGTATGTGCGCCTGAGGGCCGCTCCAAGTAACAGCCTGTTGTTGTTGTTGTTATAGATTCAGATACTCGGAACAAGTTCCGAGTAGCACGGGCTATGGTGAGCCCGTAAATTACCTGGCACAGGAGCGGGGCAAGTAGCACGGGCAATGGTGAGCCCGTAGTGGACTTACCTGGCACAAGAGCGGTGCTGTGTGTGAACAGCCTGTTGGACCAAGCTCTCTTTAATTCGAGCCTGGCCCCGGGCCAGGCTTGGGAAGAAAAACAACTCCGAGAAGCCCCATCCAGGTACAATCCGGGTACAATCGTCGCTGGCGGTTATTTTGTATACCAGCTGTTCATCACGCCTATGAGAAATGTTGTGGCTAAATCATTGTACAGTTTGTATGTCAGCGGAGGGTCCCACATCTAGATAGATGCATGGGGTGGATAACGCCACACCTCTGTGATAGATGCATGGTGTGGATAACGCCACACCTCGCTGTGATAGATGCATGGGGTGGATAACACCACACCTCGCTGTGATAGATGCATGGTGTGGATAACACCACACCTCGCTGTGATAGATGCATGGTGTGGATAACGCCACACCTCGCTGTGATAGATGCATGGGTGGATAACGCCACACCTCGCTGTGATAGATGCATGGGGTGGATAACACCACACCGCTGTGATAGATGCATGGTGTGGATAACACCACACCCAGCCAGATTATAGATTCATGGTGTGGATAACGCCACACCTCTGTGATAGATGCATGGTGTGGATAACGCCACACCTCGCTGTGATAGATGCATGGTGTGGATAACACCACACCTCTGTGATAGATGCATGGTGTGGATAACGCCACACACCTGTGATAGATGCATGGTGTGGATACACCACACCTCTGTGATAGATGCATGGTGTGGATAACACCACACCTCGCTGTGATAGATGCATGGTGTGGATAACGCCACACCTTCTGCTATTTGCACAAGAGGCTGTAGGCAGGCTCTGAAATATTGCCTCTGGGAGTCCCAATTATTGGCTAATGAGGGTTCTCTAAGCCCTCTTTCATCTTTCGGGAGGTATTTGGACCATTGTTCACACACGAACAGGAAGGGAATTGGTCAATATCCTAGTTCTGGGTTCCAAGTAGCTGCTGAATTGACTGTAAGATGTCTCGGCATGTCATACTTGCCCACTGGGCTTGGGTGCCCAAAGGGCATCTATGCTTGCTCATGCAGTTGCCAGTAGGGGCTGGTTTGGGGCTTGTTCGGAGTGGCCAAAATCTGTCAGGCAGTCTACTCCTCCCACTCCTGATGGTGGACTTACTTCCTGCCCAGTGATTCTAAAGCTTGCCATTCATCATATTTGGTGGAGGAGGGGGATTCAATTGACGTACTGTATGTAGTTGGTTGAAGAGGAAGCATTTATATTACCCATATATGTACTTTGCCTATTATATACCCATATTTTCCTATATTCCATTATATTACTTGTGCCTATTATATTACCCATTATATTACTTTGCCTATTATTTACCCATTATTTACTTTGCCTATATATACCGCATTATTCTTACTATTAACCATTTTCTCCAATATCCATTTATTATTGCATTAATAATTACTGATTATATTTACCTTTACTTGCCTATTATATTACCCATTTATATTACTTTGCTATTATATTACCCATTATATTACTTTGCCTATTATATTACCAATCAATATAATATCCGTAATTACCAGTAAATTATCTCCAAAATCTACATCCCTATTCCCAAGCCAGTTTTCTTTTCTGAATCTAAATTTAGCCAATTTGTATCCATTGTATTGTTTGGTTTGATATATTTAGCATCTTGTTAATTGTCTAGCTGTTACACCCCTTCACCCATTTGTATATTTGCAATCTCCCCGCGTAACTCTTTGCCTTTCTAAAGTATGTATATTAGATTTTCTTAACTCTTTTCACTATGGGAAGTTTCTCACTCCTGAGAATAACTTTATCCCTCTCTGTATATTTCAGCGGATTACACCCATTTTATTGTATTGTTCTCAAAACTGAACTGCTAATCTAAATGGAGGTGTAACAAGCCCAAGGTTAAGGGAAGAATAAGCTCAGCCTAGATGTTTTAATAATTATAATTAACTTTCTTGGGGCCAGGAGTTAGGTTGTCATAGGTGTTCCATTGGAGTAGTTATTTTCCCCACCAACACAGCAATGTTCTCCCCCCCAAACCAACACAGCAAATATTCCCCTCGTTCATTTTTAATGGCCATTCCTCCAACACAGCAATTCCTCACCCCCCCCATACACAGCTTCCCCCTCACCAATCTCCCTCCCCCCTCCACCAACACAGCCTCTCCCCCCCTCCACCAACACAGCCTCTCCCCCCTCCACACAGCCTCTCCCCACCAACACAACCTCTCCCCCCTCCACCAACACAGCCTCTCCCCCCTCCCACCAACACAGCCTCTCCCCCCTCCACCAACACAGCCTCTCCCCCCCCTACCACCAACACAGCCTCTCCCCCCCACACTCACCTCTCCACACACAGCCGCTCCCACCCCTCACCAACACAGCCTCCCCTCCCAAACGCTCTCCCCCCTCCACCAACACAGCCTCTCCCCCCCCCTCCACTCAACACAGCCTCTCCCCCCCTCCACCAAACACAGCCTCTCCCCCCTCCACCAACACAGCCCTCTAACCCCTCCACCAACACAGCCTCTCCCCCCCCTCCACCAACACAAGCCTCTCCCCCCTCCCCCACCCACCAACACGGCCTCCCCCCCACCACCAACACGGCTCCCCCCCCGCCATCAACACAGCCTCCCCCACCACCAACAACGCTTTCCCCCCCACAACACGGCTCCCCCCCCCCCACTAACACAGCTTCCCCCCCACTAACACCTGCCTCCCCCCACCAACACCCCCGCAACACGCCTTCCCCCCCACCAACACTGCCTTCCCCCCCACCAACACTGCCTTCCCCCCCTGCACCAACACTGCTTTTACCCCCCACCAACACGGCTTTCACTTCCCCCCACGGATTTCCCCCCTCCCACCAACACAGCTTCCCCCCACCACACCGGCTTCCCCCCCCCCCCACCAACACGGCTCCCCCCCCCCACCAACACACGTGCTTCCCCCACCAACACGGCTTCCCCCCACCAACACGGCTTCCCCCCCCACCAACACGGCTTCCCCCCCCCCACCAAAACGGCTTCCCCCCCCACCAACACGGCTTCCCCCCCACCACCACACGGCTTCCCCCCCCCCCACCAACACGGCTTCCCCCCCACCACACGCTTCCCCCCCCCCCACCAACACGGCTTCCCCCCCCACCAACACGGCTTCCCCCCCCACCAACACGGCTTCCCCCCCCCACCAACACGGCTTCCCCCCCCCCACACATACAACACAGCTTTCCTCCCCCCCACCAACACAGCTTCCTCCCCTCCCACCACACAGCCTCTTCCTCCCACCAAACAGCTCTTCCCCCCCCGCCAACCAGCCTCTTCCCTCCCGCCAACACAGCCCCCTTTCCCCCCACCAACACAGCCTCTTCCTCCCACCAACACAGCCTCTTCCCCCCGCCACACAGCCTCTTCCCCCCGCCAACACAGTCCCTTTCCCCCACCACACAGGCCTCTTCCTCCCACCAACACAGCCTCTTCCCCCACGCCAACACAGCCTTTCCCCCCGCCAACACAGCCTCTTCCCCCCCAACCAGCGCTCTTCCCCCACGCCAACACAGCCCTATCCTCCCGCCAAACACGCCTCTATTCCCCCCGCCAACACAGCCTCTCCCCAACCAGCCCCTTCCTCGCCAACACAGCCTCTTCCCCCCGCCAACACAGCCCCTTCCCCCACCAACACAGCCCCTTTCCCCCGCCAACACAGCCCTTTTCCCCCGCCAACACCGCCCCTTCCCCCCGCCAACACAGCCTCTTCCCCCCGCCAAACACAGCCCTCGTCCCCCCGCCACACAGCCCTCCCCCCCACACAGCCCTTCCCCCCACCAACACAGCCCCTTCCCCCCGCCAACACAGCCTCTTCCCCCCCCCAACACAGCCCCTTCCCCCCGCCAACACAGGCCCCTTCCCCCACCAACACAGCCTCTTCCCCCCGCCAACACAGCCACTTCCCCCACCAACCAGCCCCTTCCCCCCCCAGCCCCCCAACACAGCCCCTTCCCCCCCCAACACAGCCCTTCCCCCCGCCAACACAGCCTCTCCCCCACCAACACACAGCCTCTTCCCCCCGCCAACACACCTCTTCCCCCGCCAACACAGCCTCTTCCCCCCCACCAACACAGCCTCTGTCCCCCACTCAACACAGCCTCTTCCCCCCGCCAACACAGCCTCTTCCCCCGCCAACACAGCCTCTTCCCCCCACCAACACAAGCCTCTTCCCCCCCCCACACCCCCACAGCCTCTTCCCCCCGCCAACACAGCCTCTTCCCCCCACCAACACAGCCTCTTCCCCCCCACCAACACAGCCTCCCCCCGCCAACACAGCCTCTTCCCCCGCCAACACAGCCTCTTCCCCCCGCCAACACAGCCTCTGCCCCCCACCAAACACAGCTCTTCTTCCCCCCACAACCACACTCCCAAGCCTCTTTCCCCCCACACAACACAGCCTCTTCCCCCCACCAACACAGCCTCTTCCTCCCCCAACAAGCCTCCCCGCAACACAGCCTCCCCCTCATCACTACTCACTACTCCCCCCTACCAACCCCCCCCCCCCCACGGCAACACAACTAGCCAACTGTCTCCATCTGATCACCGACCTACTTACACTAATTATAGCATTATATTGGCGACCAATTATGACACACACACACACACACACACACACACACACCACAACCCACAC
>WNGS01113158.1:8958442-8969343 GCA_020271785.1 Procambarus virginalis | reverse complement strand
TCAAGTAAACGTATCAATCTGGAGGATGGAATGGCCTTGGGCCTCAACAATATACAGTATATTTAATATCCTCGTGGCAGTCTTTAAGGTTCCTATCATCAGTTGTGACATGGTGCGGGAGAATAACTGTGCCCATTTAACCGGGCATTTTTGGAGATCCGCACTGAAGTCTCACCAATGCAGGACAACGTAGCCAAGCAGTTGGCTGTCTCTTGAGACGGGGCTGTAACTACATGTGTTCCAGTTTGGATGGGGTTAAAAGTGACAAAGATATCCAATGAATCAACTAGTGTTTATGGATGAATAAATCATCAGGATGTGTATGATCAATGGGACTGAGATCAAAATACTTAGTCCACTTAACAGGACAAAACAAATCCTGGAATAGTAGATTGGGGAAAGAAACATGCGTGTTTGTGTGGAGGTGATGGTGCCAAGCTTCCCCAGTAAGGAGGGAGGGGGGTAAAATGTGCAGTTGTCACAATGAGAGATGGAGCCACTTCAGGTGATGAGGTGGTCACAACTGGGGGTTCAGGGCTCAATGCCATAGGAGGTGGGGAGGAACGCAGAGAGAGTCAGTTAGTGCAGCAGCGTGGTCTGGCCGAACGGAGCCCATCCCCATCATGGTCCATTTCTGGGGCCTGGTCACCCCACCTCATGAGTCTGAGAAGTTGAAAGAGGGGTCAGATGTCAACATGGAACAAACAAGAAGAAAGTTTCATCCATGATTAAACCCCTACATATAACATGGAGCCACAATTAAAGGATAGGGAACCCAACAAATGGGCCTTCCTAGGGTGCATAGTGGGTATACACCCTGCAAGTTTTACATTAAGAACTGTCAGTCTAGTGAGATCTAGCTCAGCATCGAGGGCAGGTTTCGACATAAAAATTCCCCTCTTGCTCGACCACGTCAGGTACCACAATTCTACAGGCGAGAGTGTTGTTTCAACTCACCCTGCATCAAAATAGAAGAGACAGTATTAAGAACATTCAAGAACGGAACCAAGTCTGCAGAAAGGAGAAGGGAAATGAAACACGAGGAAGAGAAAACAGGATGCAGCAAAATTAGTAAAGATGACTGCAGGAGCATAAGGCCTCAAAAGGATAGAGGAAACACTGTCCCATGGAGCATCACACTCTGACAGCCGCCCACCAAGCCCCCCACATGCCAACAATGGGCTGGAAAGTGAGGGGGATGCTAAAGGTAAAACTTCAATTATATACAGTGTACAGTCTGTAGCTTTTTATATGATCGTTTAAATATCTGTTTGACATTTCATCTTCACATTTTCATGGTGAAATTGAAATTGAAATAAGTTTATTGATGTAAAAATACACACAAAGGGATGAGGTAGCTCAAGCTATTCTCACCCCGTTCAGTACATATACACACATCACAAACCATAAACATATTACAAAACATTCTGAGAGATAACATATACATTTCCTATTTTCATGGTGGGTTGTCAAAATTCCTATGCAGTTATGTGCTTGCATTTAATACCTGCAACAATACTAATTTGTATGAAACCATGATATCTGTTCAACTACATTAAATAGCATAAAAATCAGAAACTTTACGCATAAATTACAAAATCACACAATTAAAATTTATATAAACATTCAGGAGATATCAGATTAAGAGAATAACTTCCTCTGAACACATTTCAAAACTTGCTGTAAAAATCCACTTTCCCTTTATAGAAATAGTGACATTGAGGTAATAACCTTACATGTACTAGTATAAGTACTTACACTAGTAAAGTAAGTGGTAGTACAGTACTAGTATAAGTACTGCCACCCATGTAGGTAGTACTTGTACAACTGTAGTATCTTGACATGAGTACTGTACACCTTTACAATGAAAACTTTACATCACGCAAGAGTTGCAGTGAACACATAGTATGGCTAAGATTTAACACCTATATTATATGGTTTAAACGTAAATTTGACAAATCATACCAGTAAAACCATTACTACAGCTCAAGAAAATCTGATGAAGGATAGTACAGTACTGTGTACATGTTAAATTTAACACTATTATTATCATTACAGTATTATTATTATTATTATTATTATTATTATTATTATTATTATTACACAGAGAAATCACATTAACGTGATATATCAATGAACAAATCCACAGGAACCTTAATGAGGGTTCAAACCTATGTGCTGGATGTTCCCAGGAAGGCTCTAGTTGATGTAGACAGAGCCCGAGTGCATAGGGGAATTGTGTGAAACCCCGGTTAGGCTTCAGTGGAAGCGTCAGGACCACTGTGGGTGCAATAGTACCTCAGGTTGCAATTCTTTTACCATGTCGTGGTGCAGTCGACTAGAGCATGTTTGGGAACACCCAGCGCATGGGTTCGAACCCTCATCAAGGCTCCTGTGGATTTGTTCACTATTATTATTACTACAGTACAGTACTTGTATTATTATTATAACAAATATCTTGTACTGTATATACCATACTAAAAAAAATTATTGTAAAGCTCAATCTGTTTTTGTACTATGTATATATCAATACAGATAGCATATTTTACCTTTGTGGTTGAATGTTAAAACTGTGTTGATATGTGGTTCTTTATTTATCACAAGCATTTAAGATATGTTTCACTTTTGTTTCAATACCAAATAGGTGAGAATCTGACACTCCAACAGTTCTCATAGCTTCAGCTAATTGGAATAGATACTCTGAATTAGAACCACTTGGGCCAACTGCTGAAGCTATTATTTCAGCAATTGTGTCTTCATTTGTTGGGCCTGTATAGAAGGGATTGGAATCGGCTCCTGCAAGAAAAAATGGAGCATATGATGAGTCACAGTAACATGGCTGAAGAGTTGATACCCAACCCACACCTCTTCCCTTTGCCCAAAATGCTTTGTGCAATAGTGACTTCATTAGTATGTGTAACTCCTGTCCCTACAATTATACATTACTCTTATGTTCTTTGTACACACACTCCTATGAATACAAATTGTTATTGTCATTATTGTTATCTGAAACTGAGGAACTGACAAAGTTTCGGTCATCCTGAACCATTATCAAATCTTGATGGACTGAAACATTATTGGTTCTTCATTTTCAGATGTGAGGGTTGTCTAAAAAGGTGCACATTTGACAAATACTGTACAGAATAATAAATCTTCGTTGCTACCCCAAATGGTGGGGAAGAACCTGGCAAGAAGGATGGAAAAGTATTAGAAAGGTTGGTCAAGATATGGTGGAGGAAACAAAATGTATGTAAACATAACTTTTGATGTTGGCCAGATGCCTGCCTGTTGCATTTAATAGATTTCAAAACAGTATGCACAGGGAACTGATGAATGCTGCATACAATTTTATATCTACAGGTATTTATATAATGTAGTTGTCCTAGGCATAAATGTACCTAGGTAGATAGTAAGGTGCCACGGATGAATGGAACAGTCGAGTGGGTGAAAGAGAACTGATTTACGAAGATAACCATCTTTCTCACGATGATCAAGATGAGCCATCACTTTATCTTGCTCTTCATCTCTAATCTTATATGCTATGCCCCATACTTGGTCCTGTAAATAAGTAAAATTGTTAAAATATGATACATTAATGATGCATGAGATTACACTTACAATCAGTACAATAAATGTAACTGAATTCTGAAACTAAGATAATTACTAGCCAGGCTTAGTAAATATGGAGTGTTAATATGGTTCATGAGACAAGACTTTCTACCAATGGTTGTAATATTAGCAGAACATTTATAACCAAACAAACTTTACCTTAACAAATAAAATTTGGTACTATAGATAAATAGAAATACAGTGGAACCTCGAATAACGAATTTAATCCATTCTGGCGCCGTGGTGGTCATGTGAAACGGACGTCATACAAAACGAATTTCCCCATTGATAATAATGGAAATCAAATTAATCCGTTCTACCACCGAAAAACATCAATATGATATTCGCTGTTTTAAATAATGGAGCAGCCTACCTTACATTAGGCTGCTCTAGGCTTACAGTTAGCAGTCTCCGTGGTGTAGTGGTAAGACACTCGCCTGGCGTTCCGCGAGCGCTATGTCATGGGTTCGTATCCTGGCCGGGGAGGATTTACTGGGCGCAATTCCTTAACTGTAGCCTCTGTTTAACGCAACAGTAAAATGTGTACTTGGATGAAAAAACGATTCTTCGCGGCAGGGGATCGTATTCCAGGGGCCTGCCCGAAACGCTACGCGTACTAGTGGCTGTACAAGAATGTAACAACTCTTGTATATATCTCAAAAAAAAAAAAAAAAAAAAAAAAAAAAAAAAAAAAAAACATACACTGAACAAACCTTTATGACATTTTTCTTTCGTCAAATTTGTTCATTTTTTTTCATTTTTTTATAGCAAAGGTTTGTTCGGTGTTCAGCAGGTAGGCTGCTCTGTTTCTTAAATAAAAAAAATAAAAAATAAAAAATAGTTTAAACAATTTGAAAAACAGACAAATGCCATAAAGCTTCATTCCATGTTACATAGCCTTCCCGGTTTGGTGCCTTATTTTGATAATTACTTACTTACTTCGTTCCACGTTTATTGGGTAGGCTGAACCATTATGACAATCTTTATTTGTTTCAAATGTGTTCCATTTGTTTAGTATTTTTCATTTGCCTCAATAATGGAGCAGACTTCCCGACAAACACTGAACGAACTTTATGGCATTTGTCCGTTTTTCAAATTGTTTAAACTATTTTTTTATGTTTTATTTTTTTTTTATTTAAGAAACATGGAGCAGCCTATCTGCCGAACACCGAACGAACCTTTTTGACATTTGTTCTGTTTTTCAAAATTTTTCATTTTTTATTTTTTTTATTTAAGAAACATAGAGCAGCCTACCTGCCGAACACCGAACGAACCTTTTTGACATTTGTTGTTTTTCAAAACATTTCATTTCTTTTTTCTACATAAAAGTCAATGCTTTGCAACATCACAGCAGTCATCCCTTTATATACCAGCATCATTAGCATCTTTAAACAAAAAAAAAACATAATTTATTTGCATCGTCAGAGGCGTCCGAGCATGTGCGAGAAGCAGCGCAACCCAACCATGTGGTGTTGTCGTTATTCAAACGAGCGCTCGCCATACGAGATGAATTGTCGGCGATCTGGGCGCTCGTTACCCAAAATGCTCGCCAATTGAGGCGGTCGTCACTTGAGGTTCTACTGTACTGTATACAAATGGAAAGAAACCTGTACGTACATTACATATGGATACATACAAAACTGGTAGAATGTAACAGAAAATAAAGTAAAGATAAATTTAAATGCTTGAAGAAACACGGTGATAAAATTTGAGCATCCAGGTAACTTTTTCAAGTTACAAGAGATAAATAAATGCCAAATTCGATTGACCTCACTTTACTCCATGCATTTATTGAGGTACTTTCTAACATACCTGGCATAATTAGTGGCTTTATAAAACATACAACTACTGTGCATAATGTGTAACCACTAAAATCCTATCCATTGTACTGAGTTTCAGAGAAGAACACAGAGGTAAAATATTATGGAGGAAGGAATGGAAGATTGAAGAATTGTTAACCTAGCATAGTTGTAAGAACTGATGACCTTTTGACCCAACAGCCGTTTACTCCTTTTGTTATTTATAGTATACCAAAAAGTAAATATGCAGGGTGGAGCAATCGGAAACCATTCACCCCTGTACACCCGACAGTAATTAGGGAACCTGAATATAAATTCATCATGTTATGGGGGAAACAAGGTATTGAATAACCTAGCCATTTCCAGAATCTAATCCTGAGGCCTTAATCCCTGCACATGAAAAACAAAACTAAAATAATTGGCCTATAATGTTTACTTCCTCTCAAGTAATGATCATCTTCAGCAGGTATAATGCAAAACAGTAATAATTTTGGCAGACAGCTCAGAGCAAGGGAATACAACCCATGTGTATACACTTGGGCTGTACATAATCCTGGCAAGATGAGATGATGCTTTTCCTAGCTATGAAAAGCAACAAAGAGGACCAGGCCCCACAACCAGGAACCCCAGGAAAAAAAAAAAGCACATTATCAAGGCAAAGAGCCTGTGATAGGTTAATCAGCCCAGGAGCCTGGGGCACCAGTGCAAATAACAAAGGGCACTGGGGCACCAGGAACTATGAATACAACCTCACATATTTCCGAGCCCTTTCTTGAAATTTTGCAGCCATTTCATAAAGAGCCCACTGACATGGATAGTTAAAAAGAGGAAACACTCACAACTGTGTGCGGTATGCAATGTATGTGTAAAAATAGTCTTTTGTCCAATGGAGCAAGTACAAAAGGAGCCCAACCAACCAACTATAATTCTGCATGATGGTTACCCTTTCAACTTTAAACTGTCAGAGGTTAAGATTAAATAAATAACGACAGCAGCCATGTACAAGACAGAAGCAAGACACATGACCTCAATGAAGGAAATGGAAATAAAGTGAATTTGTGGACAATTAGTGTAGTTAAGATGAAATTATACACATTTGCTTTCATACACCACAATAGCAAAGAATTTAATTACACCACAATAGCAAAGAATATGAAATTCTTAATGCATAATTAGAGTAACCCATGTCCACAAAATAACCATTACAATTAATGAAGCTGAATATGAATTTCTTGGATATTTCTTCACTCGAATACCATTAAAATCTTAGAATTATTCGTGCATTAATGATTGTTCTATATACAGTATAACTGAGGTGAAAGTTTTTATTTTATTTTTGTTTATAGTTAACAAAGAGTATATTCAGGATTAACTCAAGCCAAGAAAGTCATACCCATTAATGTTCACTATGATGGTGGTCAGTATGTGTATGGCCTTTTCTTGACTTGCTGAGGAACTCATTAACGGCAGCCTCAAGTTGGAACAAATGATCATCTTGAGCTTGTGGTACCTCATTCCTCATGAATCTTGCCAACTGGAACACGTATTCAGAATTTGCACCTGAAGGTCCATGACTCAGGCCAATTTGTTCAGCCATTCTTTGCAGAGGAGCATCACCCAACAAGAATTCTGGCTCATTACTTCCCACAAACACTAGTACAGGATGGGATAATGGCACTCCACTGGGACTAAACATTGTTACAGACTTCCGATTATCAAAGCGTTGTTCACGTACATTTAACAGTTTTGTAATATTTCTCTCTTGCTCTGGAGGAATTTCATACGCCACACCCCATACCTGAGCCTGAAGCATATGCTAAGGTTCAGTCAGTTTCAGTGAAGGGAGTAAAATATTATCAGGAAGGTTATATATAATATGTATATGAATAAGTACAGCATATGTACTGTACTGGGCCAGGTGTACAGCAATGGTAATGGAGCAACAAGTGATCTGGATGAGAGCTATAGTTCTTTTTGTAAGTAAATTCATTGACCTTTCAGACTCTTCCTGGTTGAATAATGCTAAAAGGTTAAGCAACCGAACAAAATGTAGGCTAATTAAAAGACAGAACAGTACTTTGTAACCATGCCCAAATGGCCTAAAGCAGTGAGCAACTGCAATTCAGTAATTGTTGGCTGGATGAATAAAGTACAATGATCAGACAGATCCTGGTACAAATCTTGGTGGACATATGGGGATATAAGGCATTTGAAGCAAAGGAAGCAAGTAGGGTCACCCTTTCTCCCACTTATGATATATTTTTTATTCAGCTACACTCACTGTGGGAAATTCCAATTATCACCCAATGCCATAAGCATTATATAATGCTTATGGCATTAGGTCATAATTTTAATTGTTCAAGTTAGGTCAAAGTGAAGTGAAGAAATGTTGAAAAAACAAAATTCTTATAATTAATTTCAAATAAACTATCTGTATTAGATTTATCCTTATCAAAAATATCTTTCTGCTCCATAAAAGTAATTTAAATTTTGCACGGCATCAATGATTCCAAGCAAAGGTAACAGTAAATGGTAGGGTGATGCACCTATATGGTGCCAATTTTGTTTAATAATGCTCAGGAAGTAACTAAGGCTTTCACAATTTTTTCTCAATGTGGCAAATGATTGTCAGAGATCTTAACTGTAGAATGACAACCACAGAAAATATTAAGTGACACATTAAAAAAACTGTTTCATAAACAACAGGAGCAATGTTGGACTAATGTTTGAGATTGACTGGAACAGTTTAAGGGTTAATAGTGTATTGGAAACCAGAACAAGACCCTGCCCCCCTCAAAGAGGTGCTGGAAGCAGGGAAAGCTTCACAATCAACCTCACAAAAAGAACATCCAGAAAGTAAGCGAAATGGAATGGACAACTAATTATAATCATTCGTTGTGTCGGGGGACAAGGAGCCAGTGTATTCACATAGTTGTATTCACCTAGTATTGCTTGTGGGGGTTGAGCTTTGCTCTCTTGGCCCGCCTCTCAATTGTCAATCAATGAACTGTTACTAACTACTAATTTTTTTTTTAACACACACACACACACCATTGTGGTCTCTGTGGTTGGAAAATATTGGAGGGGTGACAGGTACGCTTTTAACATGGATGAAAAATTTTCTGACTGATAGAAAAATGAGGGCAGTAATCAGAGGCAATGTATCGGACTGGAGAAATGTCACAAGTGGAGTATCACAGGGTTAAGTTCTTGCACCAGTGATGTTTATTGTCTACATAAATGATCTACCAGTTGGTATACAGAATTATATAAACATGTTTGCTGATGATGCTAAGATAATAGGAAGGATAAGAAACTTAGATGATTGTCATGCCCTTCAAGATGACCTGGACAAAATAAGTATATGGAGCAACACTTTGCAAATGGAATTTAATGTTAATAAATGCCATGTTATGGAATGTGGAATAGGAGAACATAGACCCTACACAACCTATATATTATGTGAGAAATCTTTAAAGAATTCTGACAAAGAAAGAGATCTAGGGGTGGTTCTAGATAGAAAACTGTCACTTGAGGACTACATTAAGAACATTGTGCGAGGAGCCTATGCTACACTTTCTAACTTCAGAATTGCTTTTAAATACATGAATGATGAAATACTAAAGAAATTGTTCACAACTTTTGTTAGACCAAAGCTGGAATATGCAGATCTTAAGAAGCACATCAACAAACTGGAAAAGGTGCAATGACATGTCACTTAAAGTGGCTCCCAGAACTGAAGGACAAAGCTATGAGGAGAGGTTAGAGGCATTAAATTGCAAAAACTAGAAGATAGAAGAAAACGAGCAGCCGATATGATCACTACATACAAATAAGTAGTCGAGAGAGAGAGACACCGAGGAGGGAGAGAGAGGAGAGAGAGACGGCCGCGACCCCCGCCCAGGGGACCTGACAGACGGTGGGGAAGCCGACGAAGGGGAGGAGAGACTCGTTAGAAGGAGAGAGAGGAAGATGGAGAGAGAGGGGACATGAAGAGATGAGAGAGAAGCAGGGCAGGTCGCTGCGGGAGGAACAGCATGAGAGACGGAGAGACGAGACGAGCAGATGAGAGGGCGAGGGAGGAGGGCAGGCCACAAGAAGAGAAGAGGAGGAGAGAGAGAAGAAGCAGAGGAGAGAGAGAGAGAGATGAGAGGAGTGGGAGGTGAGTGACGTGTGTGTGTAATTACCCTAAGTGTAATTACCTAAGTGCTAGTTATCAGGGATGAGAGCTACGCTCGTGGTGTCCCGTCTTCCCAGCACTCTTTGTCATATAACGCTTTGAAAGCTACTGACGGTTTTGGCCTCCACCACCTTCTCACTTAACTGTTCCAACCGTCTACCACTCTATTTGCGAAGGTGAATTTTCTTACGTTTCTTCGGCATCTTGTGTTTAGCTAGTTTAAATCTATGACCTCTTGTTCTTGAAGTTCCAGGTCTCAGGAAATCTTCCCTGTCGATTTTATCAATTCCTGTACTATTTTGTAGTAGTGATCATATCGCCTCTTTTCTTCTATCTTCTAGTTTTTGCATATTTAATGCCTCTAACCTCTCCTCATAGCTCTTGTCCTTCATTCTGGGAGCCACTTAGTGCATGTCTTGCCACCTTTTCCAGTTGTTGATGTGCTTCTTAAGATAGGCACATACAATGAATTCCAGCTTTGGTCTAAAAAAGTGTGAACAATTTCTTTAGTATTTCTCCATCCATGTATTTAAAAGCAATTCTAAGTTAGAAAGTGTAGCATAGGCTCCTCGCACAATGTTCTTATGTAGGTCCTCAGGTGACAGTTTTCTATCTAAAACACCCCTAGATCCTTTCTTTATCAGAATTCTTTAAAGATTTCTCACATAATATTATAGGTTGTGTGTGGTCTATGTTCACCATTCCACATTCCATAACATGGCATTTATTACATTAAATTCCATTTGCAAGTGTTGCTCCAATACTTATTTTTGTCCAGGTCATCTTGAAGGGCATGACAATCATCTAAGTTTCTTTATCCTTTCTATTATCTTACATCATCAGCAAACATGTTCATATAATTCTGTATACCAACTGGTAGATCATTTATGTAGACAATATATATCACTGGTGCAAGAACTGAACCCTGTTTACTCCACTTGTGACATTTCTCCAGGTCCGATACATTGCCTCTGATACTGCCCTCATTTTTCTATCAGTCAGAAAGTTTTTCATCCATGTTAGAAGCGTACCTGTCACCCCTCCAATATTTTCCAGTTTCCAGAACAACCTCTTATGTGGAGACTCTGTCGAAAGCCTTTTTTAGGTCCAGATCATGATGCAGTCAGCCCAACCATCTCTTTCCTGTAATATCTCTTGCTCGATCATAAAAACTGAGTAAATTCGATACACAGGATCTACCAGATCGAAAACCATACTGTCTGTCTGATATTATATCATTCTCTCCAGGTGTTCTCCCCATTTAGTTTTTAATTATTTTTTTCCAATATTTTGACTATTACACTTGTCAATGA
>WNGS01113158.1:8864169-8948681 GCA_020271785.1 Procambarus virginalis | reverse complement strand
CTGCGACAGGTATAAGAAGGTGAGAACTGGGTTGATCCCTCAGATCAACACAGACGCAATAACAATGACAGATCTGTACTTACAGATAAGGTACCTTTCCTTACTCACTCACCCAGTCAGGCACATTTATACAAGCACTCGTAGCTAGGTGGCCTGACAGCTGGTTTCGCTCGTAGACACGGAGGGTACTCGCAGTATCTTGAGATGATTTCGTGAGTAGGGCGTGCTGTATGCTTAACAGACAGACACACGCGCACACACTGGCACTGACGGTGCGTGAGGTGGTGACGTCACGTAGGAGCTAGGGCGGCAGCGGCTGGCGGCGGGCGCTCGAGGCGGCGGCTGGCGGCGGCTGGCGACGGTACCATGCACTACACTGTACACTGTGGTACAGGTACACTGTGGTAATGTCACACACAGATTACTTAGGCGGCGGCACTGCCTTAGTTCACTCTAGGTCACTCATGACGATCTTTGTCACCAGGGTTACCTGATACCAGTCTGTTTCGCTCTGGAGATTTGTCACTTTAGGCTTCTAAACCATATATTCGCACTCGTGATTCTGGGCGGTGTGTGGTATATCGCAAAGACGCTGAGTTAACTTGACGGTGAGGGTTAGACGGTGTTCAGTCTATTGGCCGGTAGAACAGAACACGTCCACTTTGCAAGAGATCCCTCACAAGAATGAATCTTGCCTGAAGCTCCGGGCGTCTCGTGGGCACACACAAAAGAGTTACAATTGACCAATAGCATTGCAGCAAATGAGCGGGAACCAATCATATTAGCTCGTTCGATGAGCAGTAGCAGGAGTGACGTCATGAACACGTCATAGCTGTTATTCAACATCGCGCCGGTTGACCCTGGAGGTCAGACGCTGCTGGCGCCTTCCCCTCTCACACTCTCGTGGCACCAGCCATGTACTCACTGACCCTTTGGTGGCAAGTATGCTTAACTCCCTGCATCTATTTCCTGTCTGGACATACGGCGGCCTACGTATTACGAAAGTATTCCTGGTTAAATGGGCATTCTGGAGATACCCAACATGCCAGAAAACTATCCAGGATTAAGAGAGATAGGCTTTGTGCACGGAGATCAGTGCACTGTGCACTGCAATGAGCCATTCAAGTCAGCTGTGGGAGGATCTTGGGAGACATACTCCCACAGTACACATCAACACCAGTGACCACAACAACACCAGTGACCACACAACACCAGTGACCACAACAACACCAGTGACCACAACAACACCAGTGACCACAACAACACCAGTGACCACAACAACACCAGTGACCACAACAACACCAGTGACCCAACAACACCAGTGACCACATCAACACCAGTGACCACATCAACACCAGTGACCACATCAACACCAGTGACCACATCAACACCAGTGACCACATCAACACCAGTGACCACATCAACACCAGTGACCACATCAACACCAGTGACCACATCAACACCAGTGACCACATCAACACCAGTGACCACATCAACACCAGTGACCACAACAACACCAGTGACCACAACACCACCAGTGACCACAACACCACCAGTGACCACAACACCACCAGTGACCACAACAACACCAGTGACCACAACAACACCAGTGACCACAACAACACCAGTGACCACAACAACACCAGTGACCACAACAACACCAGTGACCACAACAACACCAGTGACCACAACAACACCAGTGACCACAACAACACCAGTGACCACATCAACACCAGTGACCACATCAACACCAGTGACCACAACAACACCAGTGAACACATCAACACCAGTGAACACATCAACACCAGTGACCACAACAACACCAGTGACCACAACAACAGCCGTGTCCACAACAACACCAGTGAACACATCAACACCAGTGACCACAACAACACCAGTGACCACAACAACAGCCGTGTCCACAACAACACCAGTGACCACATCAACACCAGTGACCACAACAACACCAGTGAACACATCAACACCAGTGAACACATCAACACCAGTGACCACATCAACACCAGCGAACACAACAACACCAGTAACAACAACAACACCAGTGACCACAACAACACCATTGAACACAACCACCCCAGTGACCACAACAACGCCGATGTCCACATCAATACTTGTGAACACATCGCCAGTGACCACTGACACCAATACACACAGTAACACCAGCAACGTTGTTGCTGATTGCTGGTTGAGAGGCGGGACCAAACAGACAAAGCTCAACTCCTGCAAGCACAACTAGTTGAGTACATGTTATGCTAGTGGCTGAGTGGACAGCATGCTGGATACGTGGTCGTGTGGTCCAGGATTCGATTTCCAGTGCAGGCGGAAACAAAAATGGGCAAGGTTTCTTTCTCCCTGATGCCCTTTTTACCTGGCAGTAAATAAGTACCTGCGAGTTAGACAGCTGTTATGGGCTATATCCTGTGTGTAATTACCTAAGTGTAATTACCTAAGTGTAGTTACAGGATGAGAGCTACGCTCGTGGTGTCCCGTCTTCCCAGCACTCTTTGTCATATAACGCTTTGAAACTACTGACGGTTTTGGCCTCCACCACCTTCTCACTTAACTTGTTCCAACCGTCTACCACTCTATTTGCGAAGGTGAATTTTCTTACGTTTCTTCGGCATCTGTGTTTAGCTAGTTTAAATCTATGACCTCTTGTTCTTGAAATTCCAGGTCTCAGGAAATCTTCCCTGTCGATTTTATCAATTCCTGTTACTATTTTGTACGTAGTGATCATATCGCCTCTTTTCTTCTATCTTCTAGTTTTTGCATATTTAATGCCTCTAACCTCTCCTCATAGCTCTTGTCCTTCATTTCTGGGAGCCACTTAGTGGCATGTCGTTGCACCTTTTCCAGTTTGTTGATGTGCTTCTTAAGATAAGGGCACCATACAACCGCTGCATATTCCAGCTTTGGTCTAATAAAAGTCGTGAACAATTTCTTTAGTATTTCTCCATCCATGTATTTAAAAGCAATTCTGAGGTTAGAAAGTGTAGCATAGGCTCCTCGCACAATGTTCTTGATGTGGTCCTCAGGTGACAGTTTTCTATCTAAAACCACCCCTAGATCCCTTTCTTTATCAGAATTCTTTAAAGATTTCTCACATAATTTATAGGTTGTGTGGGGTCTATGTTCACCAATTCCACATTCCATAACATGGCATTTATTCACATTAAATTCCATTTGCCAAGTGTTGCTCCAAATACTTATTTTGTCCAGGTCTTCTTGAAGGGCATGACAATCATCTAGGTTTCTTATCTTCCCTATTATCTTAGCATCATCAGCAAACATGTTCATGTAATTCTGTAATCCCTCTGGTAGATCGTTTATGTAGACAATGAACATTACCGGTGCAAGAACTGAACCCTGTGGTACTCCACTCGTGACATTCCTCCAATCCGATACCTTGCCTCTGATTACGGCCCTCATTTTTCTGTCAGTTAGGAAATTTTTCATCCATGTTAGTAGCTTACCCGTCACCCCTCCAATATGTTCCAGTTTCCAGAACAACCTCTTATGGGGAACTCTGTCGAAAGCCTTTTTTAGGTCCAGATAGATGCAGTCAACCCAACCATCTCTTTCCTGTAAAATCTCTGTTGCTCGATCATAAAAACTGAGTAAGTTCGTTACACAGGATCTTCCAGATCGAAAACCATACTGTCGGTCTGATATTATATCATTTCTCTCCAGGTGTTCTACCCATTTAGTTTTAATTATTTTTTCCAATATTTTGACTATTACACTTGTCAATGATACAGGTCTATAATTAAGGGGGTCTTCCCTGCTTCCACTTTTGTAGATTGGAACTATGTTAGCCTTTTTCCACACATCAGCTACAACTCCTGTAAACAGGGATGCCTGAAAAATCAGCTGAAGTGGAATGCTGAGCTCAGGTGCACACTCTCTCAGAACCCATGGTGAAACTCCATCTGGACCAACTGCCTTGTTCTTACTTAGCTCCTTGAGCATTTTTTCCACTTCGTCTCTAGTCACCTCTATGTGCTCTATGTTGTTCTCTGGAATTCTTATTGTGTCTGGTTCCCTAAAGATTTCATTTTGTACAAACACACTTTGGAACTTTTCGTTTAGTGTTTCACACATTTCCTTTTCATTTTCCGTGAATCTATTTCCCATTATCAACCTCTGAATATTATCCTTTACCTGCAATTTGTTGTTTATGAATTTGTAGAATAGACCTGGTTCTGTTTTACATTTGTCTGCAATCCCTTTTTCAAAATTTCTTTCTGCCTCTCTCCTCACTGCTGTGTAGTTGTTTCTTGCATCTTTGTATCGTTTGTATGTTGGGGGTTTGGCCTCTTCCTGTATTGATTCCATTTTTGTGTCTTTTGGTCTCTGGCCCTCTCGCAATTCCTATTGAACCAATCCTGTTTCCTAGTTCTGCATCTCTGTTTTGGTATAAATTTGTTTGTGCCTTTATCATATATTTCACAAAACTTGACATACATCTCATTCACTTCCTTGCCTAGCAACAAGTCTGTCCAATTATACTCACTAAAAAAATTTCTAAGGTTGCCATAATGTCCTCTCTTGAAGTCAGGTTTTTCAACTGCTCATTCTCCTTATTTTCTTCCAGATTATAACGCATTGCATACTTTATTCCCAAAAAGACATGGTCACTTTTACCCAAGGGAGGAAGGTACTGAATGTCAAATACTTCTTCCTCCTTCCTGGTAAATATCAAATCTAGCATGGAGGGAACGTCCCCTTCCCTCATCCTCGTAGCTTGTTTAACATGTTGATACAAGAATGTTTCCAGGATGAGGTCTACAAATTTACAGGTCCAAAAATCTTCTGTTTTAGCTTCATATGCTTCCCAGTCTATGGATTTCAAGTTGAAGTCACCAACTATCAACAGTCGTGACCTATTGTTATCCGCTCTCGCTATAATCTCTCTCATTATTGTTATAAGACCTTCTCGTTTACTATCTAGCTCCTCCTTTGACCATGTGCTGCTTGGTGGTGGACTATATGCATTTATGACCATTAGTTTATCATCTTCATGGCAGATCTCTAGTGCTATTATGTCAACCTCTTGTGGATTGGCAGTCATTATTTCCTTCACCTTTATGTGTTCTTTCACCAGCACAGCAACGCCACCGCCTTTCCTAATTTTTCTGTCCCTTCTCCAAATTGAGTAGCCCCTTGGGAATATGACCTCATTTAAAATATCATCTCAAGTTTCTNAATTATACTCACTCAAAAAAATTTCTAAGGTTGCCATAAGGTCCTCTCTTGAAGTCAGGTTTTTCAGCTGCCTCATCCTCCTTATTTTCTTCCAGATTATAACACATTGCATACTTTATTCCCAAAAAGACATGGTCACTTTTACCCAAGGGAGGAAGGTACTGAATGTCAAATACTTCTTCCTCCTTCCTGGTAAATATCAAATCTAGCATGGAGGGAACGTCCCCTTCCCTCATCCTCGTAGCTTGTTTAACATGTTGATACAAGAATGTTTCCAGGATGAGGTCTACAAATTTACAGGTCCAAAAATCTTCTGTTTTAGCTTCATATGCTTCCCAGTCTATGGATTTCAAGTTGAAGTCACCAACTATCAACAGTCGTGACCTATTGTTATCCGCTCTCGCTATAATCTCTCTCATTATTGTTATAAGACCTTCTCGTTTACTATCTAGCTCCTCCTTTGACCATGTGCTGCTTGGTGGTGGACTATATGCATTTATGACCATTAGTTTATCATCTTCATGGCAGATCTCTAGTGCTATTATGTCAACCTCTTGTGGATTGGCAGTCATTATTTCCTTCACCTTTATGTGTTCTTTCACCAGCACAGCAACGCCACCGCCTTTCCTAATTTTTCTGTCCCTTCTCCAAATTGAGTAGCCCCTTGGGAATATGACCTCATTTAAAATATCATCTTCAAGTTTTGTCTCCGTGAGTGCAACAATGTCTGGTGTCTGCATCTGTATTACATCACTTAACTCCAATATCTTCGATCTTACTCCATCTATGTTGGTGTATGCAATCTTCAGGAACTTGTTCCCCCTCTCCTTATTCTTCACTCCCCCTCTCTCTATTGATTGTGTTGGTTTGCCTTTATGTACCACTTTACTGGTCTGCCTACCCCTAACACTTTGTAGAAAAAAGATTTGATTTCTTCTTCATTCCTGCTCTCATTTAAACGTTTTGCCTCAGCGAGGTTCAGTTTCAGCTTCTCTCTGTCTTCTCTTGAAAGATCTCGTCTTAATGACCACATTTTTGGCACCGTTTAGGGTGATCCTCAAAGGTCGATCTTTCCCTTTTACATATCTGCCTATTCTCCTGTAGTCGCACACATTCTCTTTGGTTGTAAGACCTTCCACGAGGCCAACAATTTTATCTACTACTTTTGCTTCTTCTACAGCTCTTTCTGACCTAGATGTTATCTCCTTTTCTTTGCAGCCAAAAATTATCAGGGACTTACTCCGATCAACTGTGTTTTGCACCAACCTCGGGTTAGATGCCAATTCCTTTCTCACTTCCAGCCTAATGTTTGTTTTATCTTGGTTGCTGCATTTTGGGCTTCCTTTACTGCTGCTTCCATTTTTTCCTTCTCCTTGGCCACTTGTGCATAAGTGAGTTGCATATCTTTCTTGCACTGTTCTATTCCCTGTGTAACTTCCTCCATCTGTGCTGACAAAAGCTGTTTCTCCTCTTGAATTTCCTTGCCTAGCCTATTGTAATCATTTATGTTTAAATTTGCTCTAACTTCTTCCAAAGCTATTTTTAAGAGTATATTTTCTTCTTCCATGGCTTTGCAATTTGTTTCCAATTGACTCTTTTCCTTGCGCAAGTCTTTCACTAAACCCTCAAGACCTAAAACTTTGCTATTCAAATGATCATTACTTTCTTTCAATTTACTAATTATTTCTACATGAGAGTTCACTATAGTATCTAATTTTACCAACTTGTTGTGTAGACTGCTAATATCAATGCTTTCTTCATTGAATCCCTCAAAATCAAGCTCTGTTTTGTATTTCCTCTTGTCAGTGGCCATCTTGAATGTTCTTCTCTGCACTGTAAACACTATAGGGGCAACTTTTTCTCACCCAATTTTCACTTCCCTTGGCACATTCCTATTATCTCACCTATTTTTCAAAAGCACTATACCTTTATGATCTCTGGGACACCACTCACTATCCTCAACCTGTACTACAATACTTAGGATTGTTGAAATATGCTGGAGCTCCTCTGCTGCAAGTGTTGACCCTAGGGGTGTCACCTTTTTTTTTTGTGTGTAATTACCTAAGTGTAATTACCTAAGTGTAGTTACAGGATGAGAGCTACGCTCGTGGTGTCCCGTCTTCCCAGCACTCTTTGTCATATAACGCTTTGAAACTACTGACGGTCTTGGCCTCCACCACCTTCTCCCCCAACTTGTTCCAACCGTCTACCACTCTGTTTGCGAAAGTGAATTTTCTTATATTTCTTCGGCATCTGTGTTTAGCCAGTTTATATCTATGACCTCTTGTTCTTGAAGTTCCAGATCTCAGAAATCTTTCCTGTCGATTTTATCAATTCCTGTTACTATTTTGTATGTAGTGATCATATCACCTCTTTTTCTTCTGTCTTCTAGTTTTGGCATATTTAATGCTTCTAACCTTTCCTCGTAGCTCTTACCCTTCGAGGAAAGGTTAGAAGCATTAAATATGCCAAAACTAGAAGACAGAAGAAAAAGAGGTGTGTGTGTGCCTGTGTGTGTGTGTGTGTGTGTGTGTGTGTGTGTGTGTGTGTGTGTGTGTGTGTGTGTGTGTGTGTGTGTGTGTGTGTGTGTGTGTTAATTCTTATATATATTCTATATAAGAGAACTTTTAATTTTGTATTACAGTATTTATCTTGCTGTTTTACTGTTGTACATTTATTAAAAATATGATATTAGCAGTAATTAAATTTTCAGGGATCAAGAATGTGGATTTTTGGGTATGGATCACTTACTTGGAAAGTGGACTTCCCTTATTGCCAACGTGTAGTGGGTTATATTAAAGGCTATGTTCGAAGGTTCTGGCAAGCAAGCATTGATCACCGTGGTGTACCAGGCAAGGTAATCTATTTTGAGCAAGAGTACAGCAATAAAATGATTAGCATATTTCCTTTGTATATTCATATCATTAATACATACCATTCGTGAATTCACTGAAACAGCACACTGTACATGGAGACTCTCCTTTAATCAAAAACTTTATTAACCATCTCCTACTATTAAAATTGTTAATGAGATGATAGCTGAAAAGAAATGATACCTCATGATTTGGATTGATGCCAGTTTTGAAGTTCAGTGGTACAGTACCTCCGCTTACGAATTAATCCGTTCCCAGAGACGGTTCGTAAACCAAAACTAATTTTCCTATAAGAAATGATGTACAGTAAATTGAATTAATCTGTTCCACACTTTCAAAAATATTAACTTAAAATATATTTCATACATAATACTACAAATATATTGTACTCAAATATATATATATACAGTATATTCTCTTAGTGTCTGTGTTTATTGTCACCATACTTTACGTAACAATAGAACCATTACATTATGTACAAGTTATATCTTACATTTATTGATTTGATGTATACTGTATTACGTCCTTGTGGCTCCTCTTAGGAAGGGGGGAGGGGGAAAGAAGAGAGGCATTAGTGTTTGGAAGGGGAGTCCCCTTCATTATAACATCAGGCAGTGATGACATTTCTAGGGTACTCTCTCTTACGTTTTGCAGGTACCACTAGGACCTGGTTGTGGCTCACTGCTTGCTTGTCTTACTAAGAATCTAAGAATCTGCTTATAGACACTTGTTTTCCCTACATTTTAACACTTGTCTGTAGTGAGACATCATATTGTCTCACTATGAATGATCTCTTGTTTTTCCTTTATTGGCATCCTCACATTTGTTTTCTTAGGTTGAACCTTACCACTGTCTTTCTTGGGATCCATGGTATGATGCATAATACTTTTTACTGCATTACTTTTGATGCATTACTTTTATGTTCAAAAACCAAAAAAAACAGAAAAAAGTAAATTTTTACAAAGAATTCAAGTGCGATCGTAGTAGCTTCTTTCTCATCAGAACACACTTTTGCTTCCTTAGGCAAGATCCTACTGGTTCCATGGAAATGACTGAACAGAAGAAGCTGACATTCTGCAGCAGTGCAACAGGGATATTTTCATACATCCCTGCTTGGTACTACTGTTGCTAGAGAGATACTGGAGAAAGCATATCCATGATATAAATAAGAGCTGCCTCGTATGAGACAGTAGACTTGTATATTAATGAGTTTGGAATTATATAAATAGGAGCTGCATAGTACTGTATAGGCTATAAGGCAGCTCCTGTTTATACCCAAGATATAAATAGGAGAGGCCTCGAGTGAGCCAATAGGCCCATACTGAGTGAGTTTGGGAGGATATAAATAGGAGGCATTTCTATTTATATGATATATATAAATAGGATCTGCTTTGTATAGGTTAATAGTACATAGTTTCATACATTTATTGATGTACTTTATTTATAAATTCTTTCACTGGTACATACATCCATTCATTGATACATAAATTCATACATTGGATTGTCTAGACATCTGAGGTCAACATTCAAGAAAATTTGGCTTGGGCTGTGTGTTTTGCTGACAGCTCTGGAGTTGGAGTCCGCTGCCACATGCTGCAATACAGTCAATTTGTTCAGTGCACGAAATGGGCTACAATGTTGACAGTTATTTCACTTTACACACAGAAATGACAATAGCATGATATATCAAGTATATAAATCCACAAGGGACGTGATGAGGGTTCAAACTTACGTCCAGGATGATCCCAGATGCGCCTTAATCGACTGAGCCACGACATGGTCAAAAGAATTGCAACCGGGATTGCTACTGCTCTCGCACGGATCCCGCAGTCTCTCCGAGACACAAACCATGGTTTTACACAATTCCGCCATGCACTCAGTCATTCTTTTGACCATGTTGTGTCTCAGTCGATTAAGACGCGTCTGGAATCATCCTGGACGTAAGTTCAAACTCTCATCACAGCCCTTGTTGATTTATTTATTTTCACTTTTCTCTACATTTTGCATCCAAATTAATCATTCTACAAGTTTTTTTTTTCATTGTGGGCATGCCTCTAAATTTATTGCTGCATGTAAGGAGTTAATGAGCACTGGATTTCTGTTACTCTCTTTTTGCTAATGAATGTGTATGATATTTGTATTACAGGGTACAGATAGTTGAATGTCATTAGTTAGTACATTGCAAACAATAGGAATACTCAATTTGATGAGGTTGACCACTTTGTTTGCAGACTGCCTGCTGGTGCATATGCAGCACTTGCTGGCCTGACAACAGAATCAGAGAGTTTGTTTCTAAAAAGCTCTACTGATGTTGAATTTCTCACGACCTTCGTACTGAAGGTCATGTTAAGTTGCACAATACTTCACATATGGTGGGGAGTTTCAGTTCCTCTCTCATATTGGTGAGTCTTGTGTATCTGTGGCACCAAGAATTATCCTTAAGGCTTCATTCTGAGTTGTTTCTAATGCATTCAACCTAGCGTTAGGGAAATATATAAGGTTTAAGGCATGGTAGTCTGTTTAGAATCAAATGAACATGATATATAGCATCATGTAGAACCTTGATGCTCCATTTAGCTGTAAACTTGCAGAATACTATAATGCATGTTAATTCTTTTACCAAAATTATTTTCTGCATACGTGTATACATATGATGATATTGTGTATTTTATTTTATCCACACAGCCTGGCAGAGTTGTCACTTTAGTCCCATCTGAAGATCCAGAGGTTAGTGCAATACTGTACAGTACCTATATCATTTAGAATAATTTTATTTTTAATGTGTATCTGCTGTTATGAGTTTTGTATAACAGTGAACACTGCAGATTAACAAATCATTGGAAGCATAAATGCATTCTTCAAATTTAAAAATTTAGAGTAAAGAAGTGTCCATGATTGTCAGACTCTTCCAACACTTTTTTTTTGTAGACCTTTGAATTCTGGTATTTTGTCGTGACTTAGAACTTTGTCGTGACTTGGTTTTTTCTATTATGTCTTAGGTTGGTTGATAGTTTTAGGTTCAGGACTGAATAATGTTTACATGGGAAATGGCACCTCTTTGGGTGATGCTACTGTGTGGTTGCCAGCTTAACTAGGGAGCTCAAACTGAAAACTAAGTGGATTGTCATTTCCTGCTTAATTACTCTTTTCTCGGCAAACTCTGCAGTTCACAGAGTTTTATAGGGGCCCCATAGTACAGTCAGATTCGTTCTTGACTTGCAGTTAAGAATTCTGGGTTCGAATTCCAATCGCATTTCCTATCACCTAATGCTGCTGTTAACCTAGCAGTAAATAGGTACCCTGGAGTTAGTGAGCTTGTTTTGGGGTTGCATCCTGGGGAGAGTCAGTAATTCAACCCTGGGGGTGGGGCCTTGATATAAGCCTAATATGTAGTGTGTGTGTGTGTATACTCATCTAGTTGTGCTTATGGGGTTGAGCACTGAATCTTTGGGCTTGCCTCTCTACTGTCAATCAATCAACTAATTTTTTTCTTATTCTTTTCTACACGCACGCACGCACGCACGCACTCACTCACTCACTCACTCACTCACTCACTCACTCACTCACTCACTCACTCACTCACTCACTCACTCACTCACTCACTCACTCACTCACTCACACTCTCTCTCTCTCTCTCTCTCTCTCTCTCTCTCTCTCTCTCTCTCTCTCTCTCTCTCTCTCTCTCTCTCTCTCTCTNCACCAACCACTATCACTACTGACAACCGCCACCATCCCTAACTATCTAAGCAATACATATTCACCTTACTGTGTCTACGCAGAGTGAAAGCTGCAGCTTCCGGACCCCACTTCCTGCCCAGAGTTCCGAGGGCTGAAGGCCGGGTCTTCATGTTTTTCTTGCTCGTAAACAAGTTCTTGAATCCCATTGCAGCCGCCTTGGTGGAAATAAGAGGCACGTGTCTCCTAGAGGGTCTCGTAACTGGTGAATCCGGCTCCGTTCGTGTGTCCTGCCTTTCTATTTTGGATCAGTTTGTCAAATTCTTCCGAACTGATTGAGTTCTGTCATTTCTTCTTTCGAATCTGTGTATTGAGTCTGCCTCCAGCAGTCTCCATGTATCCGCTCCTCCATGTCCCCTCACATGTGTCCCCTGGTTCGTGTCCCTCACATGTGCCCCCTCGTTCATGTCCCTCACATGTGTTGCCTTGTTCGTGTCTCACCTCTGCAGCACGTATCCACCACACTTAAATGTTATAAACCAAATTTACTTATTTGAAAATTTATAACTAAAATTTCCGCGTTAATTAAAGACAAACTGGAATCTCCTGTAGAGCTGGAACCTTCGCACATATTTACCTGAATTTACCAGATAGCCACTAACACTAGTGGCTCGATGAGGACAGGAAGCCGGCGGCTTGTTGAAGGCCCCCCCATTTGCCTTGATGATCTTTTTCAGTTGTACTTTAAAAGTTAACAGTTTTTTTGGCAGTTACGGCTTTGGCGGGTAGGCAGTTCCATGGGTTAATAACCCTATGGGCGAAAAAAACATTTTCTGTTCTCAGTCCGACATTGTGGCTCGTTGAGCTTGACACCGTTACTCCGTGTTTGTGTTATATCTGACCTTCTGAAGAAATTCTCCGGATCAACATCTTCTGACTTTTCCAGTATTTAAAAAATTTCAATGAGATCCGCCCTGACAAGCCTGGTTTGCAGTGTTGCTAACCCTGTGGCCCTCAACCGTTCCTGATACGGGAGTTGACTTAGTTATGGAATAATTTTTGTTGCCCGGTGTTGCACCTTCTCCTGCGCAGATATGTCTTTCTGAAGATGAGGTCTCCATGCTGGGAGCTTGAATACTGTAATCCAAATGGAGGCGCATCAGAGAATCACTACCTTCTTTTCCCTAAAGCCAAAGGTACGCTTGATTATTCCATGTGTTTGGTTAGCTTTTTTGACTGCTGCTCCTTCCTATTGTGCAACTTTCAGTGAGTGGTGGATTCAGTGAGTGAATTTTTATTCCATGGTCCTTTTCTTCATCAATCAACTGTAATGCATTGCTATTAATTTGATAGTTGTGGCGTGGGTTGTTACGCCCCACATGCAGGGTTAGCATTTGTCAACGTTAAAAAGGTAAGGTAAGGTAATTATCAAAAGAAGGCACCAAACCGGGAAGGCTATGTAGCACCATCAAAGTGCGAAATAATCAGAGGGCGCTAAATATCACCAAGAATGCCAATATGAGAACAAAAACGCATAAGGCGAACGATATCAAAAGTATTCGATTCACCTAGAATTCTATCGAGGGACAAGTGACCGCGAGGGACGGTCGGAAAGCAAGACACACGCTCGTCCTGGGAGTCAGGACATTTAATAAGGATATGCACAACTGTAAGAGGGACAACGCAATTTGGACAATAAGGAGCAGGGCGGCGCTCCATTAAGTGACCGTGGGTTAAGTGAGTATGGCCAACTCGCAGCCTTGCCAAAGCAGTCTCCCACCGCCGGTTACGGTGGTAGGAGAAAGGCCACGGGGACACACTACGTTTAAGAGTACGCAGCTTGTTACTAACTACAGAGGACCAACAACCCTGCCAACGGGCAAGGATGGAGGAATGAATAACAGGATAAAAGTCGGAATAAAGAATACCTTTACGGGAGATGGTACAAGAACGGATAGCTTCCTTAGCGGCAGCATCCGCACGCTCATTGAAAGAAACACCAATATGGCTGGGAACCCAGCAAAACTCTACTGATTTAAATTTACTAGAAATAAGAAACAGCCAATGTTGAATCTCGATGACCACCGGATGGACAGGATTAAAGGACCCTAGAGCCATGAGGGCACTACGAGAGTCAACTACAATCACAAAGGAGGAATGAGAATGAGAAAGCAAGAGGCGGAGAGCATAGAGAATAGCATAAAGTTTCGCTGTATAGACGCTAGCCTCCGAAGGGAGGCGACACATAAAAGTGCGATCAGGAAAAACAACAGAGTAGCCCACACCGTCCGCAGACTTAGACCCATCGGTGAAGATGGAAATAGAGCGGGAGTGCGAAGAAAAGTGCTCAAGGAAGAGGCTTTTCAGAATTGTAGGAGGGGTAAAGGCTTTAGTAATACAAGTCAAGGACGTACAAAACTTGGGAAGAGGGACTCTCCACGGAGGCAAGGAAGGAACAACATGAGGAGAAACAGTCGAAATATGAACAGAAAGAGAATCCTGTAAGCGAGATAACCGGACAGAAAGAGGGAGACGATGAAGAGGAACAGGAGCTACAGGAGGAGTAAAAGTTAAAGCACGACAGAGGCGAGAGGAAGGATGTTGTAAGGACCACGCAAGATAGCGAAGACAGTAGCGATCACGGCGGTCCCGAAGAGAGAAAAAGCCAGTGTCAACATACAAACTGAGGGCAGGAGTCGAACGAAAGACACCAGAGCTGAGATGCAACCTAGTATGGTGCAAAGCATCAAGAAGGCGAAGAGTAGAAGGAGAAGCAGAAGAGTAAGCAGGGCAACCATAATCGAGTTTATACAGGACGAGAGAGGAGTGAAAATAGAGGAGCGTGCGCCTATCCGCTCCCCAAGAAGTATGGGACAAAACCTTAAGGAGGTTAAGGGCCTTAGAGCATTCAACTCAGAGGTAAGAGATATAGGGCGACCAAGACAAACGAGTGTCAAAGACTAACCCCAAAAGCTTAGCGGAATCCCTGTACACAAGGGGATGACCATAAAGCGACAAAAGGGGACAGAGAAATACATGCTTCTGAGTAAAAGTCATAGCACAAGTCTTAGACGCAGAGAACTTGAAGCTCTGATCGGTGGCCCAAGACGACACGGCATCAATCGCAAGTTGAAGCCGCCGTTGAAGGAGAGGCGAATCATCACCCTGACAGCAAAGAGTAAAATCATCAACATAGAGAGCGGAGAAGACGCCAGAAGGAAGAGAGGAAAGAAGACCGTTGAGGGCAACTAGAAAAAGAGTAGTGCTCAGAACACTACCCTGGGGTACACTCTCATACTGCCGAAAAGGGGCAGAGAGAGTAGTACCAAGCCGCACGCGAAAGGAACGACGAGAGAGGGAGCTCTGGAGGAAGAGAGGGAGATTCCCACGAAGGTCAAAAGAATGAAGTTGAAACAGAATATAATACCGCCAGGTAGTGTCGTAAGCCTTTTCCAGGTCAAATAAGACGGCAACAACGGAGGTCTTCACAGCAAAAGCAGTACGAATATAGACCTCCAAGTTCACCAGGACATCTGTTGTGCTGCGGCACTTGCGAAAACCAAATTGAGAAGGGGAGAGGTGGTGATAATGTTCTAAGAACCACATCAAACGAACGTTAACCATACGTTCAAAGAGCTTGCAGACACAACTCGTGAGGGTAATAGGGCGGAAATCCTTGGGGGATGACCCGAGAGACCCTGGTTTCCGAACAGGGAGGACAATAGCATCGAGCCAGTCTTCAGGGACTGACGACGACTCCCAGACCCGATTGTACAGACTCAGTAAATACTGAGACGTGCACGGAGGGAGATGGCGGAGCATTTCATAATGAATGCCATCGGAGCCCGCCGCCGTAGAACCGCAAAGGGCAAGGGCAGACTGAAGCTCAGAGAGAGAGAAGGGATCATTATAGGGAAGGCGAAGATAAGTACAGAAATTTAAAGTACGAGATTCAAGAATAGGCTTATGAAGAAGGAAGGATTGGGGAAGATGAGAACCAGAACTAACAGATGAAAAATGGGAACCCAGTTCGGTCGCGACCTGCAACGGGTCCGCCACAAGAGCACCATGGAGGCGAAGGACCGGTGAGACATCGGGAACAAACTTACCCGCAATCTTGCGGATACACTTCCAGACCAGTGGGAGAGGAGTTTCGGACGTAACGGTAGAGACATAAGACTTCCAGCAAGCACGTTTAGCCGCACGGATGGTCCTACGGGCCACCGCACTCGCCTTCTGAAACAAAAGAAAAGACTCAACCGGCTGCCGGCGGCCATGTCTCTTCCAGGCTGCACGCTTACAGCGGACAGCCCAAGCACAGTTCACATTTGGGTAAGAGAAGTCAAGTCGTCATCCATGCAGCAAACCAATAACTAAAGAATGGGACCTGGAACCCAGGGATACCACCCAGGGCAGCCAGGGAGGCCGAGCGCTGGCCAGTGCAGGAAGGGTGCGTCGTCCCCAGCGGTGCTCCCCCTTTTCAACAGGGGAGTCCTACTACTTCGTTCATTCTCCCACACCGGTGCTAATTAAGACCCCAGTCCCCCTATCGCCCTAGCCTGGACACCCAACCATCCACTCAGGGCGGCCTCTCACAGGCGACCCCTCCAGCGGGTGGTCCGATGGCTCACAAGGCCCCTACATGGTACCCTTCAGCACGTACACCACCCAAAGAGGGGGCACAGGCAACCCACACCGGTCCCAGGGAGGTGTACGTGAGCCCCTCACCACGTCAAGGAGGCACCACGGAGGAGCATTAAAAAGCAATTAATTGTCAGTCTTCTGACGATTTGTGGAGTTCATGTAGATCTCTTTGTAAGGGTTCAGTATCATTATAATTTTACACTTTACCATAAATCTGGTTTGTAATATTCACATATATGTCATTGATGTATATGACAAAAAAGGTTGGCCCCAAAATGGACTCCATTTTGACTTGCTATTACATTTAAGTTGTATAACTTACATATTGTTTTACCTATTTCATTAAATACTGTAAATTAGGGTAGTGCCCTCGAAAGCTAATTACAGTTAAACATCATTGACGGGTTATACATTTCCATTTTACATTTTACATACATTTATACATTTACGGGTTATACAGTGTCAGACCACGGAGGAAGAATTGAAACAGGAATTTCCTTAAGTATTTTCGTATATTAATGCATTTTCAGAAGGAACTTCTTCTGAAGATGTATTAATACATTTTATCGTAAAATAAAAAGGTACCTAATTTCATCCATATAGTTTCCTAACTTGTGCTTCAAACTCACACTATATTGTACTGCCAACTTTCTCAATATTAGTACTTAAGGCATATGTCCTTACCAGTGTAATGACCTCTGTCAACTTATGTTGTAGTTATCTGTTGATATAAAACCTTGCTACAATGTACCCTTTCATCTTACCTGATATGTTAGATTAAGGACCTGCCCGAAACGCTATGCGTGTTAGTGGTTCTGTATGAATGTAAAAATACCAAGCTAACGTAATCTCACCAACCCATTGTACCGTCTTGCAAATAAATTATTATTATTACTTTCTTGTACAGCCACTAGCACACATAGCATTTCGGGCAAGCCTTAATCCTAATTTTCCCAGAGAATACAACCCGCCAAATCATTTAACAACCAGGTACCCTTTCACAGTTGGGTAAACAGAAGCTACAGTTAAGGATTGGCGCCCAGTCAATCCTCCCCGACCAGGATATGAACCCAGGCCAAAGCGCTCGCGAAACGCGAGGAGAGTGTGTTACCACTCAGCCAAGGGGACAACTTATTATCTACTTGCAATTATATTACTAACTTTTACTTTTATTTATAAAATAAATATTTGGGTTATACATTACCACTAACCCTTACAATGTACTCATCTACTTTCAATTACTAAATTTTATTTGTAAAACAATATTGGGTTATACATTACCATTTAGTAAAGTTAATGTGATTATAACGCCACTTATGTAAGCCTTACTTATTATCTACTTTAGTTAAGCCTTAATATTATTTTATTATCTACTTTCAATTATATTACTAAAAATTACTTTTACTTATCCGTAGTACAGTCGGTTCGTTCTCGACTCACAATCGAAAATTCCGGGTTCGGGATAGAAGGGAAGGGAATTATCGGGGGAAAGCGCCAAGTGCCATTATGTAGCACTTGGAAGGGATCAGAATAAGGATTGGGGATGGGACGGCGGGAAGGAATGGTGCCCAGCCACTTGGACGGTCGGGGATTGAACGCTGACCTGCATGAAGCGAGACCGTCGCTTTACCATCCAACCCAAGTGGTTGGGCGCATTTCCTTTCACCTAGTGCTTTTGTTTACCAAACAGTAAGTAGGTACTCAGGAGATGGCTACAGTTTGTTGTGGGGTTGCATCCTGGGCGGGATCAGTAATTCTACCTGGGGGGAGAGAGAGCCTCGATATAAGCCAAACGTATACTGTATGTATAACCATAACCTGGCTTCTTGTCACCCGACATAATGAATTATTATATAAAATAAATATTTAGCCCAGCACGAGTTTCATTCGCCTCCCCAAAATAAATAATTTTACCCAAGTACTAGTATCAATTACCCTACCCCCCAAAAAACTAGTTTATTTCTGAATACAGTTATATTTTACACGTTCTATACATTCATTACAAATTTAACAGTGACAAAATAGTTAATTTTGAGATGATTTTTGGCATTCCGAGAAGTTTTGGGTGATTTTATGGGCGGCCTTATAATAAGGATCGTTATAATCATTGCTCTAGAATTTAGATAAACAACAGTTAGAGTTCCGGCACTCAGGGGATGAAGTTTGGTTCTGCATACTACGTTATGTACGAACTTTTTAATTATAGAAAACATTTTTAATTAACGAAAACTTATTTGAGCCCAGTAGAGCCAAAGATCAGCTGATCTTGTGTTGACATGGGAATCAGCTGACACATGTAAACAACATCACAGTTGCGCTTGCCGGAGGGTAATAGGTTTTGAGGGTCTTTTTTTTTTTCACGCAAACTGCACGTACCATAAAGAAGAAGATTTTTAGGGGTGTTATTGGAAAGGGAAAATCTTTACGCAAACTGCACATATCATAAAGAAGGTTTTGAGGACTCCCGGTAAGTATTGACGCCTACCCGCTTCTTTCACTAGAAAGAAGACGAAAGAGATATCAAATAATATACACGTGGAAGATACTGGAGGGCCAATTACCAAATCTACACAGTAAAATAAAAACGTACAGGAGTGAACGATATGGAAGAAAATGCAGAATAGAACCAGTGAAGAGCAGGGGTGCCATAGACACAATCACAGAACACTATAACCATCAGAGGTCCACGGTTGTTCAACATCCTCCTAGCGAACATAAGAAATATTGCCGGAACAACCGTGGACATCTTCAAGAGGAAACTAGATTGTTTCCTCCAATGAGTGCCGGACCAACCGGGCTGTGGTGGGTATGTGGGCCTGGGGGCTGCTCCAACCAACAGCCTAGTGGATCAAACTCTCACAGGTCAAGCCAGGCTTGGGGAGTAGAAGAACTCCCAGAACCCCATCAACCACGTATCAACCAGGTAACCAGCGGACATCTTACTGTCTGCTCCGTTTGGAAACAGCCGTTAGGCATTCATCTTCAATGGTCTGTTTTATATCACATCTAGTTTACTCTTTGCTTGGGGTCACAGTTAAGTGATAGATTTTTGTTCGTTTTCCAGTTTGTTCTTTCGGCAGGGAGATTGTGTATGGATTGATTGATTAAGATTAGCTACCATAAGAGGTGGCCTGGGTATGAGTACCCATAGATAATAGCTGTTTGGAGTGAATATGGTCTTTGGTCGTGTAACATCGTGAAGTGTCTCTGGACCAGCTTGGCCGAGATGTGTCAGGAGTTGTGGGTTTTTGTTAGCCCCCAAGGCAAGGTGAGTGTCTGGCTCTTGCTCGGCCAGCTTGCTTTCTTCATCTTCTGGTGTGTGATTTGGTTATCATATCTTCAGCCACATTATTGTGACTCATCATCTGCAACATGAGGAATTATTTATTATAATTTATATATTTTAATTACCCTGTATTAATTTAGCATTACTACCCCGTCTTGCTAAATTACCAGTACAGTACTCGGTAATACTTTAATATAAATTGACATAATTTCTCATGTCTGTAATTTCTCAATTCCTTCACCTCCCTGATTTCAACCCATTGTTGCCTCTCTGACCTCAATTATTTTTGTTTTCTTTTTTTCCTCTTCATTAACATTAGTCCTGTATATCACTGTTAGACTTTATAAGCCCTTACAAAAGCAATGTTACCTACAAATTGTCTACCCCCCTCATCTTAACATTTCTCTACATGGCTCTTTCTTTTTTAAATACTAACATAGTGTGTAATTACCTAAGTGTACTTACAGGATGAGAGCTATGCTTGTGGTGTCCCATCTTCCCAGCACTCTTCGTCATACTAGTAGAACGCTTTGAAATTGCTGATGGTTTTGGCTTCCAGCACCTTCTCACCTAACTTGTTCCAACCGTCTATCAATCTGTTTGTGAAAGGGAATTTTCTTATATTTCTTGAGCAGCTTTGTTTAGTTAGTTTAAGTCTACGACCTCTTGTTCTTGAAGTTCCAGGTCTCGGGAATTCTTCCCTATAAATTTTAGCGATTCCTGTTACTATTTTTATATGTAGTGATGATATCGTCTCTTTTTCTTCTATCTTCTAGTTTTGGCATATTTAATGCCTCTAACCTCTCCTATAAAGGGAAATAAAGGGAATTGAATTAATCCATTCCACACCTCCAGAAATATCAACATAAAAATACATTTTATACTGAATACAATTTTTTTTCTTTACAATACAGTACATATGTTTATCTTACCTTTATGGAGGACTCTTGATGGCATATGGAAGATGATGATGAGGGGGAGGGGGAGGAGAGGTGTTAATGTTTGGAAGGGGAGTCCCTTTCCATTATAACATGAGGCAGTAATGATTTCTCTGGGGTACACTCTCTTACGTTTTGCCTGCATACCACTAGGACTAGGTTGTGATTCACTGCTAGTTTGTCTCACTAAAAATTTGTCTAGCGACACTTGTTTTACCCTTCGTTTTAATATTTATCTGTAGTGATGCATCACAGTGTCATTAAAAAGGTTAAGGCAACAGCCTACTGCAGCTTGATTTAGGCGAGTCATTTCAGCAAAAGTTTTCAGTTCTTCCCATGCTGTAAAAATGTTCTTAATTTTTGAGAAAGGGATATTCTGTACTGCCTCTATGGTCATCCTCACATGTGTTTTTATATGTTGAACCTTACCACTGACTTTCGTGGGACCCATGGCATGATATATAATAATCAGTTTTATGTTCAAAAAGCAAAACATCACCAAAAAAATAGAATTTCTCATAAGCATGATCGTCACTAAGTGGGAGGCTCTAGTGAACTCAGGCAGGTCGGCCCGTGTGACCGGGAACCATGTGCTCGGTCAACCCGAACGTGTATCAACAAATATCGTTAGTCAACGACACTATCGTAAGTCGAGTCGCATTTCCGATCAAATTTATATGGTAACTCGAAATTATCGTAAGTCGGAGAAATCGTAAGTCAAGGTGCCACTGTACTCCTTCCATCTGTTTGGCACCATTTAGGGTGATCCTCAAAGGTCAATCTTTCTCTTTTATGTACCTGCCAATTCTCCTGTAGTCACAGACATTCTCTATGGTTGTAAGACTTTTCTCTAGCCCAACATTTGTATCTATTACGTTTGCTTCTTCTACAGCTCTTTCTGACCTAGAAGTTATCTCCTTTTCTTTGCAACCAAAATTATTAAGGACTTCGATCGACTGTGTTTTGCACCAATTTTGGGTTTGATGCCAATTCCTTTCTGACTTCCAGCCTAATGTTTGTTTTATCCTGGTTGCAGCAGTGTTTGCATTGTTGCTTCCTTTACTGCTTCTATTTTTTCCTTCTACTTGGCCACTTATGCATAAGTGAGTTGCATATCCTTCTTGCACTGTTATATTCCCTGTGTAACTTCCTCCATCTGTATTGACAAAAGCTGTTTTTCCCCTGTTGAATTTCCTTACTTAACCTTTTGTAGTCATTTATGTTTAAATTTGCTTTAACGTCTTGCAAAGCTGTTTTCAAGAGTTTGTTTTTTCTTTCATGGCTTTGCAATTTGTTTTCAACTGATTCTTTTCCTTGCATATGTTTTTCACTAACCCCTCAAGACCTAATACTTTGCTACTCAAGTGGTCATTACTTTCTCTCAATTTGTTGATTATTTCTCTATGATAGTTCACTATAATATCTAATTTTGCCAACTTGTTGTGTAGACTGTTTATATCAATGCTTTCTTCACTGAAACCAAAATCTAGCTCTGTTTTGTTTTTCTTCTTGCTGGAGCCATCTTGAATTTCATAGTCTGCACTGTTAACACTAGGGCAACTTTTTCTCATCCAATTTTTTCACTTCCCCTGGCACATACGTGTTATCTCGCCTATTTTTCAAAAGCACTACACCTTTATATTCCATGGGACACCACTCACTATCAACCTGTTCTGCAATACTTAGGAATTTTGAAATATCCTGGAGCTCCTCTGATGCAGGTGTTGACACAAGGGGGTGTCACCTTCCAACTACTGTGTGTGTGTTGGGAGGTGACACACACACAATGTGTGTGTACTCACCTAGTTGTGCTTGCAGGGGTTGAGCTCTGTCTCTTTGGTCACGCCTCTCAACCATCAATCAACAGGTGTACAGATTCCTGGGCCTGCTACTCTCCATCATATCTACATTTGGAACTGTGTATGAAGTCAGCCTTCACCACATCACTTCCTAATGCATTCCATTTACTAACTACTCTGACACTAAAAAAGTTTTTTCTAATGTCTCTGTGGCTCATTTGGGTACTCAGCTTCCACCTGTGTGCCCTTGTGCATGTTATCACACGTGTTAAATAATCCATTCTTGTCTACCCTGTTAATTCCCCTGAGAATGGCTTTAGTGACTTTAGACATTTTATGTACTAACTCTATCTATAAATCCTTCAATGTTTGTATCTCACCTTGTATGTATGTACTTTACCTGAATAAACATTTGATTTAATTTGATTTGATTTGAGAATCTTGTATATTGGTGCTCATGTCTCCCCCGAGCTCTTCTGTCTTCCAGCGACGTGAGGTGCAGTTCTGTCAGCCTTTCCTTATAACTCATGCCTCTTAGTTCTGGGACTAACCTAGTGGCATACCTCTGAACTTTTTCAGAGATGTGTAATTACCTAAGTGTAGTTACAAGATGAGAGCTATGTTCGAGGTGTCCCGTCTACACAGCACTCTTTGTCATATAACGCTTTGAAACTACTGACGGTTTTGGCCTCCACCACCTTCTCACTTAACTTGTTCCAACTGTCTACCACTCTGTTTACGAAAGTGAATTTTCTTATATTTCTTCGGCATCTTTGTTTAATTAGTTTAAATCTATGACCTCTTGTTCTTGAAGTTCCAGGTCTCAGGAATTCTTCCCTATCGATTTTATCGATTCCTGTTACTATTTTGTATGTAGTGATCATATCACCTCTTTTTCTTCTGTTTTCTAGTTTTGGCATATTTAATGCCTCTAACCTCTCCTCGTAGCTCTTGCCCTTCAGTTCTGGGAGCCACTTAGTAGCATGTCTTTGCACCTTTTCCAGTTTGTTGATGTGCTTCTTAAGATATGGGCACCACACAACCGCTGCATATTCTAGCTTTGGCCTAACAAAAGTCGTGAACAATTTCTTTAGTATATCGCCATCCATGTATTTAAACGCAATTCTGAAGTTGAAAGCGTGGCATAGGCTCCTCGCACAATATTCTTTATGTGGTCCTCAGGTGATAGTTTTCTATCTAGAACCACCCCTAGATCTCTTTCTTTATCAGAATTCTTTAAAGATTTCTCACATAATATATAGGTTGTGTGGGGTCTATGTTCTCCTATTCCACATTCCATAACATGGCATTTATTAACATTAAATTCCATTTGCCAAGTGGCGCTCCATGTACTTATTTTGTCCAGGTCATCTTGAAGGGCATGACAATCATCTAAGTTTCTTATCCTTCCTATTATCTTAGCATCATCAGCAAACATGTTCATATAATTCTGTATACCAACTGGTAGATCATTTATGTAGACAATAAACATCACTGGTGCAAGAACTGAACCCTGTGGTACTCCACTTGTGACATTTCTCCAGTCCGATACATTGCCTCTGATCACTGCCCTCATTTTTCTATCAGTCAGAAAATTTTTCATCCATGTTAGAAGCTTACCTGTCACCCCTCCAATATTTTCCAGTTTCCAGAACAACCTCTTATGTGGAACTCTGTCGAAAGCCTTTTTTAGGTCCAGATAGATGCAGTCAACCCAACCATCTCTTTCCTGTAATATCTCTGTTGCTCGATCATAGAAACTGAGTAAATTCGATACACAGGATCTTCCAGATCGAAAACCATACTGTCTGTCTGATATTATATCATTTCTCTCCAGGTGTTCTACCCATTTAGTTTTAATTATTTTTTCCAATATTTTGACTATTACACTTGTCAATGATACCGGTCTATAATTAAGGGGGTCTTCCCTGCTTCCACTTTTGTAGATTGGAACTATGTTAGCCTTTTTCCACACATCAGCTACAACTCCTGTAAACAGGGATGCCTGAAAAATCAGTTGAAGAGGAATGCTGAGCTCAGGTGCACATTCTCTCAGAACCCATGGTGAAACTCCATCTGGACCAACTGCTTTGTTCTTATTTAGCTCCTTGAGCATTTTTTCCACTTCGTCTCTAGACACCTCTATGTGCTCTATGTTGTTCTCTGGAATTCTTATTGTATCTGGTTCCCTGAAGATTTCATTTTGTACAAACACACTTTGGAACTTTTCGTTTAATGTTTCACACATTTCCTTTTCATTTTCCGTGAATCTATTTCCCATTTTCAACCTCTGAATATTATCCTTTACCTGCAATTTGTTGTTTATGAATTTATAGAATAGACCTGGTTCTGTTTTACATTTGTCTGCAATCCCTTTTTCAAAATTTCTTTCTGCCTCTCTCCTCACTGCCGTGTAGTTGTTTCTCGCATCTTTGTATCGCTGGTATGTTTGGGGGTTTGGCCTCTTCCTGTATTGATTCCATTTTTGTGACTTTTGGTCTCTGGCCCTCTCGCACTTTCTGTTGAACCAATCCTGTTTCCTAGTTCTGCTTCTCTGTTTTGGTATAAATTTTTTTGTTCCTTTATCATATATTTCACAAAACTTGACATACATCTCATTCACTTCCTTGCCTAGCAACAAGTCTGTCCAATTATACTCACTAAAAATTTTTCTAAGGTTGCCATAATGTCCTCTCCTAAAATCAGGTTTTTCAATTGCATCGACTGTCATATTTTCTTCCAGATTATATCGCATTGCATACTTTATTCCCAAAAAGACATGGTCACTTTTACCCAAGGGAGGAAGGTACTGAATGTCAAATATTTCTTCCTCCTTCCTGGTAAATATCAAATCTAGCATGGAGGGAACGTCCCCTTCCCTCATCCTCGTAGCTTGTTTAACATGTTGATACAAGAATGTTTCCAGGATGAGGTCTACAAATTTACAGGTCCAGAAATCTTCTGTTTTAGCTTCATATGCCTCCCAGTCTATGGATTTCAAGTTGAAGTCGCCGACTATCAACAGCCGTGAACTATCGTTATCCGCTCTTGCTATGATCTCTCTCATTATTGTTATAAGACCTTCTCGTTTACTATCTAGCTCCTCTTTTGACCATGTGCTGCTTAGCGGTGGACTATATGCATTTATGATCATTAGTTTATCATCCTCATGGCAGATCTCTAGTGCTATTATATCAACTTCTTGTGGATTGGCAGTCATTATTTCGTTCACCGTTAGGTGTTCTTTCACCAGCACAGCAACGCCACCGCCTTTCCTGATTTTTCTGTCCCGTCTCCAAATTGAGTAGCCCCTTGGGAATATGACCTCATTTAAAATAACATCTTCAAGTTTTGTCTCCGTGAGTGCAACAATGTCTGGTGTCTGCAGCTGTATTATATCACTTAACTCCAGTATCTTTGACCTTACTCCATCTATGTTGGTGTATGCAATCTTCAGGAACTTGTTCCCCCTCTACTTATTTTTCACTCCCCCTTTCTCTAATGATTTTGTTGGTTTGCCTTTATGTACCACTTCACTGGTCTGCCTACTCCTATCACTTTGTAGAAAAAAGAATTGATATCTTCTTCATTCCTGCTCTGTGTGTGTGTGTGTGTGTGTGTGCCTGTGTGTGTGTGTGTGTGTGTGTGTGTGTTAATTCTTATATATATTCTATATAAGAGAACTTTTAATTTTGTATTACAGTATTTATCTTGCTGTTTTACTGTTGTACATTTATTAAAAATATGATATTAGCAGTAATTAAATTTTCAGGGATCAAGAATGTGGATTTTTGGGTATGGATCACTTACTTGGAAAGTGGACTTCCCTTATTGCCAACGTGTAGTGGGTTATATTAAAGGCTATGTTCGAAGGTTCTGGCAAGCAAGCATTGATCACCGTGGTGTACCAGGCAAGGTAATCTATTTTGAGCAAGAGTACAGCAATAAAATGATTAGCATATTTCCTTTGTATATTCATATCATTAATACATACCATTCGTGAATTCACTGAAACAGCACACTGTACATGGAGACTCTCCTTTAATCAAAAACTTTATTAACCATCTCCTACTATTAAAATTGTTAATGAGATGATAGCTGAAAAGAAATGATACCTCATGATTTGGATTGATGCCAGTTTTGAAGTTCAGTGGTACAGTACCTCCGCTTACGAATTAATCCGTTCCCAGAGACGGTTCGTAAACCAAAACTAATTTTCCTATAAGAAATGATGTACAGTAAATTGAATTAATCTGTTCCACACTTTCAAAAATATTAACTTAAAAATATATTTCATACATAATACTACAAATATATTGTACTCAAATATATATATACAGTATATTCTCTTAGTGTCTGTGTTTATTGTCACCATACTTTACGTAACAATAGAACCATTACATTATGTACAAGTTATATCTTACATTTATTAATTTGATGTATACTGTATTACGTCCTTGTGGCTCCTCTTAGGAAGGGGGGAGGGGGAAAGAAGAGAGGCATTAGTGTTTGGAAGGGGAGTCCCCTTCCATTATAACATCAGGCAGTGATGACATTTCTAGGGTACTCTCTCTTACGTTTTGCAGGTACCACTAGGACCTGGTTGTGGCTCACTGCTTGCTTGTCTTACTAAGAATCTGCTTATAGACACTTGTTTTCCCTACATTTTAACACTTGTCTGTAGTGAGACATCATATTGTCTCACTATGAATGATCTCTTGTTTTTCCTTTATTGGCATCCTCACATTTGTTTTCTTAGGTTGAACCTTACCACTGTCTTTCTTGGGATCCATGGTATGATGCATAATACTTTTTACTGCATTACTTTTGATGCATTACTTTTATGTTCAAAAACCAAAAAAAAAACAGAAAAAAAGTAAATTTTTTACAAAGAATTCAAGTGCGATCGTAGTAGCTTCTTTCTCATCAGAACACACTTTTGCTTCCTTAGGCAAGATCCTACTGGTTCCATGGAAATGACTGAACAGAAGAAGCTGACATTCTGCAGCAGTGCAACAGGGATATTTTCATACATCCCTGCTTGGTACTACTGTTGCTAGAGAGATACTGGAGAAAGCATATCCATGATATAAATAAGAGCTGCCTCGTATGAGACAGTAGACTTGTATATTAATGAGTTTGGAATTATATAAATAGGAGCTGCATAGTACTGTATAGGCTATAAGGCAGCTCCTGTTTATACCCAAGATATAAATAGGAGAGGCCTCGAGTGAGCCAATAGGCCCATACTGAGTGAGTTTGGGAGGATATAAATAGGAGGCATTTCCTATTTATATGATATATATAAATAGGATCTGCTTTGTATAGGTTAATAGTACATAGTTTCATACATTTATTGATGTACTTTATTTATAAATTCTTTCACTGGTACATACATCCATTCATTGATACATAAATTCATACATTGGATTGTCTAGACATCTGAGGTCAACATTCAAGAAAATTTGGCTTGGGCTGTGTGTTTTGCTGACAGCTCTGGAGTTGGAGTCCGCTGCCACATGCTGCAATACAGTCAATTTGTTCAGTGCATGAAATGGGCTACAATGTTGACAGTTATTTTCACTTTACACACAGAAATGACAATAGCATGATATATCAAGTATATAAATCCACAAGGGACGTGATGAGGGTTCAAACTTACGTCCAGGATGATCCCAGATGCGCCTTAATCGACTGAGCCACGACATGGTCAAAGAATTGCAACCGGGATTGCTACTGCTCTCGCACGGATCCCGCAGTCTCTCCGAGACACAAACCATGGTTTTACACAATTCCGCCATGCACTCAGTCATTCTTTTGACCATGTTGTGTCTCAGTCGATTAAGACGCGTCTGGAATCATCCTGGACGTAAGTTCAAACTCTCATCACAGCCCTTGTTGATTTATTTATTTTCACTTTTCTCTACATTTTGCATCCAAATTAATCATTCTACAAGTTTTTTTTTTCATTGTGGGCATGCCTCTAAATTTATTGCTGCATGTAAGGAGTTAATGAGCACTGGATTTCTGTTACTCTCTTTTTGCTAATGAATGTGTATGATATTTGTATTACAGGGTACAGATAGTTGAATGTCATTAGTTAGTACATTGCAAACAATAGGAATACTCAATTTGATGAGGTTGACCACTTTGTTTGCAGACTGCCTGCTGGTGCATATGCAGCACTTGCTGGCCTGACAACAGAATCAGAGAGTTTGTTTCTAAAAAGCTCTACTGATGTTGAATTTCTCACGACCTTCGTACTGAAGGTCATGTTAAGTTGCACAATACTTTCACATATGGTGGGGAGTTCAGTTCCTCTCTCATATTGGTGAGTCTTGTGTATCTGTGGCACCAAGAATTATCCTTAAGGCTTCATTCTGAGTTGTTTCTAATGCATTCAACCTAGCGTTAGGGAAATATATAGGTTTAAGGCATGGTAGTCTGTTTAGAATCAAATGAACATGATATATAGCATCATGTAGAACCTTGATGCTCCATTTAGCTGTAAACTTGCAGAATACTATAATGCATGTTAATTCTTTTACCAAAATTATTTTCTGCATACGTGTATACATGATGATATTGTGTATTTTATTTTATCCACACAGCCTGGCAGAGTTGTCACTTTAGTCCCATCTGAAGATCCAGTTAGTGCAATACTGTACAGTACCTATATCATTTAGAATAATTTTATTTTTAATGTGTATCTGCTGTTATGAGTTTTGTATAACAGTGAACACTGCAGATTAACAAATCATTGGAAGCATAAATGCATTCTTCAAATTTAAAAATTTAGAGTAAAGAAGTGTCCATGATTGTCAGACTCTTCCAACACTTTTTTTTTGTAGACCTTTGAATTCTGGTATTTTGTCGTGACTTAGACTTTGTCGTGACTTGGTTTTTTCTATTATGTCTTAGGTTGGTTGATAGTTTTAGGTTCAGGACTGAATAATGTTTACATGGGAAATGGCACTCTTTGGGTGATGCTACTGTGTGGTTGCCAGCTTTAACTAGGGAGCTCAAACTGAAACTAAGTGGATTGTCATTTCCTGCTTAATTACTCTTTTTCTCGGCAAACTCTGCAGTTCCAGAGTTTTAAGGGGCCCCATAGTACAGTCATATTCGTTCTTGACTTGCAGTTAAGAATTCTGGGTTCGAATTCCAATCGCATTTCCTATCACCTAATGCTGCTGTTAACCTAGCAGTAAATAGTACCCTGAGTTATGAGCTTGTTTTGGGGTTGCATCCTGGGGAGAGTCAGTAATTCACCCTGGGGGTGGGNGCCACTTTAGCATCAGTTCAAGGTCTTCCGCTGGTACTTGAAACACCTTGTAAGTATTAATTCGTATTTTACATTCATTGTAAATTGCTAATTAATCTTGTAATCCTATCAATACCTTATACAAGAAAAGTTGTTTGAATATTCCTGTGCTGTGCTCTGTGAGTTTATAGAGATGCTGGCAATGCACAATAATTAAAAATTTCTGAAGTACTGTAATTGTATTCAGGTTTTCTAAAATTAAGTGACATGTGGCCATGTAAAGGAACAAACTCAGTTCTCACACACATACAGTTAGGACCACAGGGAATTTTCAATCATCGCTTTAGGGTCATACAGGAGGTATATGTGCTAGGGAATCACTGGTGAGTGCCCATGGCACTCAACAGTGGATCTTTGTGAGTGGTCTTGTTACATATCTAGGAAAGGAGGACAGTGACGAGTCTAACTCAAGTCACCTTGAGCATATCATCTCACTACTGTATTATACAAAAACAAATCACAACTCAACGTCACCTTTCAATAAAAAATTTGAAGTACTGTACTACGACCACCTACTTTTCCTCTGCAAACTATTGTCAGTAGTTCAGAGGTACACCAATTGCCACCAAGTGTTACTGCAATAGCAGTAAAGAAGTCGCAACCAATCAGGTCTGGTCGAGGACCGGGCCGCAGGGACACTAAGCCCCGAAATCACCGCAAGGGAAATCCCTCACTTTAGTACTGATGTTTATACATGACATCTACAAATGGCCTAGTACTCTAAGTTTTCTATTGTCTAATTTTCCTTGAGACTGTTGTCTCGTCATACTGGGGTGTTCCATGAATTTTGTGTTCATTCACACTGTGATGTTCCAGCCATTTGCATGCCACTGTATTGCCTCTCTTACTGAAGCTGAGCTTTAGGGTTTCCTTTCCTGGTGCTGTTTTATGAAAGCCAACAACTTCAGAAGATATCTTTCCAAAGTTGTTTGACATTGCCTTCAATGATTTGGCTTATCTCGAGTTATACCACTTCCTTGGTTGTTTTCAATGGGGCTTTATTGTGTACCTTAGCATCGCACTGCTTGGTAGAGTACTTGTGCACTTCTTAAATGCTTGTTGCTTTCCTGTACAGAATTGGCCAACAAAAGCTATCAGCCACCTCCTTTCCTTTGAGAAAATTGCATTGGAAGCTATGAGTGCTGTTTTTTTATTATGCCTTGAAAATATATTACTGTACTATGGATTAAGGAGTGAGACTGATTTTGTACATAATGGGTGACTTGAATACAGTTTTAACAAGATAACTAGAGCCTAGCTGTGTAAATCAGTAGGACAGTATTGTGGAGTGTTTGCTAGAATATTATGGTGCCGAGACTGTGATGTTATGTAGTAAACAGACGGGTGTTATTTTGTAGTACTTTCTCTTTAAAATTCTTTATGTTGTTCTTATATTTCCTCCAGGTTGATGCCTCCCATCTCCATTAACATGGGAAGCAGGATAATAATAATAATATTTATGGGAGATTTTCTCAATAATAATGATGACGATGAACAGCACAATATTTTTCACTCCAACCCAGAATCAGGAAGAGGAACCAGACCCGTCAGTCTTGCTTCCATCACTGCAGAACCAGAAACGGCATTCCACGCATTGGCATTGGAAGTCTTCTCTTCATCCAGCAAAGATAACCGCTACCTAGCAACGCGCAACGATAACATGCCAGCTGCCATTTGGATATGGAGTATACCAAAACTGACCCTCAAGGCTATACTTGTACATGTCAGTCCTGTAAAAGGTTTGTGAAAATATGCTATATTTTGATCATTTCTTATCTCATTATCTATATAAATACAAAATGGAAATGTTTGTTTGTGCATGACTGCTAATCTCCAAAAGTTCTTCACCAATTGCTTTGAAATGTTCACACAATGTTCCATTCGCATCTGAGCAGGTTTTTATGTACATACTATAAGGTGTCACGTCTGTGACGGTAAAAAAAAATGCTTTTTCTGAAAAACTGTGTTTTTCGTATATTTTCATGTGAGGAAAATCTTCGAAACCTCTTTACTGTTCACTTTCAAATTTTGACAACGTTGCATTCGAATAGGTGCGCTCTTTTATATATTCACTATATACATGCCTCACCTGTAATAAGAAAAAACATGCTTTTTCTGAAAAACAGCGCCTTCTGTTGGACGTAAGAGTAACACACGCTGTAATCTCCAAAAGTTCTTCACCGATTGCTTTGAAATTTTGACACAACGTTGCATTCGAATAGGCGCGTCTTTTTATACCCTACTACTGTATATAGAAGCCACCCCTGTGACAGGTAAAAACATGCCTTTTTTTGAAAAACAGCACCATCTGTTGCACATAATAGCAACATGCATGCTATACTAAATATGTCACGAATTCCATTTCAATGATTCTGATTGCATTGATAAATTTTATTTTCATAGATTTTGATTTTATTTTATTTTTTATAAAATTATTTTGTGTGACATTGTGTTGGAATTGAGCTGTGTTGTTTACCATACCGTTCATTTCGTAAGTATAAGTATAGATGCCACACCTGTGACAGGTAAAACTATGCTTTTCTTGAAAAACAACACCATCTGTTGCATGTAAGAGCAACACATATGCTATACTAAATATGTTACAATTCCATTTCAATGTTTCTGATTGCATTGATCAATTGAATTTTCATAGATTTTGATTTATTTTCATTTTGATTTAATTATTTTGTGTGAATTGCGTTGAAATTGAGCTGTGTTGTTTACCATACGTTCATTTCATGAGTATAGTTTATTTTTTATTTTGTCATATTTTTATTTCATTATTAACTTTCGTGTACTGTATTTCAGTGATAGGAACATAGATCACTTGATGTTCCCAATTTTCTGATGGGAACATCAGACCATTTGGGAAGGCATCGGACAAGGGAGTGGAGAATGGTGGGGATGACGAGGGGAAGGTGGCTGTGGACAGAACACTGGACGTGTGGTCCTGGGTTCGATCCCGGGCGCAGAGTGTCTTTCACCCTGATGCCCCTGTTACCTAGCAGTAAATAAGTACCTGGGAGTTAGTCAGCTGTCACGGGCTGTTTCCTGGGGGTGTTGGCCTGGTCGAGGACCGAGCCACAGGGACACTAAAGCCCTGAAATCATCTCAAGATAACCTCAAGATAACGGAAGTGAGAGATGATGGGGAAGGACGAGGGGTCGGGGGAGTTTGGGATGGTGGGGACGAGGGGATGGGGGAATGGAGAATGGTGGGGAAGATGAGGGGACAGTGGAGTGGGGAATGGTTGGGAGGCCGAGGAGACGGGTGAGGGGGGAATGGTGGGGAGGACTGGGGGACAGGGAAGGTTGCTGTACCCAGCCACAGCAACATGTGGCCAGGTACTGCTAGTTATAAATATTTTTAGTCATATTTCAGGTAAATTAAATACCTGAAATAATGTATTAATAATGTATAAATAAATAAAATACAGAATTTACAACTATTGAAAAGACTATAATATGCTTGACAATTCTTGGCAGCAAGCTAACACATAACACACAGTCTGCACATGCACTACCATCCAAGGTGAACCAGGAATGAGCAAGTCAGCAGATGGCCAAATATGAATGTTTTTACATTTTATAGTAAGGATACAGAAAAGTTACAACTAATTATTTAGAAAACAGGAAATTCTTATAGGAAAAAGTTAGTAAATGCAGTAGATAAAATGGTGGATATATCAATGGAAATGTTAAAAACATATGTTGGAGAATGTTAAATGGTAAAGAGAAGAGTAAAAGTAGGTGGAGAGAATATTTTGAAAGTCCAATGGGTGTTAGTGATGAAAGAAGTTCTAATGTGGTGATCTTTATCAGATATTACAAAGTGATATATCTAGAGACGAGGTGAATACATCAGTGAAGAAATTGAAATGTGTGAAAGCTGTAGATTTTGAGGTACAGTATGCTGTATATAGAAATTATTAAATACAGTATAGTGTAGAAAAAGGAATGGAGTGACTGGAGAATTTACCGTAAGGCAAGGAATAGTGGTATGGTACTATACAAGAGAATTAGAAAAAAGCCTATGATTGTGCCACTGTTTAAAAGTGCAATGTTGTGTAATAATATGCCTCCTCCTGAGCAGTGACCTAGTAGTGCACTAACATTCCTAGAACACTTTGGTCATGTTTGGCATTGACTCACTTCTCTTACCCACCAAGAACAAGGCCATAGAGGTTGTGGAGATCACAGTAAATCACACAGCCAAAAGTTGTTTGATAACAATGTGCTACAAAGCAACTTTCTGAAACACTTAGAACATGTCACCTGGCTACTCTGGCCTCCACCAGGTGGCTTCCCAACCAACAGGAACATCAGGGAAGGAGGCCACCTCAGTTGAGTCGAGTGCCCCAAATACCGTATGCAAGATAAGAAACAAAGAACATTTATGGGGAACTACTGAGGTACTGCCCAGAAAGGGGCTTTTCATTACTCTTGATGTTTTATTTCTGGGTACCTATACCAGTAGCTTCCAAAACCCACTCCCAATGATGCATATACAAATATTTAGTGCTTAAAAGAAAATAAACTACAAAAAACACTAATTATGAAAATCTGGAAATCTTACCCAAGGAAATAGTAGCCTGAAGTAGACCTAGAGTGACGGGTGAGAATGTCAGACTGGAGAAAATCATCCTAGAGTTATGCAGAGCTGCTAAATACAAAGCAAGGCTGATAAAAATGCCAGCGGGTACATTACCTTATTAGACTTCCATCATGCCCAAAATTCTGGCAGTGGTGCCAGGAAACTGTTTGTATGTAAAGAACTAAAAGGGGGAACACATCATCTAGTGACTCAAAGGTAAAGGAAGCTGAGTTTCAGCACAAAATATCACTCGGTTTCCAAAGAAATCACCACAAACGTATGAGAAAGTGTGAATAATCGTACTTGCATCGAGTCCTTCAGTGTTCCAGTAAGCATCACCCACTCACAAGGTGCATGATTAAAACAGTGCCATAATATTACTCAAATATTATGTATACTAATAATTTAGGAGTCACTGGCACATATTGCATCATCAGAACGCGAGTAAAAGGTTTTAGATAATTCATATTGCAGCGTTGGAATTAGATTTTAAGTTCAATACAACACTGTATTCATATACAGTGGTACCTCGATTAATGAGCAGCTGTATCTACGAGTAAGCCACTCACAGAACGTTTGTCTCTACTAACGAGCTTTTCCTCGATTAACGAGAGTTTCCGCTGGTTCTCGGACACCTTTTACGACAGTTTTGTTGTTGTTTCGCAAGACGAGTTTTCCACATGACGAGCTCGGTGCCGGAACGGATTAAACTCGTTATCAAGATGCCACTTTATAATGTAAATTTAGAAATATACAAACATTCTTTGGAAAATGGCAATCCTGATGTTTTAAAAATTTCTTCTAACTCCAGAGGGATTTGTTTTTTATTTACAGAATTTGCCTGGGACCCACAACAACCTCGTCTTGCCATTTGTACAGGGAGCAACCATGTTTACTTCTGGTCTCCATTTGGCTGCCTAACTGTTGCAATTCCAGGAGCACCTACACTGCAGATTGTATCCCTTAGGTATATTTTTTATGTACAGACATTACATTTAAGTGATTAGTTTTTTTAGTACAGTATTTTTTTTTCCTGTATGCTTTAAATTCTTTGACTGCCTCACCTGATTGGGAGATATGTAGCATAGATGTTTTATTTTGTGAAGAATTTTCTTTCAGCTTGTGTTTACTGTATTTCTTAATACTGTACTATATAAAAGCATCTTTCTGCTTGTAAAATCATCATTCCTAATAATAAGGCTTTCAGGAGTGATTAGTTAGCAGCTATAATAAAAATAGTTTATTACAGTATATAGAGATAAAATTACAGAGTTCTGACATGTTTGGTACACTATTGGCAGTGCATGCCCAACCACTTGGGCTGGATGGTAGAGTGACAGTCTTGCCTCATGCAGGTCAGCATTCATTCCCCAACCATCCAAGTGGTTGGGCATCAATCCTTTCCCCGTCCCATCTTAAATCCTTATCCTGATCCCTTCCAAGTGCTTGCAGTCCCCGTGGTGTAGTGGTAAGACACTCACCTGGTGTTTCGCGAGCGCTTTGCCCTGGATTCGTATCCTGGCCGGAGAGATTTTACTGTGTGTCAGTTCTTAACTGTAGCCTCTGTTTACCTAACAGTAAAATGGGTACCTGGTTGTTAAACGATTTGGCGGGTTGTATTCCAGGGAACATGGAAATAAGGACTTGCCTGAAATGCTATGTGTGCTAGTGGCTGTACAAGACTAAGAACCCTTGTATATACTGCATTAATAATCATAATGGCTTGGCACTTTCTCTTGATAGTTCCCTATGGGCAGCACATAAAATTTATGTATCCTGACACCTATATATTATACTGTATTAGATGTGTCATGAAATTTATTATTATTAGTTATATTATTACTATTGTTAAAGTTTTTTGATGGGTTAACATATTAAGGGTACAAAATAAGATCTTGTTTGAAAGAAATTTTCTCCTATAGTGAAGATATATAATTACTGTAACTGCATATAACAATAGCCACTACAGTACAAGATTTATTTTTTGTTTTTAAGTGTAGCATTAACTTATTTCTTCTCTTTATAGGTGGCACCCTTCAGGCTCTTCATTAGCTCTGATGGGACGTGACCAGTTCTCGGTGTGTTTTTTTGATTCCCAGTTGAAGATGAAGAAACTCCATACTAACACATAGCTACTTTTTTTTGTTTTTCCCCACAAGACAATAGAATAATGAGGACTAGACATACATTTGTAGTTAGAGCCTGACAATATATCAGAATATACTGTTCTTCCATATTGATTAGCTTGAGCTGTTATTCCATTTATCCATATGACATTAATTATAGTCAGCCTGACTATCAGGATGGTTCAAGACATCTCTCATTAGACTAGTTGTTATAAATGGAGAATGTTACATTTTTATATAATTTTTCTTAGTCAAAAAAAATTCACAATACTGTGATTCCTTGCCACTTAAAAATCTCTCCGATTAAAATGTTTAAACTTTTTATTTTTCATCTTGGTATTATTACAAATCCCAGTACAGTGAGTGTGTTATAGTAGTACAGTACTGTGCTCTCTTGAAAATCTTGACCTCCCTATAACATATCCTCCTAAACCTCATGGTCTTACAGTATAGTTGGCTTCATGCTCGACTCACAATTCGGGATCTAGGACGGGACACAAATGGATGGGCACATTTCCATTCACCTAGCAATAAATTGGCAATTGTTGTGAGACTGCATCCATGGGAAGGGTCAGTAATTCAACCTTGGGGACCTCGATACCAGCCTAAAGTACATATACATATAAAGCTTCACTTGACAAAATTAATCATTAATAAACCCACCCACCAGATTTCCCACCCAAAATTTGGATATCTCGGTGACAAATGCAGATTATGGAGAGTGATAAATATAAATGCATTATTTTGAATATTTTAGAAGTTTTATGTTTACTAATTTTTTACTGAACATGTACTATGAATTAGAAAAAAAACACAATCTTGCTTTTTATAAGTCAGCAAGAGCTACTATGAAGTCAGCAAAAGCTACTATGAGGGTACACATATTGGCCATGTGTTTTCCTTATGCAAGTGAGCTCAGACCTTTTGTTACTTGAACACTTTCACTAGGTTTTCTTTGGATTACAATATTTACATTACAGTACAGTACAGTACAGTACAGTATTTGAGAGTTGAAACCATGTTGTCCAGCAAGAGTAGTTATGGTAAATCAAGCATAGGTAAGAGGAATTTTCTTACCATGTAAAAGAAAACAATTAATAGAGAAATGTGATCATAGCTGGGGATGCAAGAGGCTTTCAGAGGAGTATGATATTAGTATTATTGCTATTTCTGATAAAAAAAAAGGAAAGGAAAGGAAGCAGATCATAGAGTTTGTGAATAAAGTGGGAAGCAGAGTTAGGAAGAATGACAAAAGTATTGAAACCTTTTAAGAATGATGCAGTTTACCAATGATTCATGCAGCATTATAGTCTGGGTATGGCTGTTGGCACCAGCCTTGGGCATTGAAGATTTCATTGGCCAGTTCAGTATGACAGCAGAAGTTTAAGAACTGGCATAACACAGTATAATGATGACCAAACTACAACTCAGAAGATGGAGAAGCGACAACGTTTCGGTCCATCCTGGACTTTATAATGGTCCAAGTCGGACCGAAACGTTGTCGCTTCTCCATCTTCTGAGTTGTGGTTTGGTCGTCATTTCTTCGGCCACATTATTGTGACTCATCGTCTGCATGACATAGTATAATAACTGCATTTTACTGCCTCTGAGTTATTACGATGGCTTGTGCTACATGAAGGTAAGTGAATAAATGAATGTTTTGTATTTTTCAGTACATTCTTATATACTGTATATGCATACAAAATCATTGGTTATATATATATTATTATATATAATAATATATATATTATATTATGTATATTAGTATATTATATTATATATTAGTATATATATTATTTATGTCTGAATATGCTAAAATGTTTATTATAACATTATTTTCTGTAGGAAAAATTGGGAACATTTTGTGATAAAAAGCAAGACTTTTAGGAAATCCAAAGGTAACACAAACCCTGATCACAAACAATATGATCTGGATTTTCAAGAGAGCATATACACTACTCATATGTCATGCTTAATATAACTTTACATTACCTGCTTCCTTCCCCAAATACAGAAAGTGAAGTTGCTGAAACTCCCATAGCTTTATCTGCCTGTCATTTTGTTTCTTCACCTCTACATTCTTACTAGAGTGTGCTGGCTGAAGGCAGCCCTCATTCTTTTTTTTGCACTTCCCAGTGGCAACTGCTTTACTTTTATATTTATTTATTGCAGTGAGAGAAATTAACAGTATTTTACAAATGAGTTTTAATTAGGATGAAATGGCTCCTCACAGCTGTTCTTCCCATAGCTTTCATGATGATAAATTAATGATATAAAACATGACATTTAAATAAAAATTTAAATGTCTAAATTGCTTTCACAAAAAAGCTCTTCCATGTTTTAGTACCATTATTTTATTATTTCTAGTTTAAGATATATAAATAATATTGAATGGCATTTTATATATATACTGTATATATTTCAGGGTAAATTATATTTTTATATTTTGTAATTAATAAATGTTAAAATTTAACCTCTATTGAAATTCTTAAATCCTTATTGTTGTACTGCACTTTATTATGGAATATGTCATATATTCAGTCATATAACTAAGTATGGCATTATCAGATAGTCAGTCCTCTTGAAAATCTCAAATATTCATTTTAGCTGGCTTTTAATTCATGATGACACAAATACTACACAAATTTATATAATAATATTTTATTTATAAAAAAAATAGAGAATCAGATTAGTGGTTACTTGATAGGTATAGAATTTGTATATACTGTATTATAAAGCCACTAATTATACACAGTATTTTGGGCATAGAATTCATACTGGTAAACTTGGCATGTGTATACTATAATTACCTAAGTGTAACTACAGGATGAGAGCTACGCTCGTGGTGTCCCATCTTCCCAGTACTCTGTCATATAACGCTTTGAAATTACTGACGGTTTTGGCCTCCACCACCTTCTCACCTAACTTGTTCCAGCCGTTTACCACACTGTTTGCGAAAGTGAATTTTCTCATATTTCTTAGGCAGCTTTGTTTAGTTAGTTTAAATTTATGACCTCTTGTTCTTAAAGTTCCAGGTCTCAGGAATTCTTCACAATCAATTTTATTGATTCCTGTTTCTATTTTGTACATAGTGATCATATCGCCTCTCCTCTATCTTCTAGTTTTGGCATATTTAATGCCTCTAACCTTTCCTTATAGCTCCTGTCCTTCAGTTCTGGAAGCCATTTAGACGCATGTCTTTGCACCTTTTCCAGTTTGTTGATGCTTCTTAAGATATAGGGCACCATACAACTGCTGCACATTTCAGCTTTGGTCTAACAAAAGTCGTGAACAATTTCTTTAGTATTTTGCCATACATGTATTTAAAAGCAATTATGAAGTTTTAGAAATTGTAGCATAGGCTCCATGAACGATGCTCTTTATTTTGTCCTCCGGTGACAGTTATATATCTAGAACCACCCCTAGACCTCTTTCTTTATCAGAATTCTTTAAAGATTTCTCACATAATTTATAGGTTGTGTGGAAGTCTATGTTCTCCTGTTCCACATTCCATAACATGGCATTTATTCACATTAAATTCTATTTACCAAGTAGTGCTCCATACACTTAGTTTGTCCAGATCTTCTTGATAGGCATGACAATCATCTAAGTTTCTCATCTTCCCTATTATCTTAGTATTATCAGCAAACATGTTCATATAATTCTGTATTCCATCTGGTAGATCGTTTATGTAGAAAATGAACATTACCGGTGCAAGAACTAAACCCTGTGGTACTCCACTCATGACATTTCTCCAGTCTGATACATTGCCTCTGATTACTGCTCTCATTTTTCTGTCAGAAAATTTTTCATTCATCATCCAATTAAAAGCCTACCTGTCACTCCTCCAATATGTTCTAGTTTCCAGAGCAACCTCTTATGTGGAACTCTGTCACAAGCCTATTTTAGGTCCAGATAGATGCAGTCAACCCAACCATCTCTCTCCTGTAAAATCTCTGTGGCGCGATCATAGAAACTGAGTAAATTCGTTACGCAGGATCTTCCAGATCGAAAACCATTCTGTCTGTTATTATGTTGTTTTCCTCCAGGTGTTTTACCAATTTAATTTTAATTATTTTTCCAATATTTTGACTTGTCATATTTTGACAGTGTATGTGTCATCACTTGTCAATGATACAGGTCTATAATTGAGGGAGTCTTCCCTGCTGCCACTTTTGTAGATTGGAACTACAGTACGTTAATCTTTTTCTACACATTTGCTAGGATTCCTGTACACAGGGATGCCTGAAAAATCAGTTGAAGTGAAATGCTGAGCTCAGGTGCACATTCAGAACCCATGGTGAAACTCCATCTAGGCCAACTGCTTTGTTCTTACTTAGCTCCTTGATCATTTTTTCCACTTCATCTCTAGAGACCTCTATGTTCTTTTTGTTGTTCTCTTGCATTCTTATTGTGTCTGGTTCTCAGAAGATTTAATTTTGTACAAACACACTTTGAAACTATTAATTTAATGTTTCACACATTTCATTTTTCATTTTCTGTGAATCTGTTTCCCATTTTCAACCTCTGAATATATCCTTTACCTGCAATTTGTTGTTTATGAATTTATAGAATACGCCTGGTTCTGTTTCACATTTGTCTGCTATCCCTTTCCCAAAATGTCTTTCTGCCTCTCTCTTCACTGCTGTGTAGTCGTTTCTCGCATTTTTGTATTGCTGGTATGTTACACTGTGGCCGTCACACAGTGTATGTGTCTATCACATGTGTTCCATTCCTTGCACTCAAACAGTTCTTCATTCTTTATGACAATAACATGGTTATAATGCTGAAAAAAGATGGCTTTATGAATAGAAATAGAATCCTATGTGAAGGAATGAGAATTTTAGGTATATGCTATCTTCAGCAAGCTCGTAGGTGTCTTGGGATGAATTTATCACAAAAATTAATAGGTTTTAAAGTACATATAATTTAAATGTATCCCCATGGTGAATGCATTTGCACAAATTCTGAACTGCAGAATCTTCATTGAATATATATAAATAAGTAGAAATATATTTCTCATTTCAGCTATACTTCAGCTAAAGGTATTATGTAAGCCAGTATGGAAAGCAAGTGTGATAGATACTTTTTATTTATTTTTCATTGAGGTATGCAGTGTGTTAACACTGTATAAATGCTATATTTAACTACATCACTACTTTTGATACAGTATATGGAACAAATATCCATATAATAATGCTCAGAATTGAAACTTATGTACTAAACTCTCGTCACAGAGAAGACTCTGCTGTAACTTGGTTCACGAGGACATGTGCAGCATCGTTATCCATCATAGGGAGACATTCTCCTGCCTCTCGCTGCCTTTCCTCTTCTGAAAATATTATTAGTATACTGCAGATTATTTCTATATACAATATCTGCTGATGGAGCATATTTTCCTTGTGATTTATAAAATGTATCCCTTTGGAGATAGAGATTTTTCCACACCATTAAAGTGATGTATCATCCTTTAGTATTCAAGCATCATTCCTTCATCAGCTGAAATATTTATCATAATTTACTTTCTTCTGTTCCCACAGAGTATTTCTATAGAATGCAGTATGCATCTATTTATCAAACAACACTTTAAAAATATTTCTTTCAGGAGCTTGTTTACCGTTTCTGGTTATCTTTAGTGCCATCTATTCCTCATCCTTGTACTCTCTACCATATACTTCTCCACTGATCTATTCTCTGGTGTGCATTACTCTTGGCTAAATCATTCCAAGGCAGAATACTGTATTGAGCTTCTCAATACATCACACCACATAATATTATTATTATTATTCTGTCTATCTGTTAACTATCTGTCGATCAGAACATTATATCTGTTCTGTCTATCAGAATATTATAATTATAATTAGTAATGGTAATTTCTTCTCACAGACATAATAACATAGGATAAAAACCCACACTTATGTATTTGTGAAATTTATGTAAGGAATTTACACCAAGCCTTTCGTACTCTCCTGAATGCTTATCAAGGTCTGAGTGTGTGATTAGGACCAGACTAACATCTCAATGTCTAGTCACAGTCTAATAGACGTTGAGATGTAAGTCTCGTCCTAATCACACACACTCAAGACCTTGATAAAGCACTAAGGAGAGTGCAAAAGACGTGGTGTAAATTCCTTACAAAAATTTAAAACACAAGTGTGGGGTTTTTATCCTAAATAATTATAATGTTCTGTCTATCTGTTGCCAGACAGATAGACATAAATCTATAGATGAAATAAATGAATCCACAAATCCAGAAATAAATATCCATAAATATTAACATTTTAAATTTAAAAAGTTATTTATTTTCATATTTGTTTATTATTGCAGGTTTAATTTGTTGTTAAATTTCAGCAAACTTTTTTTATGATCAATTATGTGAGTATTTTTCACAAGAAATTACATTTTGTCAAATCAGTCACTTTACCTCTTGCTGATAGCTTTTTCTTGATGTAGCAGAAGTGAGTGAGGACATAGAGAATTCCAGAGCCAGCAGCTATACCACCATAGGCCCTGAAGGCTGCAGGAAGGCCCAGATTGTCAATCAGGCGTCCTCCCACCAGGGACCCCAGTCCACGACCTGCAACACTATAATTCTAAATCATCCTTCATAATCTAGCCCATCTTCTGGCCTAATACGTTGCATTTTAAATGGAATCTAACGCTGTTAATAATGTGGCAGTTTAGGAAATTTGAAGCACAGTAATATTGACATTTTCTATGCATCGCCCTCGATAGGTTCGGTTGGTTGCTTGGGTGGGTGCGTGCGTGCGGGCACGCGTGTGTTTCTGGTTAGGCAATATAGTTGCATGTTTTATGGAGTTACCAATTGAGAGAATGGGTTGCATATCCATCAATATATTCTTTAATTACTGTCATATTAATCTCTACCCATTACCTCTCAAATGGCACAGCTATTTAAAAGTAATATACTAAATTGAGTTGCACATGTTTAAAAATAGTTCTAAATCAAATGTGAAAATTGCATATAGCTATTGAAGCACAGGAAAAAAATCTCAAATAGTGACTGAAGCAGTGTAGGAGTTTGGTAATTCCAGAAGAGTTACCCTATGGATTTGCCATTTTTTATATTTTTTTCTTCCCTGAGGTTTTAATGCAATGTGTTGAGTATGTCTAATCACATTGACTTTAAAATTAAAGCACATACATTATTACATAATTATTTATTATGTATACAACAATACATCAATACAACCTTCTCATTGGGAGTAGAGGGCACTGGAGAAAGGAAAAAAGGTATAGGAGCACGTAACAGGAAATATAGGATCACAGTCATATAGATGTCAGGCTGAAGAACTGTAGCAGGCAGGGTCTCTCAAGGCTCAGTACCTTGCCCACTGATGTTCTTAACCTAGGTGAAAAACCTACCCAAGGGAATGTATTCATACTTGTTAGTGTTTGCAGGTGACACAAGGCTCATGAAAATAATTCAGAGGAGAACTCAAAAGTGCCTGCATTTGTGAAACACAGTCTTGAAGATGACAAACCAATAGGAGTGAACTTGAATAATGTTATTGATGTTTTGTGTTTCAATGGTAAATTTTGAATGAAGAGCCTGTAACTATCTAGTAATGATGCCTGGCTCACATAAATGAGTTGTAATGGAAGATAGAAAAGGAAAGAATGCATAGCAGTTTGGGGCTGGAAAGGAAATCCCAACTGTCCTTAAACTACCATTTGAGAATGGTCTGACTTTCGTTTTCTTTGTTTATGTATGTAATGCCCAGTCTTTATTGGATGATCACTCCAGCTTTTATCATGTGTCTGTTACTCCCCTCCATTGCATTGTATTCAGAAGGTATGTAGCCTAGGTAGCTGGGAGGTCCAGGCAAATATCCCACTTAGTCTTCAGCGTCATTTATTTCATTATAATTTTGAAAATTTAGTTTTTGAATAGACTGAAAAAAAACAGCCAGGTTCTGAAACTTACCAAGAGAGAAGTGTATGGCCCCTGTGAGACCAGTCATGGTAGCCAGAAGACCCTTGGGAGCGAGGATGGAACAATAGGTGATTGCTGCCACCCACATGAGCTGGTAGGTGAAAACCTCAAGCACCTCGAAGGAAACACCAGCCACGGGTCACTGGACAAGTGTCAATAAACTTGCAATTTGTGAATTATTATACAGTGATGTGTTTTTGTTTCACCTTGGGTGTATAAAGCACTTAAGTAAATAAATTGTAAATGTGTGCATATGTGTTATTGCTTAAGTTTATTTATAGGACAAGAGGTGTGTCGGTATGTAATTACCCAAGTGTAGTTGCAGGATGAGAGCTATGCTTGTAGTGTCAATCTTACCAGTACTCTTTATCATACGACACTTTGAAACTACAGTACTGACAGTTTTGGCCTCCACTACCTTCTCACTTAACTTTTTTCAACTGTCTAGCACTGTTTGCAAAAGAAAATTATCCAATATTTTTTTTCTTTGCTTCCTTCCCCCCAAAATTAAGTCTTTTCACTCTAGAAATTGCCCAGCCAGCAACTAGTTACATCATGTCTGCAGTGTGTTACTTGTTGTAGTCCTTTGATTCAATTCTTCTCATAAGTGTTGCATCACCTGCAAACATCATAAAGGAATTGATCTATCTAGCCAGATTGCTCACATAGGTCTAGAATAGAATGGTTTCAAGTACTGTACTGATCCTTGGAGGACAGCACTTAATTGTTATTTCTCCCCAACCAAACATCATCTCTCACCATTACTTCTCCCTTCTGTTGTTTTTCATCAGTTCTCCTGGCAGTACTAGTAGGCAGTCCACTCATCATTACCATTCTTGTTTTACATTTGTCATTTTATCATAGAGATCTGTTAAACTGAAAAGGCATGATTTCCTTTTCATAAATTATCCCTTAACAGTTCTGTTTTCCTTTTCCTCAATTATCATCCTCTTTAAGATCCTTTCCATGTGTTTGTATAGTTATTCATCGCCTAGTTCTCTATGGAACATATGATGTATGTAATCTAATTTACATGTCATATTCTGTATATGTTACCCTGTATATTATCATGCATTGATACTTAATTTATAGAACAATAATATTCATAATATTGATTATGAATATTGATGTATGAATACTGATGTATGAATATTGATTATGAATACTGATGTCTGATGTCTCACTTGATGTATGAATAACCGATGTGCCTGATAGCATAGATGAAGAAGGAGATTATGAAAATGGTGGGACGGCGAAGCTTCTCCACTACTGCATCAGCGATGAGCATTACAGGCATACCAACCAACGACCCCACCGTCAGTGTCAGGCCTGCCAACACAATACATCTTATGTTAATGAATACTGTACTTTATCCAAACATTTTTAAGTGTTTTTGTTCCATGTGATACATATGATACCAATAACCTCAAATGGCGTTGAAGCCACTGTGCAACCAATCCTCTTGAATAGTACATCGCATTTTGATGCATAAATTCCCCAAGGTCAAAAACTGATGCACTAAAACTGTAGCATCTCACAAAATTGATGTCATGTCCTGCTTTCCAGTTGTGGGGTGCTTGCTTTGGTTAGGTTTAGGTAACTTAGTATATCAGTTTAGTGATGAAATGCTGGAGAGGACAGGTTGGTCAAACATCTGGCAACCCAGAACATTTCCACCAAATGACGTACAGCACAGTGCTTAGCATAATAAACTTACAACCAATTGGTCATGGGTTTAATTTCCAAGCAGGACAAGACATCTGGACACATTATTTGTTCCTGTGCATGATGCCTCTGCTCACCTAGGTACCTGGGAGTTAGATGACTGTTGTGGATCACATCCAGGGAAATATAGTTAGTTGTTGGCTAAGGGGACCTCAATAAGCCTTACAAGTTTATTGGCCTCCATAATGGGAAATTAAAATACTGTAGCTGGGGACAGGGGGGACCCTTAGACTAGGTAATTTAGTCCCTTCTGCCAGATCATTTATTGGGAATCTTCTTGAGGGTGAATAAGCAACTGTTTAGGAGAGGTTACAATAGCTGGGCTAGACACATTCCAACTATGCACAGTATTCCAATAATAATTTACCACTTTCCCGGGGTGCAGTGGTAAAACCCTCAACTGGCACTTCATGAGCGTTGGGTTCATATATTGGCCGGGGAGGATTGACTGGGCACCAATCCTTAACTGTAGCCTCTGTTCACCCAGCAGTGAATGGGTACCTAGTTGTTAAATGAATTGGCGGATCATATTCCAAGAAAAATTAGAATTAAGGACCTGCCCGAAATGGTATGCATGCTAGTGCTTTACAAGAATGTAAGAACTCTTGTATATACAGGTATAACCAAAATAACAAAATGATTTGGGAAGCTAGTTCAGAAAGCTTTAGCCCAAAGATGTCTAGTTATTTTATTGGCTAGCATGGCTTTTTTAATTATTGTTTTACATTATATAGTTATTAGTTATATATTTATATATTTAGTCATTAGTTACCGGGTATATATTTGTATATATTTGAGCTGATAAGTGTTAAAATAATTAAAAGTGTACAACAATTATAAATGATTATTATTATTAGTATTATGAGTGTAAAAGGCGTAATACCCATGAGGTAGCTGGGTGCATGAAGAGTCTCGAGGTAGAGGAAGAGGTAGCTCTCAAGGAAGCCCCAGTTGGAGCCCATCACCAGCACCATCACCAGGTACACATTGATCTCTGGTCTTGTTACCAGCTTCAAAAGATCAGCCACAACCTTATCACCAGATGGCTCCACCTGTTCATGGTATATATCCAGGTGTAAGGTCTCTACTAATCTACTGTTGATTACCAAAAGTAATCGAGTGCATTTTTAAAATGATTTAATTTGGTATTTGTAAGAGTAATAACATACAAAAGTCAATAAAGAGTAAAATTTTTCTGAATTTTTTTAAATTTGGAACACTAAAACATCTGCTCAGGAATTTATTGCTAACCCTTTAACTGTGATGAACGAATATGTTATGATGAATATGCTATCACTGCAGTCGGCTCCTATGGATACTCGAACACTGCAGGATGTCTTAGACAAGTTAGTTCATGAGAGCTTATTTTAGTGAACAAAAATATTTCTGGCACTCTAATGTCCTCCAGTTATAAAGTCCTATTAAAAAGTTAATTGTGTCTTAAGCCATATGATAACATTATGCATAGAAAAGTAATTCCAAACATTTAAAATATACTGGTAGTATAGTAGCTAGCACAATCAACTTGCAACCAGTTGGCCCAGAGTTCGAGTTCAGGGCAAGGCAAGATGCATGGGCACATTTCCGTAGACCTGATGCCTCTGTACACCTAGCAGCAAATAGGTACATAGGAGTTAAATGACTGTTGTGGGTCGCATTATGGAGACAGTAGTTGGTCTATAAGAACACTGATAAAATTACCAGGTTTTCTGCCCCTGATAATGGGAAATTATGATTTTTAAATATACTAGGTATTATTGATTATATACTTTGTGTTGCCCTATTATTTACCTGAAGGGCACTAACAAACAAGTGGCCTCAACAAGGATAGGAAGCCGGTGGCTTGTCAAGAGTCCCCTCCATTTGTCCTGATGATGATTTCAAGCTGGATTTTAACGTTCAATAGAAATTTGGAATTTGTGATTTTGGTTGGTAGGCGGTTCCATGGGTTTATAACTCTGTGCCCAAAAAATAATCTTCTATTTTTGTGGCTTGTTGAGCTTGAAACCATTGCTCCTTGTTACATCTGACCTTTTGAGGAGGATGTCTGGATTAACATACTCTAAACTGTTCAGTATTTGAAAAGTTTAGATGAGATCATCCCTATCATGTCTGGTTTGCAGTGTTAGCCCTGTGGCCCTCAAATTTTCCTAGCATGAGAGTCAACTTAGTTCTGGAATGACTTTTATTACCTGGCATTGAACTTTCTCCAAAGAAGCTACAGTATATCTTTCTGAAGATGAGGTCGCCATGCTTGGATACAATAATCCAGGCGGGGTGCACCAGAGTTGTACAATTTAATAATTACTTTTTTTTTCCTTTAAGTCAAAGGTATACATGATTATTCCTAGGGCTTGGTTAGCTTTTTTAACTTCCAGTTTCACTTTTGCCACTACTAGTGGCACAAGTGAATGATGGATTTTGTCTCCAAGGTCCTTTTCTTCATCAATTTAATGCAAAGTAATGTTAATCTGGTAGTTGTGATGTGGATTGTTATGTCCCACATGTAAGGTTTTGCATTTTTTTATACTAAAAAGCATTTTCCAGGTTTCTGACCATCTGTGGAATTTATGTAGACCTCTTTGTAAGACCTCAATATAATTTTCACTTCCCATTGTACCATAAATCTTAAATGTTATTTGCAAATTTGGGGATGTAGCTTGTAATACAGTGTACTGTATTCTCATCTATGTCATTCATGTATTGCATATGACAAAAAGAGGTGGCCGCAAAATGGACCGTTGTGGTACCTCCCTCACTACATTTCTCCAGTCAGATTCCTTCCATTTTAGCAAGACCCTTTGTTTCCTTTGTTTTAACCATTCTTTTATCCATTCTATTATCTACAGGCACATGTTATAAATCATTTATTGCATGTCCCTGTAATTTCCTTGCTCGTCTTTCATGTGGTACCTTGTCAAAAGCTTTAGCAAAGTCCATGTATACTACTATGTACATTATATTTAGATACCATAAGTCCTTTATCTGAATAGCTGGTTACCATTTCCAAAGATGTGAGCAGGCTTGTAGGGTAGGATCTGTTTTTAACAAACCCATGTTGTACTGATTTTACAAGATTGTTCATTATAAGATGTTGAATTATTCCCTCTCTTAGGATTCTCTCCAAGAGCTTGCAGATGTGCACTATCACATCTGCAAGCTTATCAAGCTGATAAGACAGCAGTTAACTTTTTTTTTTAATATGGGTGACATTTGCACATTTCTAATCTAGGAGAACTGTCCCTTGACCCAGAGATTTTCTGAAAAGGAGTTTTAGTGGTAGGCATAGTACATCTGCCATCCTTTGACTTTGGATTAAATGCCATCCACATTATTTTCATTCATGTCAATACAGTATAAGAAAACATACAGGTATATAATTAGAGGGAAAACAGCTTCAAATGGCCAATAATGGTGCTACTGAATATTTTGGAAGAAATCAGTAAATTTTGACTAAATAAAAAAATGGATGAAATTTGTTTGCATATAAGAGAATAACTGTTTTGAAAACCGCAGGGTACGCATTAACAAAACAACAAGATGCAGTTTGAAGAGAACAGGACAGGATCACAGAGACAAGAACTACAAGGTGTGGTGGTGATAATTTATCTGAAGGTCGCTATGCTGTATCTTTATACTTAGTGGCTTTGATGGGGACAGAAAGCTGGCACCATGTCAGTGCCCGCCCCCCCCCCCCCCCCGTTGCTCCTCAGGATTTTTTCAAACTGGATGGTTTGTACTGCAGCCTTACTGTACTAAGTCCTGCCATACTAAGCCTTGCCGTACTAAGCCTTGCCGTACTAAGTCTTGCCGTACTAAGCCTTACCATTTACGGCTTAATTGGGTGGTTATCTACCAAGAAGTGGTGCTTAGAGTAATGGAAATGATTTATCTAGAAACGAAGGGTAGCATAGTGGTGGTGGTGACCTATTATGAAATGGAGCCTGGTGTGGTGATTACCTATTGAGAAAAAACCAGTGTTGAATGTAATGAAACGCCATTTTCTGGGTGAGACCCGGAGGCTCCCCGGAGCTTATTCAGGCTTATATGCTAATGTCAGACTTTGGCATCAGTCATGTGTATGGAGTTCTGTGGGCCTACCAGGGACCACGAACCAGAACCTGGCTCCCTCAGAGAGGCAAGGGGAGCAATGGCCTATAGAAACCCCCGTGTGGCTGGAAGCATTCTATGTCTGCCATCGACAGGGTCAGGCACCCAGAAAGGTAAGCGTCCCAAAATAAACCCATATTCTGGTGAAAATTGCCACCAAAAGCCGAACAAGTGGATAGAACTCCCCAAAAAGAAACAAGCAAACGAGCATGACATCGCACGTTGCTGTGCCGCTGTCTGCGCAGCTCGCAGACAGAGCCCCAGACCCTCGTGCCGGCTATCCACCCTTCAGTTCTGAGGCTGGATGTCAAAAGACATGAAAAAAAAGCCGACCGGAAGGTAGGGAGGGATGCCTGGGAACCTCCAGGTCTCACCCAGAAAATGGCGTTTCATTACATTCAATGCTGGTTTTCTGGGGGAAGCCCTGTCGGCTCCTCAGGATTATATAATGTAGTGGACTTACTGGCACAGGAGCGGTGCTGTGCCCACAAGGAGTATCACAAAATATTAGCAGTCCCTAGACAGAGCACGGAGAGAAGAAATAATGACAAAAGAACGAGACAGTATAAAAAAAACAGGAAGCACGGAAGAGGACCAACAAGTCCAAAAAGGACCAGAGGTTAGCCTCACAGAAAGACGACAAACGTTCCAATAATGCGGGAAGAATCGAAGACCTCCCCGAATCTTCGAGATCGCACAGAACCAAACAATATCACAAAGGCACAGAAGGCACAGTTGCACCCGAGACCAAAAGTCATGCAGAAACCCGATAACAGGGAAACATGACCCCTCCATGACGGAGAAGTCCCGCCCCAGAGAAAAGGGGGTAGAAACGGAGAAAAGTACCCACCGATAGGACGGAACCGAACGGACCTGAAGGGACAAGAATCTGAACCCGGGGAGGGCCCAATGCCCAAAAAGACTTACACAGAGGGGGGGGGGGGAGGAAAAACACCGCAACGGCAAGACCCCGCACTGAGGGTAGAAAACCCCGGCGGGGTCCAACAGGCCCCAAGCCCCTCCAAGTCAGCCCCTCCCCAACCCCAGGAACCTCCATGGCAGGCCCCGGGGACGAGCTGTCGCCCCAGCCTCAAAAGAAAAGGCCGGGGCAGGTAAAAAGATACTAAGGAAGGGAGCCCACTGGCAGACTCATACAACCCGGCTGGAGGGACAGGCTCGAATGACTGCGTTGCTACCCCAGAAGGGGAAACCCCTGAGACTGCCCGAGTCTCAAGACACTCGAAACCCTGCCCCGACCCCAAATCCACAGACGGAAGAATCCAGATGCAGGGAAGAAGGGGGGCAGGCAGACTAAACCACAACAGGGAAAAGACAAGGGGGCAAGGAAGGAACAAAACTGAAGCAACCAACATCCCCACGCCTCGTCACAACAACCAAAAACGGGGCAGCCTCAGGGCTTCCGGGGAGCAAACAACCCAGCGCATTGCCACCACCTGAACTCAACGTGCAACGCCTGTGCTGTCTGCACCCGCATAGTCAGCATAAGACCGGGTAACCGAGTCACAAACAAGTAACAAAACTCGCAGGACTCCGGGTCGAAGGTGCTCCCGACCCCACAGGCAGCAGATGGAGGCAAAAACCGTGAGGGTCACCCTGAGTCAATGGGACCGAGCAACCCTCGAACTCCCACGAAGCGAGGGGAGGGGACTCCGGGGACACATCCATCGGACCCACGCGGTCCGTGGGTCCGATGGATGTGTCACGCGGTATATATATATCACACTCAGACCTTGACAAAACACTCAGGAGAGTGGAAAGACTTGGTGTGAATTCCTTACATAAATTTCACAAAATTATAACGATCCTGAGCGTTTAACGTAACTCACGCCCAGGTAATCCCAGGCAGGGTAGGCAGGGTACTGCTAACCTGCGCCCAAGTCTACCAAACAACCTTCTAAAAACTGAACCCCCATATAGCATATCAACCTGGATGAACCCCATTAGCATATCAGCCTGGATAAGCTCTGGGGAGCCGACGGGGCTCCCCCCAGAAAACAGCCTTGCATGGTGGTGGTGGTGACCTACCGTGAAGCAGAGTCTGGTGATGAGAGCAGCAGAGACAAGACAGAGGGCAGCACCCAGGTAGAAGGCGGGAGAGTAGTCCTTATAACCTATGGAGGGAAGGGAACATCACATTATACGCTACGTTCATTACACTTATTTGCTACATCCACTATTGTGTGTCACTGTTAGTTATGTAATTTACCTCAGCTTTTATCCTGTAAATACACATGTTTGTGGTGTCCCATTTTCCCCAGTACTGTATATACTTTGTCATATGACGCTTTGAAAATATTGACGGTGTTGGCCTCCTCCACCTTCTCACTTTACTTGTTCTAACTGTCTATCACTGTTTGGAAAAAAGAGAGAACTTTCTAATATCTTTTTGGCACCTTTGCTTCCTTAGCTTGAATGTATATGACCTCTTTGTTCTTAAAGTTGTAGGTTTCAAGAATTCCTGCAACTTCCAGGAAAGCCCAGGACTATTACCAAATACAACCATGAGAGTGGCATACTTTCGAAGATCATGGGCACATGGGTAGACTGCAGACTGGCTTGACTTAAAAACATTGTAGACAACCTGAGAAACACAAGCCTTGCCAAAGGAAACCAAGGAAACAGATCAACCTACAAAGTATCCACTGAAGCAGAATTGATGGCACAAAGGTAGAGACAGAGAGCTGCCACTGGACATACCTGGACACTGGACACAGTATAAGATTCACCCCCAGCCAAACTAACCGTCAAGAACCAAAAGACTCCTCCAAAAGCCAACCAACTGCTTCTTTGCCAGAAAAAGGACCTGGCTGTAGGCAAACCAAATGCCCACCATGGCCAAAGGAACAGAAACCACCCTTCCTGAGGAGAGTATGAAGCTCCCTTACCAAACAACCATTGCGACACCAAAGATACACAGGTGGCAAGACACACAAAAACAAAGCATTGGAAAAAGAATCACAAACTAATGAGAAGACAGCCAAAAAATGAGAAGAGAAAATAAAGGCGAAAACACAGTCCAAAGACCATGCAGTCACAAGTGGCGCACGAGTAGGCTGGAGGTGAAACAAGGTGCGAGAGAGCCTGTGAAATGCTACAAAGGTAGTATAAATACTGAATGCAAGCTGCAACGCCTCCACCATTGGCGCATGATATTTAGGCGACAGTATCACTACAGCAAAAGCCAAGTATGTTAACACGTGTGAAGCCAGTCCAAACAGGAGAACCTGAAAGTGGTAAGCTTGCCACCCTACCACAAAACCTAACCAATCCTTGAACCTTGAATGTATAGAGATGTTCCAATACATATCCTGAAGGTCCAGAGAGAGCATTCAAGAGTCTGCCTGTAATATGAAATAAACCCATGGACAAAGTAGTCTTCCAGAACATGGGGCATTCAGCCTGGAAAGGGCGAAATCCTTTTTGGAACAGGTAACATCCGGAAAACTTATCAAAGCAAGGCAGTCTTTTTGACAATACCAGAAGGAAAAGCCTGCCTGGAAAGATCTGAACCCTTAGAAAGGTAAGGACCCAACCAACTTTACTGTGAAACAACCCGAAATGCCCTCAAATCGTGAGACCAGGAGCGACTCTCGAACACTTCAAAGAAGACAACTCTAGCAATACAATGACAGTGCTAGGGAGCACACAGGGAAGGTAACCCTGAGCATATGCAGCTGAACAATTTGGAGGATGGTGATCCGGACAATTTCTTCAAAAGTTCAGATGTAACACAAACAAGGAGAACGGTGTCACACTCAACAAGCCACAATGCAGAACTGAAAACAGGAGATGCTTCTTCACCCACAGGGTTATAAACCCATGGAAGCACCTAACCTCCGAAGCCGTAAATACCAAAACTGTTACATTTTAAAATCCAGGTTGAAAAATCATCAGATCGTTAGGTAAATAAACAATACAAAATACTGTGTAAATAGTACGTTTGATAGTCAGAGATGTCAGAATTAAGAATAATCCAGTGCAAGAGATATAAGTACTATAAATATAATGGGCTAGATGAAGACAATGTCAAAGCTATTTAATACAATTTTAAATTTAAATAAAAGAGAGAGCATTCATTGCGCTACTAAGCACATCTAGATAAAGAGACATCTGTATCTCGACCATTGCACCCATAAAAAAGTACAGACAGATCTCACTCTTGTACCCAACACCTGTGATGAAAAGAAGTACGCCTGTACATCCTTTCAATCCAGACCTGGAGTACAGAGAAATATGTCTCAACCCTACATCAGAAGGGATTAGAGACAGATATAAATTTCCCGCCCATCACCAGAAAAGGTTAGACAGATCTCAGCATTTCACCCCACATCAGGAGACGAGAGTGCTGCCTACCAATGGACTCCTCGTGCCAGTCGAGGGCGAAGCCGGCCAAGAGAGGCACTGTGGCCAGGCCGAGGATGAAGAGGAAGCGCTGTTTACCGTAGTCTCCATTGTGTTGTCTCACAATAGCCAATGTCATCGCATCCTGCCAGGATAGAAAACGAGGTAGAGAAAATGAGTCACCACACTCACAAAAGGTAAAAAAAAAAAAAAAAACTTATTTATTACTATTATGATGACTTCATTAGAAAAACCATGATGACACACTCACCATCATAGTAAACAGAGAGTTCAAAAAGAAGGTGGCTATCATGCGAAGAACAAAGTAGATCCAGAAAGTGTTGGCAGTGGAGTCAGGGTCATTGGACACATGGCACCATGGCACCTGCATCACCTGGCACTCAACATGGCACTGGGAGGAGCAGGTAAGGGTGTGGTACACTTGCTGGTCATACAGCGGGTTGTACAAAGTGTGGTTGCACTTCTCCTCATCTCTCCATGACAATACTGTACCGTTGAGCGTGATCTGTTAGTTATGAAACCATATAATTAAACTCCCACATTAAAATAATGTTTCCAAATTTGTCTACTATTGATTCTGTCTTCAAATGCAATCTGTCGCTGTCTATTCAAAGCAAAATCTACTCCTTAAATGTCCAATCCTTGCAGAAAAGACTTATTCCTCACAAAAAGGAAATGTATATTACCCACCTCTCATTTTGTTCTTAATTCTGCTTTATTTTCAATTTCCATCCCATACCTTCCTCAATGGTACATTGAATAACATCCATTAAATTTTGTATAAATTTCAGTGTTAGTTTAGTGCATTTAATATGCACCCAATACTCACCCTGTGCATGGTAGTGGAAAGGGTTACAAAGGCACATAATAGGCTCAGGGACTGAACTCCAAAATTCATTTAGTTACACAGTTCAAAGTACTGTATATGAACAACGGGTTCGAGAACAACCTCAAATTCAGTCAAAGCAAAACAAAATACCTGATCAAAGAGAGAGTAGTTGTGGCAGGTGGCGAGATCCTCCTCATGGACACACACGCTCAGCTCAGAGGGCGGAGACACACAGTCGAACTCACACAGCTGAAGTATACATGTACTGTATGTATACTATTAATTAACTGATTAACTATTATAAAAATGTTGATGTTAATAACAGCACCTGTAGCTGTTGAATCAGTCATTTAAGAGACATTTTATAAAATAAAAAATAATTAAACAATTTTTTTTTGTGCTCTGAGAGTGAAACACCTCTATGGCGGACGCACATCTCCTGTGCCAGGTAAGTATGATAGGCTCACCATAGCCCGTACTGCTTGGAACTTTTTGTTCCAAGTAGCTGAATCTAAAACAACAACAGTCTATGGTGGAGAAGAGAGCACTTGACCTGGGCACACCCCTGATGTACTGTACCCAGCTGCCGATGGTGCTAACCCCTCCGCTTGTTGCTAGTCACTTGTTTCACTCTCAATATGAAAAAGACCGCGCCTTTATCAAAGGCACGATTGTTACAGAACAGACAACGGAGACTTGTATATTACAGATAATAGTTCCCTGCTACATTTATCCCACTGTGCATGCTGCTGCTATTGTTGTTTTAGATTCAGCTACTCGGAACAAAACGTTCCAAGTAACATGGGTTATGGTGAGTCCGTAGTGGACTTACCTGGCACAGGAGCGAGGCTGTAACTGACTGTGCATGCCTTGTCAAGTTCTTTATGTGGGAGATCTGCAGAAATTGGTACACACAACTCTTGCCAGAAGAAACTGGTACAAGCAGCCCTTGCCTGAAGAAACAGTAAGCACGACACCAACTGGAAACACGCCATGTTTATTTGTTCTCTGGGGCTTCTTTCTGTGGCTCCCCAAGCTAACAGCCTGCTCAGCTTCAAACCTAGAGCACCCCACCCAAATCTTGTGAGCCATAAGCACCTACCGAAGCCCAAGGACCAGAATCCAGCCCCGTCAGTAAAGGCACCATCAGATGGCAGGGAGAACATCCAATAACCCAAAAGGAAATTACAGTAGTGTCAAGACACCCACTCAAACGCCATGGCATATTCCAGCATGGAGAGCTCATCTTCAGAACATATTTGCTTTGGAGAAAGATCAACAAAAATAATTTCAGAACTAAGTCGACTCTCATACCAGGAATGGTTGAGGTCACAGGGCTAACACTGCAAACCAGACATGAAAGAGCTGACCTCAATTTTTAAAATACTATACAATTTGGAGAATGCTGATCCAAACCACTTCTTTAACAAGTCAGATGTAACTCATTCAAAGAGAAATGGCTTCATCTCACCCACCAAAGCTGCAAATGCCAAGACATTAATTAAGTTAAAAAAAACAGCCTTGGATAAAATCAGGAAAAATGAGGGGACCTTTGACAAGCCGCTGGCTTCCTATCCCCATCAAAGCCACTATTGAGATAGTGATCCTGAGGTAAATACTTTAGTCCTGAACTTAATCCAGAACTAAACATTTTTTTATCAGTGTATATGCTGTATAGTATTTACTGGCAACTTGAAGGCGTTCGAGTATGTACGTTTATTAAGATAATAAAATACATCTCAAAGGGATAGAGTTGCTTAGGCTATTTCTGTCCTTCAGGGGAGTATAATACTTATTACATACACAAAACAACAAGTTCTAGAAACTAAAAGATTCTAAGTTTTAATCTTAATTAAATTACAGTTTACCTGCAAAGTCAGTTGTAGCTGGGTGTTGTTGAGGTGTTGGTGACAGGCGTTGCAGGACCAGGTGAGGACGTGGCCATCTGGCCCACAGGACATCCTGATGGAGGTTCTGGGCCGTGCCGGCACATACAGCAACGCACAGTGTAGAACAACTGTCAGCACCATGTTCGCTACAACCACCTGCTTGAACCTCCCGAACCTGTCAGCCACCAGGCCTGCAACATACACATGCACCACCTGCATGAACCTCCCCAACCTGTCAATGTCTACCCAAGAGCCCCTAACACTAGTGACTACAATGAGGGCAGGAAGCTGGCGGCTTGTCTAAGGTTTCCCCCATTTGCCTTGATTTTTGCAGCTGTACTTAAACTGTTAATAGTTTTGACATTTACAGCTTCGGTGGGTAGGCAGTTCCATGGGTTTATAACTATGTTGGTGACAAAGTATCTTCTGTTGACAGTCCTACATTGTGGCTTGTTGAGCTTGACACCATTGTTCCTTTTTGTGTTACATCTGACCTTTTGAAGAAATTTTCCCGATCAACATCCTCCAAATTGTTCAGTATTTTAAAAGTTTCAATTAAATCTGCCCTGTCATGCCTGGTTTGCAGTGTTGTTAGCCCTGTGGCCCTCAAACATTCCTGGTACATGAGTTGACTTAGCTCTGGTATGATTTTTGTTGCCCGGTGTTGCACTTTTTCGAGAGCAGCTATGTCCTTATGAAGATGAGGTCTCCATGCTTGGATACAGTAATCCAAATGGATTTCTCTGGTGAGCCCTGCACCAGAGATTTATACAAGTGAATCATTATCTTCGTTTCCTTAATGTCAAAGGTATTCTTGATTATTCCAAGTGACTGCTGCTCCTACCTGCTGTGCAACTTTCATCGAGTGGTGGATTTTGACTCTACGGTCCTTTTCTTCACCAATCTGCTGTGATGTAATGCCATTAAATTTGGTAGTTGTAGTGTGGGTTGTTATGCCCCACATGCAAGGTCTTGCATTTGTCGATATTAAAAAGCATTTGCCAGTCATCTGACCATGTGTGTAGTTCATGTATACAGTATCTCTTTGTAAGGCTTCAACATCATTATCATTTCCCACTTGAAATCTTTGTGTTATCTGCAAACTTGACGACGTGGTTTGTAATATTCTCATCTATGTCATTACCTGGTTGATGCCTGGTTACCTGGTTGATGGGGTTCTGGGAGTTCTTCTACTCCCCAAGCCCGGCCCGAGGCCAGACTTGACTTGTGAGAGTTTGGTCCACCAGGCTGTTGTTTGGAGCGGCCTGCAGGCCCACATACCCACCACAGCCCGTTGGTCCGGCACTCCTTGAAGGAAACAATCTAGTTTCCTCTTGAAGATGTCCACGGTTGTTCCTGCAATATTTCTGATGCTCGCTTATACATTGATGTGTATGACAAAATGCATGCTCATACATTGATGTGTATGACAAAATGCATGCTCATACATTGATGTGTATGACAAAATGCATGCTCATACATTGATGTGTATGACAAAATGCATGCTCATACATTGATGTGTATGACAAAATGCATGCTCATACATTGATGTGTATGACAAAAAGAGTAGGTATTGTAATACATATATACAGTACAGTATATCACTATTGTGTACTTTGATCTTTTGCAATTCTGCAATACGTTATATACAGTACTGTGCACCACTTGTATTTTCTCCTAACACGTCTGTTACACATATACTGCCGTATACTAGTCGATTTTCCCTGTGTTTGCCAGTGCCAAAGACTTACGAGTGAATTTAGTTAGAATCGTTCTGTTGCCTGTGGCAAAGACCAAGTTCTCGTTACGCATTGGAACCCTGTATATGCCTCTCTAACCTTTTCCATTGCTACCCACAAGATTGGTATGGGGTGCATAATAAATGAACTAAACTAGACTAACCCATGGGACCATACCCTGCTGGGTGTGCTTGTTTTCCACTTGTGGAGGTAATACTCTTTCTCTTTTTTTTTACTCTTTTTACTTTTTTTTCTTTTACTCGCAATCATACTATTTTCTCAATACCACTCTCACATACTTCTCGTTTACTCAACAATTCTTGACACCATCTCTTGCACCCTATATAAATGCTATGAATGACCCCATAACGTTCTAAGCCATCTAACTACTGTCGTTTGGGTCAGGAAAACAACCCCTAATGAAAGATTACGATATCATAGTGTAAGAGATCATTACTGTACTTCGTGTTATTATCTTGGCCACTGGCATATCAATATCTTGTCGTTGGCCCTATGGGTAACTCAACATGGGCTGCTGCAAGTGCAAGGTGCAATTGCAGGTCTTCTGTGAGAACCCCATCAGTACAGTCAGCCACCAGACCTGCAACACACACACACACATGCAACTGCAATCTGCAGCAAGTACTTGAGCAACATTTTTGTATATTATGGTTGGAATTCCATTAGTATTACTATCTATGGGTTTGCGTTGAATGAATTATAACAAAAGTGTTTGAGAGTGATTGACAATATGTTGCCTATTTTGACCTGTGATACTTACTGGAGAGATAATACTGTGTATCAACATTTATCTGGGTCAATATATATCCCAGATTGATGAAATGAAACAAATAAATCAGATTACTGTTTCCGAGCCTTTGACTAGGTAGACATACAGGGGTACCTCGGTTTAAGAGTTTAATCCGTTACTGGAGACAGCTCGTATTCCGGAAACTCGTAAACCAAAGCTAATTTCCCCATAGGAAATAATGGGAAATGAATTAATCCATTCCTGACTACCCAAAAACTCACTTCAACTAAATTTTATACCTAATTCATCTAAATAAACCTACAAAACTGTGTTCAAGTTATTACTTACCCTTGCTGATGACTGCTGTAGGCGTATGGAGATGGTGAGGAGGGGGGGGGGAGGAGAGGTGTTACTGTTGGAATGGGAGTCCCCTTCCATTATAACATCAGCAGTGAGGACCTCTCTGGGGTGCATTCTCTGGCACGTTTTGCCTGCATACCACTAGGTCCTGGTTGTGGCTCACTGCTCGATTTCCTCACAACAAATCTGTCCATGGAGATTGTTTTTCCCTTCTTCACAAGATGTTTCTGTAGGAGGATCAGTCTTTTCTAATTTTTCTAAATTTGTCAAACTCCCCTGCTTGCCTTAAAGTCTATAGTATCTGCACTCGTTTATGGGGTTTTCTTTACAATCTTCGTGCAATACCCTGGCTTTCTCACAAATGATGGCCTCTGAACACTTCACCCGCTAACTCTTGTTGTGTATCCAAATTAATAACAACTTTTCCACTTCCTCAAGTATCTGTGGTCTTTGTTTCGTGATTGTTCTTACGCCTTTTGCCACTTTACACTCATAATGTCCTTTTTCTTGCAAAGTATAGAGCGCATCGTTGACGTGCCTTTGTTGTACTGCCTACAAAGTTCAACAACACATGTACCAGTTTCATGCTTCCGAATGATCTCTTATTTTTCCTCTATTGTCATCCTCACATGCGCTTTCTGGCTTGATACTTACCACTGGCTTTCGTGGGACCCATGGTGAGATATATAATAACTTGTGTGGTCAAATGGGCAAAATCCAAGAAACACTGAAAATCCTGGTGAAGAATTCAGGCGGGATAGTCACTGGGGGCGCGAGCCTGGTAAACTGAGGGGCGGTCGCCATGTCCACTACGCACTAGGTCGGCCTGTATTTGTATCAACACCCTCGCCTTTCGAGGCAAATTTTCCGAGCAAATCCTGCTCGTATTCCAAAAAACTCGTATACAGGGACACTCTTATTCCGAGGTACCACTGTATACTGTAGAGTAAATGGGTGAAGTCTTGAGAAAATCATTAGGATCCCTAAGGAGGATATGAAACCTGCAATCCTTAGCTGTACGTCTCTGTTCACCCAGCAGTGAATAGGTAACTTCTTGTTAAATGATTTGTGAGTCATACCAGGAAATATTATGATTAAGGACCTGCCCGAAATGCTATGCATGCTAGTGGCTTTAAAAGAATGTAAGAACTTAGTATACAGTATATAAATAAATAAATAAATAAAATATAAAAATAAAATAAAAAATATAAATAAACAAAATTAAAATAAATAAAATAATAAACCTGTCCTCAGGCTAAGATCATCAACCAGTGCAGTTGACCCCATGATGCATTCGTCAATTCTAACGTAGTACAGTACCATTCAAAATTTTATTTTTCTTAAATATAAGTTAATATAATTACATATTAAAATGTATTGAATACTTAGGCCTAACTTAGGTTAAGTGGTTAGGTTCGGTGGTAATTTGGAGTATTTTCGGTATGTGGGTGAAGCAGTTACAGAGGTGTGATACGAAATAGGACATGAACGAAACTCGGTTTAAGATAAATTAATTCATCATCAGCTCTGCTTCTTGTGTAAAGTGTTCTTCATTCATAAATAGGGGTTTGGCAAGTGGGCTAACAAGCATTTCACCTTTGTTGATGAGGACAGGATATATTTAAAGGCAACTAAACTGGTGGTAACTGATAAACCTTTTCTCTTTTCCAAAGGTTCCCGTAACAATGTCCAGGTTTTACAATAGATTAAATGCCTTATCAGTGTGAGCTACCCCTCATGTATGCACTTGGGGTCATAACCTAGACCCCCAAATTTGCTGCCTTGGGTACGAAATTCGTTTAGCAGATGCCTTGTTACTGATGTTGGCTGAAGCTGCAGGTTTTGTACCTGTGCAAACTTTTAACAGTATTGTAGACTGTTAAACTTATTATGATTATGATTTAACCACAGCCTAGTAAATATATATAGAGTGGCCACTCCATTTACGAATTTAATTCATTCCCAGAGATGGTTCGAAACCCGAAACAAATTTTCCCATAAGAAATAATGTAAATTTAATTAATCCATTCCACACTCCTAAAAATATTAACTTCAAAATACATTTCATACCTAATAAACACAAATATTTAGTACTATACTATGTACAAGTTATAGCTTCCTTTATTGATGACTCTTGTTGGCGTAGGGAAGACAGTGAGGAGGGGAGGAGGAGAAGAGGTGTTAGTGTTTGGAAAGAGAGTCCCCTTCCATTTTAACATCCGGCAGTGATGACTTCTCTGGGGTACTCTCTGTTTTGCCTGCATACCACTAGGACCTGGTTGTTACTCACTGCTTGTTTTTCTCATAAAAATCTTTCCATGGAAACTTGTTTTTTCCCTACTTTGTAACACTTGTCTGTAGTGAGGCAGCACAGTATCATCAAAAAGGTTAAGGTAAGCTGGACCAAATATATCTGGTTTAAGCCTATTTTTTTGTTTGCAATTACTGTAACTTTTTATAAAGATCTTAAAAGCTACTTGCAGTTTTTCCAGGTCACCCAACAGCAGCCTACTATATACAATAAGCAAGACTAGCTACAAACAATCCCAAACAATGTAACTCTGACAATACAACTCCAAATAAATTGTTTTCAGTTCCTGGAGTTATCAGTCGAGAACATTCATCTACTTAAATTATTTAAGAAATCAGTGAGTGCGAGAGAGAGAGAGCCGGGCACCTGAGAGGGGCGGGCCGAGGATTGAAGTGATGGGAAGGAAGGCGTAGACGGTAGCGATCTCGGCAACAGTGAGGCCCAGCTCCTGCATGTGGAGGGTCAGGTAAGGCAGGATCGATGACGTACCTGTTCAGGAGAATGATCAGTCATCACTTCCACTCCAGTTCCAGCTACAAGCACACCAAATATTTTCCAGATGATACACTGTTTAAAGTTTTCTTGTGCAACATATATTTGCAAGACTGTTGTGAAGCTTTAAAACAAAGATCACATTGTATAAAAACCAGCTTTGAATATAATGAAATACCATTTTCTGGGCGAGCCTCAGTGGCTCCCTGGAGCTATCGGACTGATATACGCTATATTAGTCTGCGGCATCAGTCAATGGCGTACTGCCTACCGGGGACCATGAGCCAGAACCTGGTGACCTCAGAGAGGTACAGGGAGCAATGGCCTATAGAAACCCCCATGTGTTTGGGAGTATTCTATGTCTGTCATTGACTGGGGTTAGGCACCCAGAAAGGTAGGCATAACAAAACAGACCCCACCTGGTAAGAAATTGCAACTGAAGACTGAACAGACAGACAGAACTTACCCAAAAAACATAAGGAAATAAACAATCATCATTCACCACCGCCATGCTGCTTGTCCATGCAGCCCTTCCCTTTCCAGGAGGAGGAGGAGGAGGAGGGGGAGCCCCCCCCCCCATGCTGGCTACTTACACCTTTAGTTCAGTGGCTGAGCATCAAAAGCAAAACAAAACTGCCGACCGGAGGGAAGAAGGGTGCCAGGGAGCCTCTGGGGCTCACCCAGAAAATGGCGTTTCATTACATTCAATGCTGGTTTTCTGTGGAGAGCCCCCTCCAGCTCCCTGGAGCTACCTAATCAAAGACAAGTAAAAGAGGGACGTACCCAGGAGGCGGCAGCCACGCGCACATCAACTCGAAGTCGAGATAACTGGCTGCAACCTGCAACTCAAAGACACACAAAAACGACAGGGACCAGGAATATTGACCAGATGACGGGCGGCCAGGACCCTGGTCAACCTTCAAAATCCCCGCGACTGAATGTCAGCCTAAGACACGTTGCCAAACACAGCAGCCAAAGCAGAAAACTTATAAATGTCATGGACAGGAGGGTAGACCACAAGCTGGCTAGACTTAAGAACTCTGCAGACAACATGGGAGACCCGAGCCCTGGATCAGGCAACGAGGGAAATCGGATCAACCTAAAGCGCGTTCCCGGCCACAGAAGACGAGGCACTCGGGTAACGGCGAGAGTCGCAATGGGACAACACATGATGCACCCACTGGCATGACCAACCAAGCATTAATGACCCCAAGGGCCCCTCCAGAAGGCCGCCATCTCATTCTTCGCCAGAAAAGAAGGAGACGGCTGCAAACGAACAAACGGATCACCAGGACCGAAAGAGCAGAAACCCCTGCACCAAAGGAGAGCATAAAGCTCACCAACCCAACCCCTAAAAGCCAATGCCAACAGAAATAGACTTGGAGAAACAATCTTGAACCGAAAGGGCCATCACGATCCAAGGAGAAGAATGAAAAAAGAGCACCCAGTCCAAGAACCAGGATGGCTCAGGCAGCACATGAGTAGGCTGGAGGTGAAACAAAGCATGAGAATGCTTGCGAAACGGGGCCGAAGTGACATCCACCCCGAACACAAGCTGGAGCGGCTCCACCAGCGCCGCATGATAAGAGGCAACAGTATTGGGCATTAAATGACGGTTCTAAAAAGCCAATAGAGAAAGGACAAAACAACCCGATCAGAAATTGAAGACAACCTACGAAGAGAGAGAAAATGACAAAAAGAACACCAGGAAACTTCATACTGTTGCCTAAGTGGGACACCATCCAAGAAGCCACCTGATCACCATTTTTTTTCTTTTTTTTTGCAGGGAAATTCCTGCATGGGCTCCACTATGTATACCAGTATACCACTACACAAGTGGTGATATACACACATCAAAAAGATCAGACGTGAAGAGCAGAGGAATAAACCGAACCAGTCATGCACCAGACTGGACCGATCTGCTGAAAGAGGCGGAGCTATGGAAAACGTCCTGGGTTCGGACACCGAGCAAGCAGCGCCTGAAACCAAGGCCGGGCCGGCCACCAAGGGGCCACAAGGATGACTCTTCCTCGCTAAGACTCCAAAAAGAGCCAGAATCCAAAGCAATAGCTGGACCAGGGAGAAGGGGTATAGGTAAAACCCACCTCAACCAGTCTTGCCGAAAGGCGTCCAATGTGTCGCCTCTGCAGTTGGGGAAGGGCGCCACGTATATCGGGAGACGCCGAGACCATGCCGACACGAAGATGTCTACCTCTGGGAGCCCGTACATCCGGCAGAGCCAACTGAAGGAGTTGGCATCGACCGTGCATTCCGGAAACTGGGAAAATGAACCGAGACAGGCAGTCCACCAGGACATTGGACACTCCCCGGATATGAACAGCACAGAGAGCCAAACCCCAAGAATCGAGCAGACGAGCACTCGAAGTGACCAGCCCCAAAGAGCCAAAGACCAAAAAGAACCCCTGCGGTTCAGACAATGAACCACACTGGAGAGCAGCCCAAATAGAGTCAGATCGTAGAACCCAAAGCGACTCAAACCCTCCAAAGTTACAGCCAAACCACTGCAAACTCGCTCACAGTGCTGTGAGCCTGATGGAAAGACAGAGCCCACACCAACCAGTCGTAGAGGTAGGCCAGAACCCAAACCCCCTAGCCAACGCAGACGGGTCGCTATGACCCAGGTAAGACATGTCAATACGCGAGGTGCCAGATTCAAGCCAAAAGAAAGGCAATGATATCGGTAAGCCTGTTGCCCCCACAACGAAACCTAGCCAATCCTTGTACCTCGGATGAATCAGAACGTCCCAATACGCGTCCCGGAGGTTCAGACACATCATGAGCCGGACCTGGGACAGAGTGGTCATCCGAAAGGAGGGGCAAGGACTCATGGGGCTCAAACAGGATAAGTCCAGAATGAACACAGATCCGCACAGTCCCGTTTCGGCACTAGAAACGGGTGGGAAACATGCCTGTGGGGACGGGGTCATTTCATCCACGTTCAAGCGCACCCACTCCAAAATGACCAGACGGAGCAAAAGGAAAGAAGCCTACCGCACCAGCCCCGAACACCCCAAGAGAGGAGCCGCCCAATGCCACCACAGGCTGGAGGACACGACTCGAAACGCCCACAAATCGTGGAACCAGGTGTGAGCAAACAGCGCGAGCCTTGCCCCCATTGCAACCCGCGAAAGGTTTATGCGGATCTGACAAAACCTGCTACGCTCCTTGGGAAAAGAAGGGCAGTCTGCAAGCCAGGATGACTCACAAACCTCACAACACACCCCAATATGGGGAACAAGAACCATACTCAAACAAGGACAGATCCATCACAGAGGCAAATTTGGGTCATGCAGAAGTTGAGCCACAATAGCCTCCCGAACCACCTTAGGTAGGATTGGAAAGGCAGAAAACTCCGGAATGAAGGAGCCAAGAAACTCAGGGAACCCGGAACCAAACCTGGGGAAGAGCCAACCCCAAATCATACTCATACAGGAAAGGGGGGGGATAGAAAAAACCCCTCCCCCTGCAACTACAAACCCTGCAAAGAGAATGATGTTTGTTTGTTTGCTTGTTTCCTTATGTTTTTTGGCAGTTCTGTCCTCTCTGTTCGGTCTTCGGCTGCAGTTTCTTACCGGGTGAGGTTTGTTTTTATGCCTAACCTTTCTGGGTGCCTAACCCCAGTCAATGGCAGACATGGAATGCTCCCAAACATCTAGGGGTTCTATAGGCCATTGCTCCCTGCGCCTCTCTGAGGGGGACCAGGTTCTGGCTTGTGGTCCCCAGCAGGCAGAACCTCCTTGACTGATGCCCCAGACTAATATAGCGTATATCAGTCCGATAGCTCTATAGGGAGCCGGAGGGGCTCCCCACAGAAATTATATCATACTAGGCTTTTGAATATTTTTATTAAGATGGCATTACAGTACAGTACTGCACTGTATATTCAAGACTGAAACAATACCAGGCTGTATAATATTAACTTGCATATCATTAAGGGGCCGGATGCACACCTTCTCAACCTTCCTCAAACACTCAAATTTTGTGTGCATAATCTACATGGTAAATGCTCCAACTTTTCCCAATGGATCAACATTATAACATGAACAGAAAAAAATCAACAAAAATCAACAAAATTTGAAAAATTTCACAATTTTAAATTCTTTTTAATGTCCCCAATTTTTATTTTATTCATTATGGACTCAGAATGGGAAATAATGTTCATTTTCCTAAACAAACAAAAAATGTGGTCAATGTGGCCTTCAAAATACACAAAATTTATACCCAAAAATGTTTAACTCCCAAAGTTATGGGTTATGAATAAACGGTCTTCTGGAAATCTTAGAACCAAGAAGTTTGTTCATAATATGTAAAAATGGTGGGAATCTCTCAGAAACTGATTTTTTAATTCAGTCTCAAAGTTGAAAAGCCTGTTCATACAGAAAAATGAAGGTAAAGTTCTCGACAATAAATATAGTACAGTACTGTAGTTTGAACTGATGTTATATCTTGTAAGTTTTAATAAATATTTCTTAGCATTCATACTCAAATATGTGAAAGTTGTAGGTCAATAGGCGCCTGACAGCTGGGTGGACAGTGCTTCGGATTCATAATCCTGAGGTTCCGGGTTCGATCCCCGGTGGAGGCGGAGACAAATGGGCAAAATGTTTCTTTCACCCTGATGCCCATGTTACCTAGCAGTAAATAGGTACCTGGGAGTTAGTCAGCTGCTACAGGCTGCTTCCTGGGGGTAACAAAAAGGAGGCCTGGTCGAGGACCGGGCCGCGGGGTTGCTAAGCCCCGAAATCATCTCAAGATAACCAATATATGTTGAAATGATGTCAAGAAAAATAACCCTCATCAAAAAACTAAATATAGGGATAATTATAATGGGTTAGAGGATATATAAGTATACAGTGGCACCTCGACATACGATTGCCCCTACTTACGATAATTTCGAGTTACGATATAAATTTCATCGAAAAATGCGACTCGACATCCGATGGTGTCGTCGACATCCGATATTTGTTGGTACACGTTCGGGTCGGGCGAGCGCGTGGTTCCCGGTCACGCGGTCTGACCTGCCCCAGTTTACTACAGCTACCCGCTTAGTGACGATTGTGCCTATAAGAAATTCCGCTTTTGTGGTGATTTTTTTGCATTTTGAACATTAAAGTAATTGTCATATAATACCCCATGAGTCCCAGGAAAGTCAGCGGTAAGGCTCAACATATGAGATCCCATGTAAGAATGACCGTAGAGCAGCAACAAGAGATCATTCGTAAATATGAAGATGGTGTGCAGGTAGGTGAACTGGCTAGGCAGTACAACAAATCTCAGTCAATGATATCCACCATACTAGCTAAGAAATAGGACATTATGGGTGCTAAAGTGATGCATCATTACAGACAAATGTTAAAACGAATGGAAAAACAAATGTCTCTTGACAAAGTTGTAGTGAGACAAACAAGCACTGAACCACAACCAGGTCCTAGTGGTATTCAGGCAAAACGTAGGAGAGAGAGTACCCCAGACAAAACATCACTGCCTGATGTGATAATGGAAGGGGACTCCCCTTCCAAACAGTAACAACTCTCCTCCTCCCCCATCACCATCTTCCATACACCATCAAGAGCCCTCCATAAAGGTAAGAGTAACTTTGGTACTGTATTGTAGTTAGAAAAAAACATTGTATTCAGCATAAAATGTATTTTTATGTTAATATTTTGGAGGGTGGGGAACGGATTAATTCAAATCCCTTTATTTCTTATGGGAAAATTCGCTTCGACTTCCGATCCGTCTCTGGGAACGAATTAGCATTGGAAGTCGAGGCCCCATTGTACTTCATATAAGTGATAAAGCCCTCATCTGGTCCCCATTCAGCAAAAACAACCTAAAGAGACAAAGAAAATTGAGTTTGAAATCTGTGAATAAGTCGACCAAAAAAGTTCAGTCAAAAGTTCTGCTGTCTGTGGCTGAATTACATGTTGACCCATTTCGTCCCAACCTCACATACTTAGTGAGAGGTATGCATTCTCCAACATGTAGATGCCACAATAATATTGTAACGTACGTTTATGTTACGTTGTTGGGTTGATTAGATACACAGTGTTTAATGAGTTTCATATTTATTTAGTAGTCCTGGATACAGCAGTGTCGTAGACGTTGAGACGAAGCCTGGAGCAGAGCAGAGAGCTGAGTGAGGCCGGAGTCGTGGAGCTCTATGTGGGAGAGCGTGGCGGCTCGATTGAGAATTGTGAGTGTCTGAACCCGGGGAGCGAGAGCGTGGCGGCTCGATGCGGTCGTTGTCTGCTGTCTGCTCTGTGTCGAAGCTGTAGCGTCTTGGGTCGACTAGAACTGCCCAAGCCGAGTACTACATTCTTGACTGGAGACTGTACTGTTTTGCTGGTCTCACATCGCTGGGTTATATGATGATTACACCTCAGCTCCCTCCAACAAGGTGAGAAGAGTATTTCCTGTAATTGGGGAAAGGATTGTAGCTTGCGTGATTAGTAATGCATTAAGATAATGAGATAATGGAGAGAGTATAAGGATTACTCGCTACAATATCAGATGAGAAAAAAATAAAAATTGGTAGACATAAATATTGGCATTTGGGCAATGTATTTATATGATACAGTACTGTATATAATAAAATACAGCAACATAACATAGTTACTCATCATTATTTGTGTGAAATTTTGCCCTCCAGGTGGCAATCAGTAATCCTAGAAGACATCAGCTACATATCCACTTTGTGGACCCTCCTTACAACTACAGTACTCTTCTTTTTTGTGCGTCAGACAGGTGCTTGCATCTCTTAATCACTGCATTATTAATGAGTTCCACTAACAAGGAAGAATTGTTGTTAACATTATTACTGGTTGCAAACGTTTTTTCTTTTTTGTAAATTCGTATAAAAACCATTTCTTAACATATTGGGATGAAATTTTCACGACACTGATGCCAAATAACGTGAGAATTATTTAACAGCTTTCACTACTGTATATTTAAATAAATAAATAAATATATATAAATATGTTTATTCAGGAAAGGTACATACATAAAGTGATTTTACATAAGTGGATCAATTTATAGATAGAGCTAGTACATACAATGCCTAAAGCCACTATTACGCAATGCGTTTCGGGCAAGAAAACATTAATATCTAAAACTTAATACTAATTGAGCAAAAAGAATAAAAATGTTTTGAGAACAGATACAAATAAAGATAAAAAAAAGGGGGGAACATGACTGAAAAACCAGCACAAATACAATATGTAGACAAACGGCGATGAATAAAAAAATAAGACATGGGTTGACAATAGAGGGGTAAGGTAGGTTACAGGGAATTTATCAGGTAGTGTTTAGTTTTAATCTTAAACTGGTTGAGAGAGGTACAGTCTTTAACATGGTTGGGAAGGTCATTCCACATTCTGGGTCCCTTGATTTGTAGAGCATTTCTAGTTTGATTAAGACGTACTCTTGGAATATCAAAACTGTATTTATTTCTGGTGTGGTGCTCATGGGTTCTGTTACAACTTTCAATGAAGCTTTTGAGGTCAGGATTGGCATTACAGTTCAGCGTTTTATATATGTATAATACACATGAGAGAATGTGCAGTGACTTAATATCTAACATATTCAGAGATTTGAGTAGGGGTTCCGAGTGATATCTGGGGCCAGAGTTGGATATTGTCCTAATAGCAGCTTTGTGTTGAGTAATTAGAGGATGTAAATGATTTTGGGTAGTAGAACCCCAAGCACAAATACCATAGTTGAGGTATGGATAGATGAGGGAGTAATAGAGAGTAACCAGGGCAGGGCGGGGTACATAATATCTGATCTTAGAAAGAATGCCAACAGTTTTTGAAACTTTTTTTGATATATTTAGAATGTGTCCCTGGAAATTAAGCTGGTGATCAATGAGAACGCCAAGGAATTTGCCTTCTAATTTGTTACAAATTTGGGTATTGTTATCTTAAGATTTATTTGATTAGAGGATTTATTGCCAAACAGAATATAGAAAGTTTTGTCAATGTTAAGGGTGAGTTTGTTGGCAGTTAGCCAAAGATGGACTTTATTTAGCTCGGTATTTACTGTGGCATTTAGAGCAAGGGGGTCAGGACTGGAGTAAATGAAGGTTGTGTCGTCAGCAAATAGAATTGGTCTAAGGTGTTGGGAGGCATTTGGAAGGTCATTAATGTAGATGAGAAAGAGGAGAGGGCCAAGTATGCTGCCCTGAGGAACACCAATGTTGATGGATAGGGTAGGAGAAATTGAATTGTTCACAGAAACATACTGGAGCCTGTCTCCAGTATGAGATTTCATATCTGGACGAATATTTTTGTGCACCCGGCCCATTAAGCTATACATCATGAGGGTACAGTATTATAATGTAAATGACCAAGTTATATGGTGAATTAATTACTAGCTAATTCAACAAATATTCATTATGGACAACATCTGGCTTGCCACCGATTTAAATATTTTTATATTTAATGAGAATAAACAACTGTGCTTAATCACTATATTTCCTGCTGGATATACTTGTGCTGGAAATAATTAAGATTATTAATGTCCTTCTTATGTCACGTGATCTCAGCACCTAGTACTCACCTCCGGAGTAAAGGAACTGGATAACTTTGATGAGTATAAGTTCTTTCTTCCATGTCAGCTCCTTCTTCAGCCAGGTGCTCCAACCTTTGCCTGCCTTAACCGAGCCTGTCATGGGAGGTTATGAGCGAGTTATTTCTATTTCATTCATTTAATTTATTATGCACCCCATACCCATCCTGTGGGCAGTGGTGGAAAAGGTTACAGAGGCACATAATTGGTTCAGGAACTGAACCCCATAGTTCGTTTAGCTAAGCAGGTGACAATCTTGTGAAGCTAGTTACACAATTGTTAATATTAAATACACATGTACATATATATGCATTTATGTACACAAATACATAAACAGTACTGTACATATCAATAATCTTTTTATATCTCAAATAATTTAACAAGAGGCTCACAACAGTCTCTTTATAAAGCACTTTAGTACTGCGGCAAGTTACACGGTTAATAATAATCTCGTTGCACACTCACCCAACTGGGTGGCATGTATACAGTCATGTGCATACCTGGTTGATACCTGGTTGATGGAGTTCTGGGCGTTCTACTTCCACTCTACTACTCTACTTCTTCTAGTACTCTACTCATCGGCTTGTGAGAGTTTGGTCCACCAGGCTGTTGCTTGGAGCGGCCCGCAGGCCCACATACCCACCACAGCCCGGTTGGTCCGCACTCCTTGAAGGAAACAATCTAGTTTCCTCTTGAAGATGTCCATGGTTGTTCCTGTAATATTTCTGATGCTCGTTGCATGCATTACCTACAGTAAACAAATTTTAGATACTTTGCAAAGATTCCTGGCAGTACATCATTATGAATGAAGTACTGTACTTAAATCATTTCTTGGACACCATTGATGGTGTTAACTCTGAATTCTGTGATTTTTCCACATTCCATTATATAACGATGCAAAGTATGTGAATAGTTCTGTTGAGTGCATTTAGTCTAATCTGGATAAGCAGGTGGTGTAAACTGCCAGAGGTATTTGTAGTCGAGCCTAAGCCTAGCAGTGTTAACATTTGGAAGTCTGCTAACCTTATTGGATGACCCATAGACGTGCGGGTCTTCCTGCATAATAGAATAATGATAGATGGAGTAACTGGTGTGAATTTCACTTTGCCTCAAGTCTACGAGATTTTGTTGACCTCGGAATATTGCTGCCCTCAGGTGGTAATATAATTGTCCATCATGAACTTCTGATTACTGAAGATGGTCTCCAACAGCTTGTGGTCAGTGATCATCATGGTGGAGGGTGCACCAAGCAGATACACATTGAAGGGTTCACAGGTCACAGTTCACATAAGGGCAAGAGCTTCTTTCTCTGTCTGACTGTATTGTTCAACATCTGTGAGAGAACACCTGGCGTAGGCAATTACTACTCTGGAATCTGGTTGATCATGTTTGTGTTGGGCTAAAACATCACCTAAGCCAACAGGACCAACATCAACAGATAGCTTAGTGTCCACTGATGAATCAAAGTATACAACAGTTGTTTTACCGCTGGTCGGTTACCTCTCTTCCGCTCCTCTGCCGTTTTCTCTGACCCCCCCCCCAAACCTCATGTTGTAGGGGGAACTGAAGTCATTACAAATTCAGATTCTGATTCAGATTCAGATTCTTTATTCAGGTAAAGGTACATACAGATGAGTTACAAACATAATGTTGGATTTAAAGAAAGAGCTAGTACATACAACACCTAAAGCCACTAGTACGCATAGCGTTTCGGGCAAGGTGAGGGGAAAAAACACTTAGACTAAAACTTAAATACTTATTGAGATTAAAGTATAAATTGTGTTGAAAAATAAAAAATAAAGAAAGGGGGGACATAGGCAAATATATTATTTGGTCAACAAACAGCATTGTTTAAAAATAGTAAGACATTGTTTAAAATAGTAAGACATGGGTTAACATTTAGGGGTAAGGTAGGTTACATGGAGTTAATTAGTTAGAGCTTAGTTTTTATCTTAAACTGGTTGGGAGAGGTACAGTCTTTGACATGATTGGAAAGGTCATTCCACATTCTGGGTCCCTAGATTTGTAACGCATTTCTAGTTTGATTAAGTCATACTCTTGGAATATCAAATAGGTATTTGTTTCTGGTGTTGTGCCCATGGGTTATGTTACATCCTTCTAAGAAGCTTTTAAGGTCAGGATTGACATTACAGTTCAGCGTTATATATATATATAAAGTACACATGAGAGGATGTGCAGTGACTTAATATCTAACATATTCAGAGATCTGAGTAAAGGTACCGAGTGATGTCTGGGGCTAGAGTTAGATATTGTTCTAATAGCAGCTTTGTGTTGAGTAATTAGAGGACGTAAATGATTCTGGGTAGTTGAACCCCCAAGCACAAATACCATAGTTGAGATTAGGATAGATGAGAGTAATAGAGCGTCACCAGGGCAGGGCGAATTACAAAATATCTGATCTTAGAAAGAATGCCAACAGTTTTAGAAACATTTTTGGTTATATTTAGAATGTGTCCCTGGAAATTCAACTTGTTGTCGATGAGGACACCAAGGAATTTACCATCAACTTTGTTGGTAATTTGTATATTGTTTATTCTTAGATTAATTTCATTTAAGGATTTATTACCAAACAAAATATAGAAAGTTTTGTCAATATTAAGGGTGAGTTTGTTAGCAGTTAGCCAAAGATGAACTTTACTTAGTTCAGTATTCACCGTGGCATTTAGAGCAAGAGAGTCAGGACTGGAGAAAATGAAAGTTGTGTCATCAGCAAATAAGATTGTTTTAAGGTGTTGAGAGGTATTTGGAAGGTCATTAATGTAGATGATAAAGAGGAGAGGGCCAAGTATGCTGCCCTGTGGAACACCAATGTTTATGGGTAAGGCAGGAGAGATGGAATTATTCACAGAAACATACTGGAGCCTGTCAGTAAGGTAAGACTGGAGGTATTGCAGGGAGTGACCTCTGACTCCATAATGATGTAATTTAAGAAGAAGGTTTTGGTGGTTGACAGTGTCAAAAGCCTTACGTTGGTCCACAAATAACCCAACAGGGAACTCATTTTTATCAAGAGCTGTATGTATCAAGTCAATCATACTAATCAGTGCATCGTTAGTGCTTTTATTGGGTCTGAAACCATATTGGCAAGAGCTAAGTATATTGAGTTTGGCTAGATATGAGTAAAGCTGCTTGTAGATTAGATTTTTAAATATTTTTGACAAGGTTGGCAGAATTGATATAGGTCTGTAATTGTTGACATCAGTGAGATCACCACATTTATGGACTGGGGTAACTCTCGCTTTTGTTTAAATATCCGGAAAGGTTTGGAGTTCAAGTGATTTGTTGAAGAGCAATGCAATGGCAGGAGCTAGAAATCTGGAGGCTTTTTAGTAAATTTGAGATGGTATCTCATCAAGGGCGCTTGACTTAGTTTCAAGGGAAAGGATTACCTCATTAACATCAGAGGAATTAGCGGGATTTAGGTACAGAGACTCTGGATAGTTACCTGTAAGGTAGTCTTTAATATTAGTGAGGGAGGATGGAATATCATGAGCAAAGGATGTCCCAATGGATGAGAAGAACCTATTGAATTAAATAGCAGTGTCAGAGGCTGAAAGCACACCATCATCATTGGATAGGAGAATTGGTTTTTTTATTCAAAATCTTTTTTGATCCTAATATTTGGGTAATAGTGCTACATGTTTTCTTAATGTTGCCCTTAATTTGGGTAAATTTATTTTCGTAGTATTTTATTTTGGCTCTTCTAATTATTTTAGACATCAATGATGAGTAAATCTTTGAAAATTCTTTGGAGACGACTCCTAACCTATACTTCTTCTCAAGGTCATGTTTTTTATTAATAGATTTAAGTATACCTTTTGTAAGCCATGAAGTGTTTAACCTTTTATTTGTGACTTGTTTCGTTAGCATTGGACAGTGGGAGTTATAAAGGCACAGAGTTTTCTGAAGAAATGTTTGCACTTCTAAGTTGATGTTCACTATGTTACCTAATTCAGCCTCCCAGTTGATATTAGCAGCAGCAGCAATAAAGTTGCTTACAGAAGTTTCATTGTGCAGCCCAAAGCTTATCTTCCTTGTATCTAGAGGTGGTTTATTAATGTTGGTTAGGAGAAATGATGGGTAATGGTCTGTGGTCCTATCAATGATTATCCCTGAAGTAAGTGGAGAGGTTATGTTAGTCCAGATGTGGTCAAGAGCAGAGGCAGTACTATCAGTGATTCTAGTAGGTCTAGTGATTAAGGGTATGAGGAAGCAGGAATTCATACAGTTGAGGAAACTAGCAGCAGGAGGGTTATCAGGCTCGCAAAGGTCAATATTAAAGTCCCCTGCGATAATTAGATGGTTTTTGTTCAGTCTGTTATCTAGTATTAGATTTCTAAGGTTAGAGTTGAATTCGGACACATCAGTGTTAGGAATTCTATAGACTGCTCCCACAGTCTGGACAGTCTTGGCACCCTTGACTCGGAACAGGCAAGATATACTCTCCACAGGAGAGTATATCTTCGTTCTAGTACATTTAGTATATCTAGTATATATCTAGTTCTAATTATTTTTAAGCTTGTCAGTTCTTAGTGGTAGTAAAGAGCAGTACCACCACCTCTCTGAAATGGTCGACATTTGTGAATTGCTGAGTAATTTCGCATGTTAAAGAGTTGAGAAGTATCCTCTTTTAACCACGTTTCAGTAAGTATAACAAAAGAGAATTTGTTGTCAACAGTTTGAATCAAGGCACTAACATCATCAAAATGTTTGCTTAGAGATCTTACATTCAAGTTAATTACAGAGACATTGTGATTATGTGTTAATACATTGTTTACATCTCGTGCTGTATAATATCTGCAATTTTGATCATTAAAGTGATGATTGTCATAGATACTGAATAAGAGGTTTAGTTCTGGGTCTATACTTGTTTGCATAAGAGGGCTGGTTGTAGGGAAACAAGGCAAAGAAGGCAATACAAAATAAACAAATTATGATATAAAAGGGGGGGGGAGTATATATATATATATATATATATATATATATATATATATATATATATATATATATATATATATATATACATATATATATATATATATATATATAATATATATATATATATATATATTATATATATATGCAACAATGATCACAAAAACACTGATCCAAGTATGCAGAATAACCACATGTGAAAAATAGAAAAAGCTTAACGCGTTTTCGGCTAATTAGCCTTCATCAGAGCAAAGTAGAATGAAAATGATCTTCATTCTACTTTGCTCTGATGAAGGCTAATTAGCCGAAACGCGTTAAGCTTTTTCTATTTTTCACATGTGGTTATTCTGCATATATATATATATATATATATATATATATATATATATATATATATATATATATATATATATATATATTATGTATGTCGTACCTATGAGCCAGAACGCACTTCTCAGCCTACTATGCAAGGCCCGATTTGCCTAATAAGCCAAGTTTTCATGAATTATTATATTTTTTCAAATTTTTTTCTTATGAAATGATAAAGCTACACATTTCATTATGTATGAGGTCATTTTTTTTTATTGGAGTTAAAATTAATGTAGATATATGACCGAACCTAACCAACCCTACCTAACCTAACCTAACCTATCTTTATAGGTTAGGTTAGTTAGGTAGCCGAAAAAGTTAGGTTAGGTTAGGTTAGGTAGGTTAGGTAGTCGAAAAAACATTAATTCACGAAAACTTGGCTTATTAAGCAAATCAGGCCCTTGCATAGTAGGCTGAGAAGTGCGTTCTGGCTACTAGGTTCGACATATATATATATATATATATATATATATATATTATATTATATATATATATATATATATATATACTGAAAACTCACACCCCAGAAGTGACTCGAACCCATACTGCCAGGAGCAACGCAACTATATGTACAGGACACCTTAATCCACTTGACCATCTCGACCGGACAAAAGGAGGTGATAGCCAAAGCTATTTGAACCACCCCCCCCCCCCCCCCGCCGGCACCCGGATGGTAATCTTGGGCATAGCATTTTATCAAATCACCTCATTCATTGGGGCACACGTGAGGAACACAAATGCGAACAAGCCTGAATGGTTCCCAGGACTATATGCAACTGAAACTCACACCCAAGAAGTGGCTCGAACCCATACTGCCATGGGCAACGCAACTGGTATGTACAGGACGCCTTAATCCACTTGACCATCTCGACCGGACAAAAGGAGAACAAGCCTGAATGGTCCTGGGGACCATTCAGGCTTGTTCGCGTTTGTGTTCCTCGCGTGTGCCCCAAAGAATGAGGTGATTTGATAAAATGCTATGCCAAGATTACCATCCGGGTGCCGCGGGGGGGGGGGTTCAAATAGCTTCGGCTATCACCTCCTATTGTCCGGTCGAGATGGTCAAGTGGATTAAGGCGTCTGCACATGCACACCATAGGTTGCAACTCGCAGTTGCAAATTGTAGCAACAGCAGTTGCAATTTACTAGCAACCTCGAAGCTGTCAAAAAAATCCAGCAACTTCAGTTGCAAATTACTAGCAACGGCAGTTGCAACAATTCAATGCAACTTGCAGCTGCAAATATTTGTTATTAATATTTAAATTTAATAAAAAGTTATATCGCCTATGGTATTTTGTTTCACCCGACGCACAAAAAAATGTATTTTGTCAGGAGGAAGCGCTAACCCAGCACGACTATACACCATGCAACAGCTGGAAGGAATATGTCGAACAATGAGCTAAGAGCAGACTAAGTGTTGAGAGATGAGAGCAGACGAAGAGTTTGTCAGTATGTCACTTCTATAATGTCGCTAATACGACATTTGTAACATAGAGACATACCTGTCATCTTCAGTACACGCGGGAGCCTCACTTCAACTTTATGGCGTCCTCTGCTGTTCAGTGGTTAATTGCGTTGTTGAATGTAAGGTGTTCAATTATCTGTTAGAAACTCTCTTAAGCGCACAAAAGTAATCAAGAACGACTGTTAGGAGAGTAAAAAGTCACCATTTCTGCCAATGATAGGATTCCTCCTGCAGTGGTGGTGTAGATGTGAGAGTGGTGAGGGTGTGAGGAGAGGGTATAGCAGCGCCTGGCACAAGCGCTGGGTCACACTGGCGGCTCACGGCCCCCTGAGCCACCGGCAAGGACCCCTGCTTGTTGAGGTCAGTGTGGACGAAAGCACATAGGGTGTTTGGGGTCCACACTGTCGAGGGTGCCTGTAAGTCTGGCCCCCTCGGCGGTCGTCAGTATGTGCTTGAACCGTAACCAGCATGACACTTGGTTAGACATGAATGTATTGTTTCATCTTTCCAAGGGCTTGAATCAGGGCATCATCTGCATGTTGCATTGCTTCCGTAAATTCAACATTAGCAATGACGCCCATGAAAATGTGGGTAGTGTGGAGCTTAGCACTCCCGACACGAGGACTAAGTTCCGTAGCCACTCTACCCGGAACTGTGGTCCTTCGAAAGAAACTTTTGTTCTCCTTCCTGCAAGCCTTCAGTCCATTTTAGGAGCTTTTCTATGACACCCATGCATGCAAGCTCGTCTAGGACTGCAATCTCTTGTGCCTTATCAGAGTCTACCAATTTCGTGTAACAAGACTCTTTAATCAATCAAAAACTTTATTCATAAATTGTTGTACATTTATAACTGAGAAAATTTACATACAAGTACAGTACAGTAATTACATGAGTGACAATAACAGGACAACATGCACACTGTTATTATCAGTCAGAACCTTTACTGGTAACAACTTGTATAACTCATAACAACATTGCTGGATTAACAGCTGTACAACACTGAATCAAACGTATATTTTACGCATAAAGTGGGTGACATACAGGTAAAAATTAGAAAGATATACAGTATTGTAGACAATATATATATCACAAAATTAGGATGATGATACGACTAGCAGTAGAACTAATATAAATTAATCATATTATGGCGATGTGTATATATATAATTGTTCACTCTCAGCATTCTACATCAACAGTACCATTCAGGGGTCATCGTGGCTCGGTCACTCTCCAAACACACACAGCCTGTACGTCTCAGATGAACTCAAAATGCCTGCCAGTAAGATGATCCTTTCACGGTTGAGGATTATAGCTAGGATGAGGTTACCTGTGGAGTGATGACGAGCTGTGATGGGTGGCGATGCTGGAGATGATTAGCGCCGTCTCTTTCACACTCACGCCGAGCTGTTGACGTCGCCTCTCCAGGCACCAGCAGGGGCCGTCCGGGCCCACCGCCCTGCACGCCACACCACTCATGGCTCCATAATGACAACAAGGCTACAACGTCATTAGCCCTGGGTACCACCGCCCATGGGAAGGGTATGGGGTGCATAATAAACAAATAAATAATACAAAAACTTATTTCTAGATAAGGCAAGTCGTTTGGACACTTTGCACTCGATTCCTTTGTTTACCTGTTAATCAATAGGTACTCGGGGAGTTAATAGACTGTTGTGGGTTGTATCCTTGGAAAATTCAGTCACTGGCTAGGGGGGACCTTAATAAATCTACCGGCCTTCCGGTTCCCGAGAGCGTAGTGAAAATTTTTGTGGCGAAAAGCATGAATGAATAATTACATGTCGTCCTTTTTGTATTTTATATTAATAATTCAGCACAGCTGTGCTAACTAGCAATTGTAATATACAACATAGATTTAGAGAGAGGCGGGGAGGCGGGGAAAATCGCGTCTGTCAAATTCGATGGAATTCTGTCAATGTCACTATGATACAGCAGGAGAGAGACGGGTAGATTACATCTTCCTAGAGATTTAGACTGCCAAAAAGCATGTGTTACAGTTATTCGCCAACACCTGACACGTGAGGTGAAAAAAACAGTCATGAGTATATAGACAATATATACTATATAGTATATAGGTCGCTCTCAGAGTACACAGACGGGGTCGCTGTCAGAGTACACATGTTATTATATATATATATATATATTTAATTATTTTGTTTATATATACACAAGAAGGTACAAAGGGTTGTGAAAATAAATACGGTGGTAATTAAGTGTTACACTCTTACAAAGCCACCAGCGCACGTAGGGTTCCCCGCGGGTTCTTATGAACCTAACACACACATGTAATGATAGGGACATTGTAGCAGAATATTAATCCACATAACAAATACATCGACATAAAGTGATAAAATAAATTATACTGATTATGCACAAACAAATCACCCAGACGTGATTATTCTGAAGAGTTTAGTTTAGTTCATCTATTATGCACCCCATACCCATCTTGTGGGCGGTAGTGGAAAGGGTTACAGAGGCACATAATGGGCTCGGGGACTGAACCCCACAATTCATTTAGCTAAGCAAGTTACAATCTTGATGAGCTAGTTACAAAATTCAGTATAAGTCGTCACATCATCAATGGGTTCGAGATCGACCACTAGTACAGTTTCTAAAGCAACTGACATGTGGAGAACAAGTGTAACAATTGATATGTTTGTCCTGCACACGGCCTGTATCCAGTGGGCAGCGGTGGATAGGTTATAATCACTTAGTTACTACCTACAGGTATTCTGAAGAGATGTGAGGAGTGAGGTGACTCAAGGCTCACTACTGGCCCCGCCGCTGTACCTGTCAGTAGCAACGACCACCTGCAAGGCTGTGTTCGTACCTGTCAGTTACAGCAAACGATACAAAACTAATGAGAGCACAAACTGAGGACGATAAGAGAGTGCTGCAGGTAGATCTTGACAAGCGGCATGAGTGCAAGCGGTACATGGCTGATGGATTTTAACCCCAGCAAGTGTAGGGTGACGAAAATGGGAACGTTAGTTAGAGAATAGAAGGAAGTGACAGCGTTAGAGGCAGGCAACGCGTATCACAACGACACAAAGACGGAATATTTGTATTTTTATGTTAGTGTGCTTCCTATACCACCTTGTGGGCGGCAGTACATCCCTACCCCATCCTGTGGGCGCTAGTGCTCCTCATTCATCTTGTGGGTGGTAGAGTGGGCACCCTATACCCATCCTGTGGGTGGTAGTGCACNTACCGTCCTCCACCACTGGACCCACAACTACCGTCCTCCACCACAGGACCCACAACTTCCGTCCTCCACCACAGGACCCACAACTACCATCCTCCACCACTGGACCCACAACTACCATCCTGCACCACAGGACCCACAACTACCATCCTCCACCACAGGACCACAATTACCATCCTCCACCACAGGACCCACAACTACCATCCTGCACCACAGGACCCACAACTACCATCCACCACCACAGGACCCACAACTACCATCCTGCACCACAGGACCCACAACTACCATCCACCACCACAGGACCCACAACTACCATCCACCACCACAGGACCCACAACTACCATCCACCACCACAGGACCCACAACTACCATCCACCACCACAGGACCCACAACTACCGTCCTCCACCACAGGACCCACAACTACCGTCCTCCACCACAGGACCCACAACTACCGTCCTCCACCACAGGACCCACAACTACCGTCCTCCACCACAGGACCCACAACTACCGTCCTCCACCACAGGACCCACAACTACCGTCCTCCACCACAGGACCCACAACTACCATCCTCCACCACAGGACCCACAACTACCATCCTCCACCACAGGACCCACAACTACCATCCTCCACCACAGGACCCACAACTACCATCCTCCACCACAGGACCCACAACTACCGTCCTCCACCACTGGACCCACAACTACCGTCCTCCACCACTGGACCCACAACTACCATCCTGCACCACAGGACCCACAACTACCATCCTGCACCACAGGACCCACAACTACCATCCTGCACCACAGGACCCACAACTACCATCCTGCACCACAGGACCCACAACTACCATCCTGCACCACAGGACCCACAACTACCATCCTGCACCACAGGACCCACAACTACCATCCTGCACCACAGGACCCACAACTACCGTCCTCCACCACAGGACCCACAACTACCAGCCTCCACCACTGGACCCACAACATCCTGGCTGGGATCGGACACAACACACAATTTTCCTCTGCATATAAGTCCTTTTAGCTTAAACTATATTAGCGGAGTACTTTCAAGGTGCGGTTGTAGCAGCGAGTGGGTTGCGGTCCACATGTCCACGGGCCCGCACGTGGTCCACGGGCCCACACGTGGTCCACGGGCCCGCACGTGGTCCACGGGCCCGCACGTGGTCCACGGGCCCGCACGTGGTCCACGGGCCCGCACGTGGTCCACGGGCCCGCACGTGGTCCACGGGCCCGCACGTGGTCCACGGGCCCGCACGTGGTCCACGGGCCCGCACGTGGTCCACGGGCCCGCACGTGGTCCACGGGCCCCCTCACGTGGTCCACGGGCCTCGCACGTGGTCCACGGGCCTCGCACGTGGTCCACGGGCCTCGCACGTGGTCCACGGGCCTCGCACGTGGTCCACAGGTCTCCTCACGTGGTCCACGGGCCCCGCACGTGGTCCACGGGCCCCGCACGTGGTCCACGGGCCCCGCACGTGGTCCACGGGCCCCGCACGTGGTCCACGGGCCCCCTCACGTGGTCCACGGGCCCACCTCACGTGGTCCACGGGCCCACCTCACGTCGTCCACGGGCCCCCTCACGTGGTCCACGGGCCCGCACGTGGTCCACGGGCCACAGGTTTCACCCCCTTGCTAGGAATTCAAGGTTGCCCCAGCACAGACGAACGCCTCCCCTGCACTCTGGCCAGGCAAGCTAAACCAAGTAACAGAAGCCGGACAGAATGACTAAAGAGCCGAGCTGAAAACAGTTCAACATGATACACGGGTGAAGGGTTCGAGTCTCTCTGCCTGGCAAGTCCACAAGTAATGGTCTGCTCCCGAGATCATCACAACATGATGTCATTCTCTGCAGGAAACGCGCGGGAAGACAAAGGAGTCTCGGTGGACTACACTTACCCACCAAACAGCGTTGTAACAACGTTAAGAATAAACGTTGCAACAACGTAAACAATAAACGTTGTAACAACATTAAGAATAAACGCTGTAACAACATTAAGAATAAACGTTGCAACAACGTAAACAATAAACGTTGTAACAACGTTAAGAATAAACGCTGTAACATCATAAGGAATAAACGTTGCAATAATGTAGAGAAGAAACTGTGTAACAACGTAAAGAATAGACGTTGTAACAACATGAAGAATAGACATTGTAACAACGTAAAGAAGAAACACAGCACCATCGTAGAGAAAAAACGTTGTAACAATGTCAAGAAGAAGCGTTGTAACAACGTAAAGAATATCCGTGGTACATATACAGTGACGTATAAATAGTTACAGATAACGTTCTTGCATCGTATAGTTGTTGGGTATAAAGTAACCACAGCGGGTTTTGCCATTATTACGAAGCGATATAAAAAAATAAAATTCACCTTAAATCTATAATGTATTATTTGTGCTTGTAGGCTCGGGGTGTTGGCCTTACAAACCTGTGTGTGTGTGTTCACCTAGTTGTGCTTGCGGGGGGTTGAGCTCTGGCTCTTTGGTCACGCCTCTTAACTGTCAATCAACTGGGGTACAGGTTCCTGAGCCTACTGGGCTCTATCATATCTACATTTGAAACTGTGTATGGAGTCAGCCTCCACTACATCACTGCCTAATGCATTCCATTTGTTAACTACCCTGACACTGAAAAGTTCCTTCTAACGTGCCTGTGGCTCATGTAGGTACTCAGTTTCCACCTGTGTCCCCTTGTTCGCGTCCCGCCAGTGTTGAATCCTGGTTTACCCGGTCGATTTCCCTGAGGATTTTGTAGGTTGTGATCATGTCTCCCCTTACTCTTCTGTCTTCCAGTGTCGTAACGTGCATTTCCCGCAGTCTTTCCTCGTAACTCATGCCTCTTAGTTCTGGGACTAGTCTAGTGGCATAC
>WNGS01113158.1:8830542-8843297 GCA_020271785.1 Procambarus virginalis | reverse complement strand
CATGGGGAAAAAACAAATGTCTATAGAACAGATTCTTAGTTTAGCAAGCACAGCAAGTAAGCCACAACCAGGTCCAAGAGGTATGCCTGCAAAATGTAAGAGAGTGTGTGTACCACCAGAACATGTCCATACTGCCTAATGTGATAATGGAAGGGGACCTCTTCTTCCAAACACTACACCTCTCCTCCTCCCTCACCAATCTTCCCATTTGCCAACAAGAGTCATCAATAAAGGTAAATGCAACTTGTACATGGGGTGTAGTACAAAGTATTGTAGTATTATGTATGAAATGTATTTTTGAAGTTAATATTTTGGGAGTGTGTGGAAAGGGTATTCACTTTACATCTTTTCTTATGGGAAAATTTGTTTCGGTTTACGAATTTTATGTTTACGATCCGTCTATGGGAACAGATTAAATTAGAAAACGAAGGTACCACTGTATATTGTTAATAATTTACATGCTAGCTCGTTCTTTTATTTCAAGATATTTTACGTCTTATTCTTATAATTGTCCAGTTATATAACTAATAGAAGGCATTTATAGATTTTTAGGCAATGTTTGGCCATTTTAGCCACTCAAGTAACCGTTCGTCATGAAAATGTGTGGGCTGGCAAGGTTGTTTGTCAAGTACAGCAGGCATATTTGCTGCTGTACTTGACTGTACAGCAGCAAACTGTAACTCGTATTAAGCTGGTTACTCCCTCCTCGGAGCGGTAAGACTGGGAGATGGTCGTACAGTAATTATGTTAGCTTTAGATGGTAATTTTTTGTTTATAAGTATGTTTATATAATATTGCATTTATCTTGGCTGTAGTATTTGGTTGTGCATTTATCTTGCAGAGATACAAGATTTTATTTTCAATAGCACAGGTATTCATTTATTCAACCAAGTGATGTTTATACATGTTTAACAAATTGTACTAAATTAATGTCATATATTGGTAAGTATTTGGGTTGTTTATGTAGTCTTAGTGCTCTATTTGTGTCAATTGTTACACCCTGTTTGTGATTTTATCCAACTAGTCCTGTTGGTCAGCTTTCAAAGCCTAAGAATTATGTGATTTTATTCAATAGATCATTGTTTGCATTTGATTAGCAACTTAGAAAAGAACCTCATGTGTCTGGGAGTGCTCTAGTCATTGTATAAGTCATGAAAACTTATCCCTTTACTAATTTTTTTTTATTAGTTAACTCAAGTTATATTTATTAAATTCTTTCTTTTTTGTGCCCAAATCCTCTGTGATGGAAGATTTATAAACAAATTCTAATAAATATAGAAGATGGTATATACAAAGTTTTTTCCTGAGCATATTTTTAAGAGTTAAGAACTGATAATTAATTGCTTGCAGCAGATTGATGAAGGAAAAAAAGACATTGGAGTCAGAATCCACCAATCACTGAAAGTTGCAGAATAAGTGGGAGGGAGGGATTTTATCAAGGAAAAGATTACTACTACTGTATATAGCACTTGGAAAAGGTCAGGATTAGGAGTTGCAATGGGACAGGTGGGGGACAGGAATGGTACTGGACGGTTGGGGGTTAAACACCGACCTGCATGAAACAAGACCATCGCTCTACCGTCCAGCCCAAGTGGTTGGACAGAATAAGTGGAAGCTGCAGTAAAAGGCAAACCAAATCCTTGGAATACTCAAATGACCTTTTGACTTTAAAGAAAAGAAAGTAGGTACAACTATAAACCTCTGGTGTGCCCTCATTTGGACACTTGAATTCAAAGATGGAGCCCTCTTCTTTGGCTCTAGAAACAGTTCATTGCCAGGTGACAAAAATCATCCCGAATCAGGTCATACCAGGAAAGATTGAGGTCTAACAACACTGCAAATCAGACATGATGGCTGATAAGAAAATCAGTAGGATCCATGAGGATGATTCAAACCTGCACACTGGGTGCTCCCATGCACACACCTTAGACTACTACACCACATGGTCAAAACCGATGCAACCTGGGTATCCTTAGGATACCCAGGGAACTGAATCCCCCTGAGGCTTCCACTATAGCCGTCAGGGTTTCACATGACTGGGGTCTAGGAGTTCACCTCCAATGCATCTCTTTAAATGCACAACAAAATTACATTAACGTGATGAATCAATGAGAAAATCGGGAGGAGCCATGAGATTAGCTCCTAATTTTGCACCAGGGTACTCCCACGCACACTCCTTGTTCGAATCCTCCTCATGGCTCCTACTGATTTTCTCATTTCTCATCACATTAATGTAATTTCTTTGTGCATGACGGCTGATCTCATCGAAATTTAAAATACTGAACAATATGAAGGATATTGATCCAGACCTATTCCTTAAAAGGTCAGATGTAACACCCAAAGAGCAATGGCTTCAAGCTATAATATAGGACAGTAAACAGATGATTTCACCAATAAGGTTATAAACCCATGGAACCACATACTCACCTTGCCATTTAAGGCCAATGTTTTGGTCTTAAATGCCAAAACATTGATACAATTCAAAATCCAGCTGTACAAAACCATTAAGATGAAATTTGTTTTCTTCAAAAATATTTTTCAAATATATAGAATTTAGTGTCCTCAACGAGGACGCTACAGTCCTAGCCAAGGCCAGTAGTGAGGTAAATTCAGGTGATATTTTTCTTATTGTCTATATACAAGCTGATTATCATAAAAGTTTAATGGAAGGCAATAGACTATGTTTTCTAGTAAATGTCATAGTGCACGTATTAGTTGCCAATACAGTAATTTAACACTTTTTCCCACTGTCATTCACTGCTCTGTGCTTAACATTTTGATTACATACCTGGTTGATACCTGATACCTGCTTGATGGGGTTCTGGGAGTTCTTCTACTCCCCAAGCCCGGCCCGAGGCCAGGCTTGACTTGTGAGAGTTTGGTCCACCAGGCTGTTGCTTGGAGCGGCCCGCAGGCCCACATACCCACCACAGCTCGGTTGGTCCGGCACTCCTTGAAGGAAACAATCTAGTTTCCTCGTGGAGATGTCCACGGTTGTTCCTGTAATATTTCTGATGCTCGCTGGTAGGACGTTGAACAACCGTGGGCCTCAGATGTTCATACAGTGTTCTCTGATTGTGTCCATGGCACCTCTGCTCTTCACTGGTTCTATTCTGCATTTTCTTCCATGTCGTTCACTCCAGTACGTTGTTATTTTACTGTGTAGATTTGGGACCTGTCCCTCCAGTATTTTCCATGTGTATATTATTTGGTATCTCTCTCGTCTTCTTTCTAGTGAGTACATTTGGAGGCTTCCACTAAATACCAGTCCATCAGTCAATCTTAAATTTTTCCCAAAAAATTTCTTTACAGTATTTTGATGTAAAATCATTCAAATATCGTACACCAAAGGTGGACACAACTTACAGTAGTTAAACCATTTATCAGGTGACCAATCCCACGATTGTCACTGTCCATTCCTTCCCCCTGTCCTATCCCAAATCCTGACCCCTTCCCAGTGTTATATAGTCATAATGGCCTGGCACTTCTCCTGATAGTTCCCTTCCCTTCTTGCCTTTAATTTATTCCCCAAATAAATCCCTACCCCGAGTTATGTCAATGTGATTTCTTGTGATTTTTCATGACTAGTAACGTTTTGTGCTGGCACTGTTAGTGATATTGTACATAAGGCTATAATGAAACAGAAAATCAAAGATGTACCTGAACAATTAGAAAGAAAGTATCCTTTACTAAATAACATCTGAGAACACTTTCAGTGTCTGCAGTTATATCCACTGAAGTTTGCAGTGGTAAATATTAAGATGCTTAACAACAACAGTTGGTAAGTACACCATGGAATTATATGTTACATTTGCAAGCTTAATATGTTCCAATTTCTTATTCCCCTAACATAAGAGGCATCATTTGCACTCGCATAAATAAAGAAAAGTAATTAATTATCAAAAGAAGGCACCAAGCTGGGAAGACTATGTAGCACCATCAAAGTTGCAGGATATTCAAAAAGGAGCTAAGTACAGTATCACTAAGGATGCCAATATGAGAGCAAAAGTACCTAAGGTGAGCAATATCAAAGGTATTGGATTCACCAAGGATCCTATCAAGGGACAAATGACCACAAGGGACAGTCAGGAAGCAAGACACACGAACATTCTGAAAATCAGGATATTCAACAAAGATGTATTCACCTAGTTGTGCTTGCGGGGTTGAGCTCTGCTCTTTTGGCCTGCCTCTCAACTGTCAATAAACTTTTTTTTCTCAACCCCCTTCCTCCCCAGGAAGCAGCCCATAACAGCTATCTAACTCCCAGGTACCTATTTACTGCTAGGTAACAGGGGGCATGAGGGTGAAAGAAACTCTGCTCATTTGTTTTCTGCCATCGCCGGGGATCGAACCCGGACCCTAGGATTACGAGTCCCAAGCACTGTCCACTCAGCCACAGGCCCCGCAAATTGTATGACCGTAAGGGATAATGCAGTTCAGACAATAAGAAGCAGGGCAGTGCTACATTAAATGCCCACAAGTTAAATGTGAATGGCCAATATGTAATCTTGCCAGAGCCATTTCCCATGCCAGTTACAGTGGGAGGAGGAAATCCAAGGGGACAGGTTACCCTTAGGAGCACTCAGTTTGTTACCAGTAACAGAAGACCAATGACCGCTGCCAACGGGCACAGATTGAGGAATGAATGACTGGGTAGAAATTGGAATAAGGAATGTCTTTGTGGGAAATAGGACAAGTGCGGATATTCTCCTTAGCGGAAGTGTCTGCACACTCGTTTAAAGAAAAACCAATATGGCTGGAAACCCAGCAAAACCTGACTGTCATGAATCTGCTGGAGATAAAAGACAGTCAATGTTTAATTTTTACTACCACAGGATGGATTAAATAATTCCAGAGCCATGAGGGCACTGCGAGTTATTGTAAGAGAGAGACCCTTGTGTAGGGAGAAATAGCAGTGTTAAATGTTGAAAAACAGTCTGGAACTCTGACCCCTTTCAGATGCACAGAGCATCATCTCAACAGAAAAATGTAATCTCCTAAAAAAAAAAATGTAAACAAAAGGGGATAAAATGGTTAAGAAAAAGCAGATTCAATGCAAGAAAATATAGAGAAACAAGAGTGTTAAATGTAGAAAAACAGCATGGAACATTATAAGACATATAAATGAAGTATTGGGAAATGTGTACGACATGTATAGGGCGGGGAGATTATTGGAACCAGGCAGGCAGGGACATGTGCAAGCCCCTGTCAGTCACTTGGGAGAGGGAGGCAGTGACAACCAGACCTGTGTTGTGGACGGTCTCCAACAAATACGCTAAGTGCAGTATTATAGATGTTTATAGCGGTGCTTCCCCCTTTTCTTTATGAGTTAGAGATAGGAATTTGTGGAAATAAGGATTTTTGGAACCCTGTTTGTAGGGAGAGTGGGGTGTTGTCAATTCAGGTGTATGTGCTCAGCTGTGTGTCACATGAGGGGTTATCCACATTTATTTTGTATATTCATTTGTAAACCCAGGCCCTTTGTAGTGACCTATGAGAAGTGGAATACAGTAATGACCTTAAGTCCCAGGTTGTAGAGGGAGAAGGAACCTCCCTCCCCCCCTCCTTTTTGTCTGTATCAATCCTGTGGTGGATCCAAGTACCCCCCCCCCCTGTTCTAAGAAGTGTGAGGAAATCTGGTATTTGTTAAATAAAATCCTTTTTGTAAAATTGTACCCCAAGGTGTATTTCTTGTCCCATGTAGTTAGAACTGGTGACTATTACTATATAAACCCCTGCACTTCCATTACTTATAAGAAAGTAAGAGCGGGTGTTGTTAGCGATACTTTAGGGTATAGCTTTCAATCTCGTACCTTACATCATCTACAATGACAAAGGAATATTGACAGCGAAAAAGAAGTTAATGAAGAGCATACAAAATTGCATAAAGTTCTGCCATGAGGATGCTAGTCTCCAGGGGCAGGTGGCATATACAGTATAGGTGTAGTCAGGAAAGACACTGGAGTAGCCTACAGCATCAGCAGACTTAGACCCATCTGTGAATATATTAGAAGCCATGTCTACCATGTCTGAGAGGTAGAAGCCTTTGCTATGAGGGTCAAGGTTTTACAAAATTTTTGAAGCGAGACCTTCTATGCGAGGCAAAGATGGAATGACACAAGGAAAAATATAGGTAACATGAACCGAGAATCTTGCAAGCAAGATATCCATACAGAAAAAGGAAGGTGGTGAAAGGGAACAGGGTAAACAGGAGAAGTAATGGTCAAAGCATGGCATAAGCGAGTGAGAATGTTGTAGGGCCTGCACANGGAAAGTCAGCACCACTATACTCCATCAAATCATCCACATCAACACTCCATCATAAAAATAGGAGTATATTGGTCCTTGTGAACTGTTATATACAAACCACTGTACTTGTAAATACAGATGGATTGAATACATTATTCTTTATATTTCAGCAAAACAATTTAGTAGGGTTAAAAATACTTTTTCTCTTCTTATTTTTCAGGAAACAGTATAGACTGTAGCACTACTGCTCCTCCACCTTCCCCAGCATCTCCAACGTTACACACTAATCATGTTGGGACATCAGCTGGTGTTGGGGTGCTACGGAGGTCTAGTGTTCTTTCATCCCCTGTCCCTGCTCGCTCTGCTATTCCTCCACACCTGCCGCCAGTGATCCCACCCTCCTCTGTTCCACATCCCTCCACTTTGCCTGTTGGTTTAGTGCCAGCTGGTCCTCCGTCAACTCCTCCAAGTGCTGCTACTGCTCCATCCCCTCCACCACCACCGCCGCCGCCACCGCCCCCATTAGTATCAGCACCTTCTCTGTCTCAGGTTTCTGTGATCACTAGCTCTTCACCACAATTGGCTTCAATTGTTGCAACAAGTACTACTACCACCGTCAGCTCTCCAACTCGAGTGTCCAATGTTCCCTCCAGTACTCCTAGTGGTAACAACTCTTCCTCCATTAGTATTGTTTCAACCACCACTACCACCACCTCTACCAGCACTAACACATCTGCTGTCACAACTAGCAATGGAGGACCTATGTATAACTGGCAAGCCACCATGACAACTGTAAAAGAGAGGTATGGTGTAATTGGTACAGTATAACAATACACACACACCTTACTTATACTGTTTATATATAAATTACATGTAATGTATCCTTTTAATATTATTGTTATAGTTCTTGCAGGTAGAATCTATACTATAAGTGTGTGTTTGCAGCCCATCCTTTTGTTTTGGTAATACTGTACTTATAGTAACGACAAGGACCATATTAGATATACCGACATACAACACAATTAGAAAGTAGAAATTGATACTAATGAATTTGGACAGACTGGAAAAGATTTTCTATTTATGTTGCAAAGACAAACTAAACTAACCTATCTAGGCCTACTACATGATATCTGAGGCCTAATATAGTACATATGTGTGCTATACTAGGCCTAGTAATATTTAATTGTTTTAGCTTAATTTTTTCTTTTTTTACTCTATAAAGTGAATAGTACAAAATTATACTATCTAATTGCTTAGAACATCAATCTTTTCACTATTGTACTATGGTGCACATAGTTACAAAACTACTATCTAAACAGAAGGATGGGTTGGTGTTTGTCCAAAGTTGGAGTCCAAGAGCTTGAGACTAGTCTCATCCAACTTTGCAGGGGTAATGGTCTGGGGTTAAGAAATATCAGCTTGTGTAACCCAACTACCCATGCAATTTTGTTATGCAGTCTGAAATTAAATTGCTGATGAGTTTTCCATAGAGTTTACCATGCATTTTCATGATTTACCTGAAAACAATGAACTAAATTCATTCAGGCTACAGTGATGAAAATAATGAGCAGGGAAGATGGTTACAGTAATGAAAATATTGAGTAGTGAAGATGGTATATACAGTGAAGATAGTTATACAGTACAGATAGTATATTAATGGAAAGATGTAAGATGATGGGAGAGGGAGGACAAGGGGATGATGAGGGGGGTTGGATGACAAAGGGATGATGAGTTAGGGTGGTAAGACAAGGTATGATGAGGGGGGTGGTAGGACAAGGGATGATGAGGGGGTGGTAGGACAAGGGATGATGAGGGGGTGGTAGGACAAGGGATGATGAGGGGGTGGTAGGACAAGGGATGATGAGGGGGGTAGGACAAGGGATGATGAGGGGGTGGTAGGACAAGGGATGATAAGGGGGGGGGGGTAGGACAAGGGATAATGAAGGGGAGTGGTAGGACAAGGGATGATGAGGGGGGTGGTAGAACAAAGGAGGGGAGAAGAGGTGAAATGCTGTAAAGAAGAGGGGAAATGAAGAGGGAAGAGGAAAAAGGGTGAGATGGATTCCCTCTATATATAGATATAAATGGAAATGTCCTGTCTGTCTGAGGTTGGAGGCCAAACAGGGAAGATGGAAGAAGGGATGAAAAGAGTGGAGGAGGAGGTAAGAGGGGAGAATGGGGTTGATGGGAGAATGAAGGAGGGGGGAAGATAGACTCTCCCAGGCACCGCCTGGTAGCCCCCCCTAGTGTTTTATAGTTGTAACCACTGATTCATTAACTTTATGAAATACTGTTCTACTCAGTATCCTGGCAAAATATAAATGGATTTTATTTGTACACATGTACAACCACCGACTACAAAAGTATTGGGAAGTTGTAAGACATGCACCCAAACACCCTACAGCACTTGTGGTATTATTGGCACAGATATTTCATCAAATCGCTTCAACATGCTAGGGTTGCATGCATCAGAAAACATGTTTTCTGATGCATGTTGGCTTGGGGACCATTCAAGGTTTGACAAAGTTTAACAAGAATATTTCTTCATTTGTAGTTAACTGTTTTACATTTTTTAATTCTACATAAAATGTATCCTTAATCCACTTACTATTGGCATTAGGAAGATGAAAAGTTGAATTTAGTTTACAGTCGCCCAGTACTGTACTGTACTACCCTTGCTGACCCTTCAGGGGTTCATGGACTCCAGGTTGGGAACAACAGTTTTAATACTTGAAGATTTTGTAATATCTTTGGGAAGCTTTTAAGTGAAATTGTGTACTTTAAAGAGGGTAAAATTTCAATGTTAACAAGGCATCAGAATTATAAATTTGAAGACATTTAGCAAATTTCCTTCTTGCAGATTTGCATTCTTGTTCAACAATGAGATACTCAGTGATGTACATTTCCTGGTGGGAAAAGGCGACTCAAGGCAGCGTATACCAGCACACAAGTTTGTCTTGGCAGTTGGCAGTGCTGTGTTTGATGCTATGTTTAATGGACAACTGAGCACTCGCCAGGAAGAAATTGAATTACCTGATGTGGAGCCACAGGCATTTCTTGCACTCTTGCGGTTCCTTTACAGGTTAGCATCTCAATTAATTATTTGATGGGGATATGACGGACCACCACTGTCCCTCCATGCTTAAGTGCTGACCAAATTTTGCTGCTTTTATCTTTAAGCTTAACAGCAATGCTCATAAATTCTCAATTTTTATTTAAAATTTAGATTCTTAACTTTTTATTTTAATTCCACAGTGATGAAGTTCAGATTGGTCCTGAAACAGTGATGACTGTATTGTACACAGCAAAAAAGTATGCTGTTCCTGCCCTTGAGCAAGCTTGTGTGGATTTTCTCAAACGCAACTTGTCTTCTGATAATGCATTCATGCTTTTAACTCAGGTGGGCCAACACTGTGAAGGATGTAGTGATAAGTTGTTCTTCAGTCTTTGGTTTAACATTATTTCTTTATAATTATTGTTGCTATTTATGAAGCCTGCTACATCAATGTGTACTGGTGATTTACTCAGCATTTTTCCAATTTGCATGAGCACTGTGTCTCATTGATGTCATCTAGGGAGCTGCAATATAAACAAATGGTTGCATATTGAGGAATGTTCATAGAATTGTATATTCACTTACATATTTTTTAGGCTCGGGGAGAAAATCATAATCAACATTCTTTCATTCTGCTCAGTCATGTATACTAAATAATACAGTATTTTTTGTATCACTTATTCTTGTCTAAGACTATTTTAATCAAGGCTAAAGATTCTTGGTATTACTAAAATTAGCTTTTCCTAGGATCTATGACACTTGTTTGAGTTTCAATTATTGTCTCCCAGCTGCACAAGCCACTCTTTCATCAACAACTTGGCTATCCTGATCAAATGTGCTAAAAAAACTGTCCAGTTCAAAATCATTTTAACTTTAGTCTAAAGTTATAAATTGCAGCAGTTTGTAGGCCATATGGACAATAGATTGTTACAGATTTTTTTTCCAGGCCCGACTCTTTGATGAGCCACAACTAGCTGCTTTGTGTCTGGAGACAATAGATAAAAATACAGCTGATTCATTAGCAGCAGAGGGCTTCACAGATATTGATAGCAACACACTGTGCTTAGTGCTAGAACGAGACACACTACGAATTCGAGAGGCTAAGCTTTTGAAGCAACAGTCAGGTAATGCTATAATGACATAATCGCTGTTTTGATGACTTCCAGGTTTCATGAGTATATTTAGTGCCATTAATTTAAACTACGATTTTGCTCTACAATAATTGAGCCACAAACTAATTGGCATGATTCATATGTATGGTTGTAAGATGATGGTGTGGTTAGAATGTAAAAAATCCAATGCTAAAGCAAAACAAAAGAAAAGAGACAGAAATAATATGTATGTGATGTTAGGAGACTAGATGGAATAAGCCATAAAAATATCTTAGAGAGAAATGGAATGCTAAAATCAGCAAACCACAAGATTTGAGATGGTTTAGGCATGTTGAATGAATGGATGATGATAGAACAAAAATGCATTCAAGGGAATTAATGGTAGGATGAGAAAATTAAGGCCTGGAGGAGGGTGTACAAACATGGCTAGTGCCTGTGGATATGTTTTCACTTGTCATCCCTATTGGTGGTGCACTAGTAAGATCTTGAATCTTTTCACTTATATTTTTATTATTTATTTATTTACAGTATATACAAGAAGGTACATTGGATTTATGAGAGTACATAGCATTGATGTTTTTACATTTTTGTAAAGCCACAAACATGCATAGTGCTTTGGGCATTTTAATAAAAATTTTCACATTTCTGCTTCTCTTTACTTTTTTCTTTTCTTTTGAGACCTGAATAAATTTAGTTCAAATTAGTAATAATAATAGTAATATCATCATCTTCAGGTGGTCTGAAGCTGAATGTGAACGTGATGGTTTGTCTGTAACAAGCACCAATCAGAGAACAGTTTTAGGGAGAGCATTGTCGTTGGTAAGATTCCCACTCATGACTGTTGAAGAGTTTGCTCAAGGTCCTGCACAGTCAGGGATTTTAACAGATCGGGAAGTGGTTCAGCTGTTTCTCCATTTTACTGTGAGTTGAGATTTTTTTTCATTTTATGAAATATGTATCTAAATACAGTATAACAATATTGATCATTAAAAACCCCATATGGTCTAAATTAAATTAATTAATTATACTCTTGAATTTTCAGGTAAATCCTAAACCACCTGTAAATTTCTTGGATGTTCCTCGGTGTTGTATGACTGGCAAAGAACAGACTGTGTGCCGATTTCAGCAAATAGAATCTCGTTGGGGTTATTCTGGCACTAGTGATAGAATTCGGTAATGTACACTATAGTTTTATCACATACTGATGATTAAAGTATTAACCAGGAATCCTAGACAATAAATAATTTATTGTTAGATTAATGGCTTTTGTAATAAATGATTCTTGTTTTCCAGCTTTATTGTGGATCGTCGCATCTTTGTTGTTGGTTTCGGAATGTATGGGTCCATTCATGGCCCTTCTGAATATGAAGTGACAATCCAAATCATTCACACTGCCACAGGAAAGGTATAGTAACATGGCATTCTATTGAAGTGGTGTGAGTAGTCTTTTATAATGGTGTGATGCTTACATATTAACAAAGTACTGTACAGTACTGTCGTTATTTATTTAAGAGCTTCCTTTGAAAATCTCAGACATTTTGGTATTTTGATTTTCATAATTGTATTTTATTTATTGGTTGAAGTTCTAGTTTTAAAAATAATAAGCAATAATGTTCCCTTTTTGCAGTTTTTAAGAAATATAATGTTAAAATTAAATACTGTTGCTTAAGTCATGTGGCTTGCTAAACTCTTAATGGTAAATATCTGCACACAGCATCATCCTGGGCTAGCTTGCAGTTTGGTTGTTCTCTGCACTGCCATGTTCTTTAAGTAACCATTTCCAAAGTAGCTCAACTTTTAAAAAAACGGCAGTTTTTAAATTTTATATATATTTTAAATTGTGTTTGCAGTACTGTATTAATAGAAAAGTGCTGTATCGTTATGTATGTATAATTGAACGTGATATTCAAACATTTGAATTTCACACAAAACTACAGTAATTTTATTTCCCAACCTTAAGAATTTGCATAACCTATTAGACACTCTTATTACTATTAAATGGCACCAATAATGATTTAATTTCATGATGCACAGAATGATTTTCACAGTCTAACAAGAAATGAACACATGCCATAATCAGTTTTATTCATGGCATACAGTATATTTTTGCTCTACATTATATTAACCCATGTGCCTTTATGCATGAAAAATCCCATATGGTCATGCTGTGACTAGCATTAAAGGCACTGCTACATTTGGGTTGATAAAGGAAAGTTAGAAGATGTATGATTGTAGTCTCAGGTCAAGAGAGATCTCTTATGGCATTGAGTTCCACCTTCCCCCCCCCCCCCCAAAAAAAAAAAAAAAAAAATTGCGCTTCTTCGGTACTCACACAACCA
>WNGS01113158.1:8793042-8825542 GCA_020271785.1 Procambarus virginalis | reverse complement strand
CTGTGTGTAAGAAATGCATATTAATATCTCACATTCTGTTTAATTAATGTATGCTTCACCATTTATATGTGACTTACTTCAGTGTGGTGTTAAATTTTAGGTGTGTGCAAGCAACGACACAAGCTTTACATCTGATGGTACTGTGAATACATTTCGGGTTATGTTCAAGGAACCTGTTGAGGTATTGCCCAATACTAACTACACTGCTTATGCTACATTAAAGGTGAGACTTCACACAATAACTGCAACATGAATTATTCCACATTGCATGATTTTCTTGTGCCATCTTGTTATATTTACTTCTAAATTAAATTTTCAAAACTGTGTAGCATGACTGTAAAGTTTAATTCCTACAATCTTTAAACTTTTGGTAGTATACTTATTTAGTTTCAGGACATAATTTTTAACTTTCCGACCAACTTTTCTGAGGGGAGCCCCTTCGGCTTCCTGGAGCTATCGGGCTAATGTGCAATTCATTAGACCAGGGCATTAGTTATATGAGTTCAGCCAACGGGGGACCATGAGCCAGAACGTGACCCACTCAGAGAGGCACAGGGAGCAATGGCCCTAGAAAACCCCATTGGTTGGGGGTTTTCCTTATCTGCCATCAACTGGGGTTAAGCACCCAAAAAAGTTGGGCATAACAAAACAGACCCCACATGGTAAGAAAATTGCAACCAAAAACCGAACAGAGAGGCAGAACTCCCTCCAATCCCAAGGAAACAAGCAAACCTTACACTCACTCGCCATGCCTTCACCCCTTCCAACCTAGCCATTCTAGTTCGTTAACTAATGCAATCTAGGGCGGTCGTCATCGTTGGCCTTAATTTCTCCTCAGTGTTTGCCTTAGTGGTGTCCTCTGCTTTTCGTGGTTTGGTGGCCAGGTGTACCTGAAGTGTACCAGACTGCATGATGCTTAGGGCCACAGTCCTTAAGTGCCATGTGAGTACTACTCTTGCATGCTAGGGTTCTCTTCCCTCGTGCATGCGGGAAACCATTTCCGTAGGGGTGATTGCTGCTTGGCATTTAGCCTGCCCTTGGGGCTAGCTGGGGTTTCGTGGCCCTTGTTTGGTCTTGGGTGGCCCTTGTTTGGCCTTGGGTGGCCCTTGTTTGGCCTTGGGTAGGGAGTGGTATCATGCTTGTTGGGGTATTAAGGTGCTGTGCAGCCTGCCTCCCTACGCGGCGGCCGGTTCCTGTTTCCGCTGGGGATGTTGTACTTTTGCAGGGTTTTTCTTTTGTTTTCTTTGCCTGATGGGGGATCTGCCTGGTGTTGCTATAGTTCCACTTATTATATTTTGGTGGCCCTCTGCTAGGCCCCTGTGTTTGCACATGTCGCATGGGTTTCAGTGTTTTGATCTCCCCCTTGTTAGCTTTGGGTCTTAACTGGTGAGCAACATCTTGCCCGGGTTTCCCGTAGCAGTCAGCCTTCAGCCTATTGGCCCTGGAAAACCCAGTCGGGTCTCATTGGACCTATGGATGTATCTTTCGAGTTCCACCTTACCTCGTACGAGTTTGAAGGTTGGTGTGTACCCTTGTCTCAGGGTGACAGTCACCGTTTTTGCCTCCGTCATGCTGCCTGTTGGGTCACCGACACTTTTGACCCGGAGTCTTGCGAGTCGTGTTCTCTGCTTTTTCTCCAGTTCTATTCTGATGACATTACTGTCAGGGTACAGGCAGCATCCTCATTGCAGGTTAGGTTCAGGTTGCTTTCCCACCTGGATGCCCTGCCGCTGCCCCACTTTGGTTATTGAGACTCAGACCTGGGGGCGTTAGTCGCTTCGACTTTGATTCAATCTGCGCTCCCTTGTCCTTTCCCTGTTGTTCACCCTTCTTCCTCCCATCTCCGTGCTTCTGGCTCTCAAACGTCTGAGGGTTTCAGAGTCGGGGCAGAGTTTAGTTGGCAATGAGACTGGCAGCTTTGGGGGCTGCCCCATTCAGGTTGGGGACGGAGGCATTCAAGCTGGTTCCTCCTACCGAGGCTTCTGTGTGTGCCACCAGCAGACCTCCCCCTTTTCAACCTTTCCTCTGGACTCTATCTTTTCTTTAGGGGTAGAGGATATAGAGGAATGCTCTGCCCTGGGTCCCGACTTGGGGGATCCCGGGACTGGGGAGGAGTCGACCTGGGGGCTTTTGGCCCCCTTTGATCCTGCTTGCAGGATCAAAGCAGGGCTGCGTACTGGCTCCAACCCTATTCGGGATTTTCTTCGCAGTTATGCTGCGGCACGCCTTCGGATCTGTCACGGAAGGCATTTACCTCCGGACCAGGTCGGATGGAAAGCTCTTTAACCTCGCCAGGCTGAGAGCCAAGACGAAGGTTCGGCTGAGGTGTCTGCGCGACTTCCTTTTCGCCGACGACGCAGCAGTCACTGCCCACTCAGCCGAAGACCTCCAACGGCTCATGACCCGCTTCAGCGAGGCCTCTCAGGCTTTCGGACTCACCATCAGCCTGAAGAAAACACAAGTCATGGGACAAGGAGTGGACTCCCCACCTGACATCGGCATCTCCGATTCCAAACTGGAAGTCGTTCACGACTTCGTGTACCTGGGCTCCACAATCTCTGACTCCCTCTCTCTTGATACGGAGCTAAACAAACGCATCGGTAAGGCATCTACTACCATGTCCAGACTGACAAAGAGAGTGTGGGCCAACAATAGGCTGACTGAATATACTAAGATTCAGGTTTACAGAGCCTGTGTCCTGAGCACTCTCCTTTATGGCAGTGAGTCTTGGACACTCCGCGCCCGTCAGGAAAGACAGCTGAATGCCTTCTACATGCGCTGCCTTCAACACATCTTGGACATCACCTAGCAGGACAAGGTGACAAACAACAACGTCTTGGGGAGAGCAAGAATCACCAGCATGTACACAATGCTGAAACAGAGACGAATGCGCTGGCTCGGGCACGTTGTGCGAATGGGCGACGGCAGGATCCCCAAGGATCTCCTGTACGGAGAGTTGATGCAGGGAAAGCGTCCAACAGGCAAGCCCCAGCTACGGTACAAAGACGTATGCAAGAGGGACCTGAAAGCCATGGACGTCGATCTTGCTATATGGGAGACACTGGCTGCAGACCGTTCAGCCTGGAGGCAGTCTGTTCAAAGAGGTCTCTCCAAGTTCGAGGAGTCACTTGTCAAGGAATCGGAGGCAAAGAGACAGAGAAGGAAAGCCAGTAGCCAGGAAGACAGACCAGAATCGGACTTTGTTTGTGCTCGGTGTGGGATGGACTGCCACTCTCGGATTGGCCTCATCAGTCACACCAGACGCTGCACCAGGATTGACAACCAGAGCGCAACTCCATAGTCTCCCGAGACTGAAGGATGCCTACTACTGATCCTGCTTGGGTGTTGGTGCCCTCTTCACGGGGCTTGTTGCAAGGGGAGGGTTTCTTACCCCCCCCCCCTTTTCCTGTATAAGTATGATTTGGGGTCGGCTCCTCCCCGGGTTCTGTACCACAGCTCCTTAGGGTTCCTCAGCCCTGTCCTTCCGGAGGTTTTCTGCCTCTTGTATCTTCCCTCGGGAGGCTCTTGCTGCATACCTCGTGTGAGACCCAGATTCCACCTCCATGATGGATCCATCCTTATTTGAGTTTGATTCTTCTTCCCTGTATAGGGTGCATTTGAAGGTTCCAGAGCCTTCCTGGCTGACAGACAGCCCATTCTTTTCGTTGGGGGGCATAGAGTGGGTTCTGTCGGTCCTGCACGCTTGAATGGCAAGAAACATCTACCATTCTGCAGGTTTACCTGGGGGGCGAGTTGGAGCACTTAATGCTTGCTTGTTCGCCCCTGTGCTTTCTCGGGATGTTGGCCTTGTCCAGCTGCATGTGCAGGTTACTACCCTTTCGGCATCCTTGGTTGCTGAGGATTTGCATGCCCGTGGGCATTTGGCTTCGGTCTTGCACTTCTTTTTCCTTCTCGAGCTGTCTTTGATCTGGCTTCAGGAGGATGTGAAGGCGTCGGCCGGGCGTCGGTTGCACTGTTGAAGCAGTTTGCACATATCCTGAAGGAGGCGGTGTGTCTGTTCTTTGCTTCTCGCCTTGCGTGTCGACAGGCTGTGCTCGCTCTCTTTGGAATCTGCTTGGGCCCTAGCTCTTAGGTTTTTGTCACTGTTTTGTCCGTTGCTGTTTGCGGAGTCTGCTATCACGCAGTTTCTGCAGGCGGCTTCGTCTAGTTGTCGTCCTATGTCGGACTTGTTGGTTCTCTGGGGCGTCTGTTCTCGGTCTTCTCAAAAGTGTCGTGCCAGGGCTTGGAGTTCCGCTGGTCGAGGTGGGCCATTGGTGCCAGCTTCTAAGCCGACATTGTCTTTGGAGCCAGCATTGTCTGGTCAGTGTGAAGATCGCTCTGTTCATCGGCTGGCTTCTTGTAAAAGGCGTCGACCATTTGCAGTTCGCCCTGTTGACAGGGCAATGAGGGGAGGCTTGCTCTGTTTGCTTGCGCTTGGTCCTATGATTTGTGGCCGTTTTCGCTCATGTCATCTGGCCTGTGGTGGCGTTGGGTGGCTCCTGTTGGAAATATCCAACACTTATTTACTAATCCTTAATACAATAGGATGTATTTCCTGTATTAGGCATCATAATCATTCAATACTCATTTACTAATCCTTAGTACAACAGGATGTTGTACCTCTTCGTGTCGGTGTGGTTGTGGTGTTTCATGATTTCTGTGGCACCCTTCACTGATTGTGGAGCCTTCATGGTGGACACCCTTCGGCACGTCTGGTCGAGGTGGGATTTCCTGTACCTCTTCCCCAGTCCGGCAGTTGCTGCGGGTTCTAGCTCACTTGGACTCTTTCCACTGAAGAATCATCCTAGTGGCCACTTGATAGCGGGCCCAGCCTTGGTTCAGGCACTGCTTGCTCGGTGTCCACGCCTGGGGCGTTTTCCGCAGATCGGCCTCTTTCAGTAGCTCGAACAAGTCCGGTACACAGCTGGTTTGGTTTTCACCTCCGCTCTTCTCGTCTGGTCTTCTTGACACGGGTTTATCACCATTTGTATGGTGATCAGGTGGCTTTCTTGAAGGTGTCCCACCTGAGAGTTTTGTTTTGGGGACAGTTTGAAGTTTCCTGGCATTCTTTCCACCATTTTCTCTTTGTAGGTTGTCTTCTATTTCTGATGGGCTTGTCTTAGTTCTTTCTATCTTAGCTCTTTCAGGACCATCATTTAATGCCTACTACTGTCGCCACCTGAGCCATCTTGGTCTTTGGACAGGGTGCTCTCCTATCTCTCTTCTTGGTTTGTGGTGGCCCCTTCAGTTCAAGATTGTATTTCCAAAGCTCTGTTTCTGTTGGCATTGGCCTCTAGGGGACGGGTTGGTAAGCTTCATGCTTTCCTCCGGTGCAGGGGTTTCTGCTCCTTCAGTCCTGGTAGGCGGTTTGTTCGGTTGCAGCCTTCTCCTTCTTTTCTGGCGAAGAACGAGATGGCTGCTTTCCGGAGGGGTCCTAGGGTTATTGTTGCTTGGTTGGTCAGGCTGGGGGTGCATCATGTGTTGTGTTCGGCTATGGCTCTTCGCTGTTACCTGCGAGCATTGGCTGCTGTGGCCGGGGATGTACTTTGAGTTGATCTGGTTTCCCTCGTTCCCTGTTCCAGGGCTCGGGGTCTCCCAGGTCGTCTGCAGGGTTATTAAGTCTAGCCAGCCTGCGATCTGTCCTCGTGCCCATGACGTTAGGAAGTTTGCTGTGTTGGCTGCCGTGTTTGGCAATATGTCGTGGGCTGATATTTGGGTGCGGGGATTTTGGAGGTCGAACAGGTTCCTGGCCGCCTTGTATTTGGTTAACGTTCCTGGGCCTGGGGGTTCTGTGTTGTTTTGGGTCACAGGTTGCAGCCAGTTGTCTTAACTTCGAGTTGAGGAGTGTGTGGCGGCCGCCTCCTGGGTAAATCCCTCTTTTACTTATCTTTAGTTATGCACTCCAGGGAGCCGAAGGGGCTTCCCAAAACCAGCGATGAATGTAATGAAACGCCTATTTCTGGGTGAACCCCGGAGGCTTCCCAGCAACCCTCCTCCCTCCAGTCGGTGGTTTTCACATTTTGATTCTTAGCTTCTGAACTAGAATGACTAGGCACGGGGGGGGGGGGGGGGAGGACAAGCGACGCAGCAAGGGAGTGTGACATTTGCTTGTTTCCTTGGAATTGGAGGGAGTTCTGCCTCTGTTCAGTTTTTGGTTTCAATTTTCTTACCATGTGGGGTCTATATTGTTATGCCTACATTTATGGGTACCTAACTCCGCTCAATGGCAGATAAGGAAAACCCCCTAACCACAGGGGATGGGGGTTCCAGGGTCATTTCTTCCTGTCTCTCTCTCTGAAAGGGCCAAATTCTGGCTCGTGGTCCCTGGTAGGCTAAACTCCCATGACTAATGCCCTGGTCTAATGAATTGCATATTAGCCCAATAGCTCCAGGGAGCCTCCAGGGCTCATCCAGAAAATGGTGTTTCATTACATTTAACGCTGGGTTTTTAGTATTTCTGGTGTATAATATAAAGGTTTATAATTTATATTAACATTTCAGTTATGTGAAAGGCAAATTGGCTTATAGAAATCATGAACAGGTTTTACAAATGACCAAGGCAAACTATAACATTGGCAGACAGTTGAAATATCTATGGAAGATATTTTTTGCCCACCCACCCTCAAAGAAGGGAAGTTATTTAAGCAATCTTGGTGGAGATAAGAAAAATCCTGTGGCAATGCTTAGGACGTTTTTTTCACCTTATCTTGTGGTTAGTTGTAATATACAACTAGGTGTGGCATTCCATTCATTGTTTCTGGGACTTTCCTTGTGAATACAACCATGATAACTTTCTAATGAAATAACATTTTATTGATTAAAAAATGGAACAGTAAGTTGTTAACAATTTCATATGCTATACATTAATTGAGTGTACTGGGAATTGAAGTAATTCTTGGGTACACAGTTTAATCAGTTAGTTTGAACTTGAACAGAAGAAATTGTACCTTAATTCATTCTTAATTCCATTGGCAAATATTTCATTATTGAAGCAGTTCGCAGTCGGCTACACAGTTATTTCTTACCTTTTGATTGATTATTAATCTTCTTTTTTTTTCACCCCTCTAAATTTCTCTCCTAAATTTTGCATTGTCTTCTTAATCTTTGTGCTTCCTCTCTTAAGTGCCTACTACTGAGCTAAACATTATTTTGACACATTCTGGGTGATAAGTGCTGCTGACTGATCTACAGTGCTTGTATTAAGGCCCATTTGTTGGAAGTAGAAGCCTATTTGAGCACTGATGTTTTGTAAAATGGCTTATTGGAAGTAGATTCAAAGGGAAAGATTATAGCAGTGATAATTTTTAACATCACTCCTGATTTTATAAAGGTTCTTGCATCCTAATACTGTTATCATGCAGTGAATGCTGATTGTTAATTACTGTCATTTGGGTTAAAACTATCATGATAGTGCTATTATAATGTTTTTATATTGTTTTATATAATGTTAATACTTAAATATTTTACATTTAGGGCCCAGATTCACACTATGGGACCAAAGGAGTGCGTAAAGTAGCTGTGGAATGCCCGTCTGGAGATAGGGCAACTTTCCAGTTCACCTACGCTGCTGGCAACAATAATGGTACATCTGTTGAAGATGGGCAAATCCCAGAGATCATATTTTATACTTAAATGCATGGTATATCGTTTATTAGGCATAGATCTCATACTTCAAGTTGGTTTTGTTTCCCAGGTAGTTAGTGGTTTATATGTGCAGTTTTTATAGCAAAAAAAAAAAAAATTGGGGCTAAATATATTAACTGAAAAAGAAAAATTTTATAAGCTGCTCAGATACTTAAAATCACTAATAAGGAACGTCCTGTAAGAGTATGATTGTTATCAATGCAGCCAGATTGCACTAATACATTTGCTCAAACATACATTATTTATATTTATTTTAAGCTGTAAACAGTCTTTCTTTATGAAAGATGACTTTGGTGGCATTTATTTACTGTTCATGTCAGAATAATGCATTTAGAGTTTTTGGTAGATTGAACTGATTGAACTAATATAAAAGTTTTCATAAATGCATATTTTTTAAAGATTATGTCAATTAATACAGGAATCAGAGGTGCTGTAATTATTCACTATTAGATTAGTTGACCAAGCTGGTAAACAGTTCTATCAGTATTAATGAGTTTATATGAATTTTAAGAATACAAGTATGGTATTTAATTAAAGTATGGTACAATATTAAAATTCTTTGTGTGTACAAACAATGAAGTAATTTCAAAATTGTGCTCTATAATATAATGTACAGATATACTGTAAATCATTAATATGATTTGAAGCTTAAGAATTGTGCAAAGAATTTCTGCAAATAATTTCCATGACATGGTGAATGTTGGATTGATATCACTGAGGTGTCAGTAATGGGATATACAGTATTACTAGGAGTGATATATTTTATTACAAATTGGTAATTTGTTTCTAATACAGTATTTAAAAATGTGGAATAAATAATAAGAATTAAACATTTGTCTTGGGACAGGGACACACAGGTCTGGACTAAGGATATAGCTGAACTAAACTTTGAGTAAACCAAAGAGATTATATCATCACCACCTAATATGATATGATTAGGTGGATATAATTGACCACCTAATTATATCACCACAAACAATGAAATCTTGGTAAAGAAACGTATAGCTATTCAGCATGTATGAAAAGGTTAAACTAGTTGCTTATAAGTCTGTTGTAAATTTATACAGTGGCACCTCGATTAACAAGTTTAATCTGTTCCGGCACCGAGCTCGTCATGTGGAAAACTCGTCTTGCGAAACAACAACAAAACTGTCGTAAAAGGTGTCCGAGAACCAGCGGAAACACTTGTTAATCGAGGAAAAGCTCGTTGGTAGAGACATGTTCTGTGAGTGGCTAGCTCGTTACTCGAAATGCTCGTAGATAGAGCCGCTCGTTAATCGAGGTGCCACTGTATACCCGTGTTCCTCAATGCAATGATTATTTGAACTAAATCTTCACAAATAGTAATATCAGGGCCACATATAGATGGAAGTTACCACTTTGCCTGGTCCGACACGACAGGCCCAGCCTACCTCAAGGTCGGCCTGGTATTTCCGGTGAGCGTTCACCCGCATTAAAATGTGTGTACTCTTTTTTCAGTTTTATCAGCTCAATTTTCATGCTATGTCGTTCATTTTGGAATCAATTTGTTTGCAATAGAATGCTATAACGGGATATATGCATATAAGGGAAAATGGAAAAACAACATTACCAATACCATAAAAATAAAGTACATGGTCATGTGAAAAGTACGGCTTTTCGTCATTATTTATACTTGTTATTCGTTCCCGACATTATTTGTTACACTATTTCATTCGTTTTTGTCTTACTTCCTTCACATATGTGCTTCTACAACAATGTCATATGTATAAGAAAATAAACATGTCTGTACTTACCACCCAATGATGTTGGTAGAGCACGAGTTGAGCATTAGGTTGAACCACTCCTCCTGCTCCAGTTAAATGTTTCCTGAAGTTTCTCAACCCATGTTGTGTAGGTGGAGTCGATGGTGGGTAAGCATTACTGCTTATCCACCCGGTATGTCCTCTTGCGATGGTACAAGCTGGAGCATGGTGCAGGACACAGTGCCACACCACACGACTTGCATTTATACCTGGTGGTACCAGACTTGTAGCAGACACGACACTTCAGATCTTTCTCGATGCGAACTAAGGAATGGTTCAAAGTTCTGTTCAGACATTTGGGTTTATCCACAATACGAGGTCTTCTCCTAGCAGCAGCACCACTAGGAGTTGTCTGAACCTCGTTCAGATGAGTCGGATGATTCTTCATTTCGAGGTGAAGAAGGGAAGAGTGGCCGCCTCACACCTGATGGCCCGGGGGATGCAAACATTATCGCCAGTAGATCTGCTCTCATCCTCATGTACATCACCAGCATGTATAATGTCATTTTGGAGAGGCGAATTCTTATGCTCAAAGTTCAACAGTGACTAAATTATTACTTCGTGGAACTGAATCAATGAGAGTTTCATTGTACCAGTTGTGTAACTATTCAGTCAATCATCCATGATTGTTGGCATGATCATTACAGATAATAAACTGCATGCTTGTTAAAAGTGATCTTTCCCTTTGGTCTTCCTCCTACCACCGTAATAGGCAATGGGAAATGACTTTGACTAGGATGCATATAGGTCTTGCTCACCTAACTCATTGTCACTTAATGGAACAACACCCTGATTCCTTTTGTTCAGACTACATTGTCCCACTTAGTTGTGCACCTCCTTATCGATTACCCTGATTTGGGGGATGTTTGTCTTGGTTTCGTAGTGTCCTTATGAGTTGTTTATCTCATTAGACTCCGTGGTAAGTCTTATACCTTGATATCATTTGTCTTGTGGCCTGTTCTCATATTGGCATCTTAAGTGGCATTTGGCTCATTTTGAAGAACCTGTGACACCGATGGTGCTATATAGTCGTCCCAGTTTTGCGCCTTATTTAATAATTACTTGTTTGTCCCTTGTTAGAAGCCTTGGTGAATCTGATATCTTTGATATCATTTGCCATATGTACATTTTTCTTGTATTGGCATCTTGAGTGATATTTAGTGTCCCAGACGGTGCTACATAATCTTCCCGCTTGGCACCTTTTCTTAATTACTTACTTGCCACCTTGTGTTCAGTCCTCTTATTTATTCCAACTACTGTACAATGCTGAATGTTCATTTGAAAGTTACATTAAGTCGCCCTCCTTGGATATTGGCACAGTACAGTGGGACTCTTTGATTTTATGGATCTATGGGTAGACTGGATTGCTTCAACCCAGTTGACTAGGCTGTACTCTGGTACAGCAGCAGAAAGCAGAATTATTTTGATCAAACATGGGAATCTGTTTAGCTGAGCAGCATTACTTCAAGAATGTGATGCTTGATACAATTAAAAAAGCTCAACAAAATATTTATCAGTTAAGTTTTCCAAATAATTTTGGTATCAAACTATGAACAAAATTGTTAAACTAATTACATCATGATAATTGTGGGAAAAATGGGTTAAAATAGCAAAGATCGGAATTGTTATAGAAAAAAATGGTGTGGGTTAAAATCTCAAGTGTAATTCCATCTTTCATCATTATTCCATATTTAATTTTTAAATAAATTCTTCTTCCCAGATATTAAAGTTGTCTTGGTACTCAAATGTGTTAATTCATAAACCAAAATTCTAAATAATTAAATAATTGTTCATTTTCTGGGGGGAGCCCCTACGGCTCCCCGGAGCTATCCTTGGCCGATATGGATACCCTAACTATTTTGCATCAGTCGATGTGGGTGGAGTTCTAGGCCTACCGGGGACCACGAGCCAGAACCTGGCCCCCTCAGAGAGGCACGGGGAGCAATGGCCCATAGGGGGGGGGGCTTCGCCTCTCGCTCTTCATCCCATCCGTGCCCCGTTGCTTGGGGGTTGTCTGGGGTGCTGCTGTACTCTCCTAGTTGTGTTTGCGGGGGTTGTGCTCTGGCTCTCTGGTCCTGCCTCTCCACAGTCAATCAACAGGTGTACCGATTCCTGAGCCTATTGGGCTCTATCATCTCTACACTTGACTCTGTGTATGGAGTCAGCCTCCACCTCATCCCTTCCTCATGCATTCCGTTTGTCAACCACTCTGACACTAAAACAGTTCTGCAGGTGAGTTGGTGCGGTTTGGCGTTTCCTTCATCCTGACTCTGTTTTGGCCGTAGGCATGGGTGTACGTACGTACTTGTGACAGTGGTCCATATTGCCCGAGGTGCCTGCTGCTGGGCTATTTGCCCATATTGGGCTGCTCTTGTTCTCTCCACCTGATTCCTTCCTCGGTTCACGGGTGTCTGCGGGTGGCCTCTTGGCCCTTTCGAGGCGACCCCTGCCTGTACTCCTGCCCCTCTCCTTTGCTTGTCTCACCTGGCTTGAGTTCGGGGCCCCGCCTCCACCTTGTTCCACGGTGCAACGGTGGGGGTACGTTTCCTGTGTCGAGGGTGTTGTGTGCTTGCGGGGTTGGGTTCTGGCTATTTAGTTCCGCCTCTCCCCTGTCGTTTGCCTGTTGAGCGGTTTCTGTGCTTCATGGGCGCTCTCGTCTCTGCTCTTGGGGCTGTGTATGGGATCAGCCCATGTTGGGCTGCCCAATGTGTTCCTTCGGTTGCCTGTTACACTGCACACGTTTCTCCTACCATCCCTGTGGCTTGGTTGGGTGCTCGGTTTCCGCCTGTGTCCCCTTGTGTGCCGCTCATGTACGATTTATCTATCTTCTTTGTCGCTCCCTCGGGGAGTGTGGGGACGTTTTGCTGCGGTTTTGGTACTGCAGCTGTGTGTCGGGGTTGGTTGTGGCATTATGTTCGACCCTTCCGTGCTCCTTTTGGGGCCCTCCTTCCTTGTCGGTCTTGCTGTGCTGGGCCTGGTTTTCCAGGTTCCTTGGATTCTGTTTTGTCCTTGCCTCATTGTGCTGGTTGGGGATGAGCTTGGGGTCTTCGTCTCGCCCCTCGCTTTTTCCTCCGGTTTCCGTTCAAGTTCCGGAGCCTAGTGGGCTCCCTTCCTTGGTGTTTTTCACGGCTGCCCCGGGGTTTTCTTGACGCTGGGGCTTTGAGGGACAGCTCGGCCCCGGGCCTGCAGGGTGGGTTCCCGGGGCTGGGGTGGTGCTAACGTAAGGGGCCTTCGGCCCCGTTGGTCCCCGCCGGGGTCTTTCTACCCCTCTGGGCCAGGCTTACGGTTTTGTGGTGTGGGGTTTTTCCGTCCCCCCGCTCCGCACGTGCTTTGTGGGCATCGGTCCCTCCCTGGGCTCGGTTTTCCTTGTCCAGCGTGCCCGTTGTTTCCGTCCTGTCGGTGGGTGTTTTTCTACAGTCTTCGCACCTTTTTCCAGGACGGGCCTTCTCAGTCATGTCCCCCTCTTCTTGGGGTTCTGCATGACTTTTGGTCTCGGGTGCGACGGAGTTTTTGTGCCTTCGTTCTTTGTTTGCTGCTTTTGTTTTCGAAGGTTTGGGACTGTTTTGGGGTAGCCTTGGTTGCTGCACCCAATTGCCGTGGGAAAGGAGAAAGCGGATAAACAGAGGGGAGTTCAACACCCACTGTGTGACGTTGACATGTCAGTCAGTCCGACCAGCGCAGGTCAGTCCTAGCGCCGTATACTGCATTGGTCATCTGTTGGGGCTCGTGACACCCGTCAACGACATCTTTCTTCCTTGTCCCCGTCGCTCCGTGGCTTCTGGCACCCACACCATAGAGAGAATGCAGCCGGCGATGACACTGCTGCTCCTCTCGTTGACGGGGCCGGCGCCTGCTACTCTGGCGGCGTCTTTGTGCTGGGTTTTCCTTGACACACTTCCCAGTGGGCCCCTCCTCCTTCACTCTCCTGTAAACGTACATGTACGTGTGCGGCGGAGAATGAAAGGGCAGGAATAATGAGAGAGTGGGAAAGTGCAATTCTGTGTCTTCTAACCCCAGTCAGCTCTTTCCCATTTTCTGGTACGTCTGTCGTCATTCGGTTGAGCTTCCCTCCGGTCCTTTCTAGGGCTTGTGGGTCCTCTTCCCGGCAGTTTCTGGATGTTTGGCCTTCTGGTTCTTTTGTGCATATATCTCCTCTTCGCGCTGTCTCGGCGCTCCTCGTTTTCCTGTGGGCGATTTTGCTCCTTTTCCTGAGTCTTCGCTCCTGCCCTTCTGCCTGGGGTTGGTGCGGGGCGGCTCCTTATGCAGGTTCCTTCCCTGTCGGCTGCACTTGTTGTGGTGGCCTTGCACGCTTGTGGCATTTTGGTTTTGGTCCTGCGTTTTCTTTTCCCTCCTGGGGCTGTCATAGGATTGGCTTGCAGAAGGTGTAGAGGCGCTTGGGACTGTTCCTGGGTCTTGCACCTTGGTTTCTGCTGCTAGGTTTCGGTATCGATGTTCCTTCTGTGCCGTTTCACAGGCTGTATCATGCATTGTTTCACCTCCGGCCTGTTTCTGCACTGCCTGTGCCGTCCAGGACTTTGGACAGGGTGCTCTCCTGTTTTTCTTCTCCTTGGTGGTTGTGGCTCCTCAGGGCCAGGTTTGCTTTGCCTCGGCTATCTTTTGGCATTGGCCTCTGGGGGTCGTGTGGCAGTGCTTCATGCTCTTCTCATGCGCAGTGGTTTCTTGGCTCCTATGATCTTGGTCATAGTTTTCTTCGTCTGTGGCCGTTTTCCCTTTTTCTGGCAAATGTTGTGCCTGCTGCTTTCCGGAGGGGCCATTTTGGTTGTTGTCTTGACTTCGTGTTGAGGAGTGGTTCACCGACCGCCTCCCGGGTATGTCCCCTTGTTTTCTTAGGTAGTCTTTGGTAAGGTAGCTCCGGGGAGCCGTAGGGGCTCCCCCCAGAAAACCAGCATTGAATGTAATGTAACGGCATTTTCTGGGTGAGTCCCGGAGGCTCCCCGGCATCCCTCCCGCCCACCGGTCGGCGGTTTTTCGTGGTTTTGATATCCAGCCTCGGAACTGAGGTGTGGATAGCCGGCGCGGGGGTCTGGGGCTCCCCCTTCCCCCTCCCGGGGAGGGGGGAGCTGCGCAGACATGCGGCGCGGCTCGTGTGTGACGTCATGCTTGTTAGTTCGTTTTCCTGGGGGAGTTCTGTCCACTCGTTTGTCAATTTTTGCGGTTAACCAGAATAGGGGTTTGTTTTGTGGCGCTTACCTTTCTGGGTGCCTGTCCCGGTCGATGGCAGATATAGAAAGCTCAAAATCACGTGTGCATTTCTATGGGCCATTGCTCCCCGTGCCTCTCTGAGGGGGCCAGGTTCTGGCTCGTGGTCCCCGGTAGGCCTAGAACTCCACCCACATCGACTGATGCAAAATAGTTAGGGTATCCATATCAGCCATGGATAGCTCTGGGGAGCCTCCGGGACTCGCCCAGAAAATGGCGTTTCATTACATTCAACGCTGGTTTTTTTATTCTTCATTGTTAACTCGAAATCCCACATAGACTTAATTTATGAATGGAAATGCTTTGGAAGAATTCCAATAAAGTGGTGTGGAAATATTACATTACATAATGAATATAATGTTAAAAGTATTTACCTTGTTTTAAGCTTATTCCTAGTAACACAAGGCAATGGGAAGGATGGTACATTTGCCATAGGGAATGTTCTGTTTCAGATATTAGGTATTACATGTCAAACTACATATGTTTAACCACCGTGCTGCGCAGAGTTTATTGAGAAATTCCCCCGGTGCGCATGAAATGAAGTGTTCCCAAAAAATTTTTTTTCTTCGTAAAATGATAAATTCCCTTCCCTGAACATGTCTATGTAAAAATAAATACCAAATTCCACTTACTTTGGCTGTAGGGACGTAGACAAAGTGCGCTGTGACCTGGGCCTGGTCGCCCGTGCGTGACTCGCCCAGACACGGTCGCGCGGGCCATTCAAGCACCGGGTGTTGCCACAAATATATTTTCAATTATTTGTTTTATGTATTTAAAATGCGGTTTTATTTGTTTTTTTATCGTATATGATGCATATTTGTGTCCTTTACAATATGCATACAGTAGAACGTTCATAATGTTCCATGGAACTGTGATACATGTGTCAGTAATGTGTCCACAATAAATGTTTATTGTCGCAATATTACCTGTTAAAAATTCACTAAAATTACAATATGTACAGTTTCACACACTATTTACACAGTAACACACTGTATTACACACTCAGTACTTCGGAAGTGAATAATAATCAACGAAGTAGCCCAAGGTACACAGCGCGACTTCGCTCTCAGTGCACCAGGTACAGATAAATTTTCGCTGCTTGTTTCTTCATTCTGTGTGCTTGCAAATAACGCACTCACGTACACCCTTGGCTTTAGTACTTGTAGGTTGTATGTAACCAAGCTTGTAAAGCATAAGGTAGTATTGAAAAGATTATAGGAAAAGATCAATTTGTAAGATAGTCTTGAAAAGATCGCTTTGTATGGTCCCACACAGGAAGAGATTCAGCATACCTCAAGAGTGTCCATCAGTCAGGAAGAGATTCAGCTAGCCTCAAGAGTGTCCGTCAGTTGGGAAGAGATTCAGGCATCCTTGAAAATATCTATGGAAAACACCAAAATGGAAGCCGCTAACACTGTTCATCTATGCCATTTGTATCAGATGCATCATCACTGAACGCAGAAAACGATTCATCTAAGTATCATCTAAATAAATAGCATAGGATTGCAAGAGTGACGCTCAGAGCCTCAACTGGATACGCTCGCTGTATCGTCCTCATAGGTGCTGTATCACTTGCATCCAACCTTTGTGTTAGGTCCTTATTGCGCCTGGCTTCCCCAACATTATGACCCTTATGTTCTTCAAACAATAAGGTTTGAATTTCACCGACAGAGCATTATCTTCAACACCGCGTCCGACAGGTGTTTGGGAGCCAGAGGCGCGTGCACCACCCATGGTTGCTCATTCAGTACTAACCCAGCCAGCAGCCCCAGGGCATTCTGGGATTTTTTTCCAAGATGGCTGCCTCTCACTGGAGGTCCTAAGAGTCCATTTCGTACACAACCAACCTCGTACACATTTAGAATTGGTTACGAAAAATCAAAACGAGTTTTCTCGGTTGGCGCAGTTTCCTGCCGACCGAGAAAACTCGGTTGGCGCAGTTAAGTGGTTAAATCTAGGAATAATTACACTATTTTTCTAATATGATTCAAGATTGTAGAAAAATATACCAGAAAAAAAAGTTAACATAGTGTGTAATATTTTAATTTATTACAAGTTTTCCAAATTCCAGAGCATTTTTATTTAAATTTTTTTATTACTTTTCATATGACAATTATCATTTCTTATTATGGTCGACAGTGTTGAGTCGAGTCTTGTGGCCCTTGAATCCTTTAGGCCTTGTCCAGTTGTGATCGAGTTCGGACACTGATCTGTACAGTCAAGTTTTGCAGGGATCCCATTCATATTTGTTTTGTCTCTAGTAATATTGTAAATGCTGCTGCTAAAGAAGCTGCTTATTCACGTCTTATTTCTTAGAAATGAGTTCCTTATAATTTAACCATAATGCAATCCACAACAATTAAGAATAGATGGTTCGCTATTCCGAATAACAAATTACATACTGTAAAGTGTAACCATTTTCCGTAGCCTTCCTCCTGTTACTGAAACAGGAAAGAGAAAAAGTCTTCGGCTAGGTCACGTATTGTCCTCACATGATGGATGGATGGAACTCAATATGATGGAACAGAGACCTGCACCTTATTGTCAGAACTGCATTGTTCCATTCCATTAATGGACATGCACCTCATCAAATGTTCCAATTTTCAGGACAACTGAAAATTTTGGTTCCACATTTCCTTTGAGTCATACGTCTTTTGTTAAAATTCATGATGAATCCGATTCTTTTGACATTACGGTACCTGTCTTGTGTTTTTCGACTCTCGTATTGGCATCTTGAATGATATATTGTATGTAGGACCTCTTGAAATATTCTGTAACGGAGTGCACTATCAAGTAAAGATAGTGAATGAGTCATGGATGACTTTTTTGGGAGGGGGGGTGTTGTAGAATATTTTCATTATAGAACTAAGGTATCATGACTGGAGGCAATTACATCTCAAAGATTATAAAAAAATTGAAATTAGTATGGAACTAAAGGTAAGGCTTTGTTCAATGCTGAAGAATAAATGTACATTGTCAGAGACTTTGGAAAAATACTGCATATTGTAAGAAAAATAAAGCGCTTGAAGAAAAGAATTGGATTAACATTTCAACGCTCTTAAAATTACTTTATATTTGATTGGAGAATATATAAATGTAAGTTATTTATAGATAGGTGAAGATAATATAGAATAAAGGAGTGATTTAAAATTGATGTTTTGGAGGTTTGAAGAAAAAGAAGAAAGGGGAGGTTTAGTATTAAGAAAATGAAAGAATGAATATTAGGATAAAGAAAGTACTTTTCACAGATATATTGAGGTGAAAAATAGGGAGACAGGAGGTGGATGAGTGTGTAGGGAAACATCAGAGCAATGAAACTCAAGATAAATGAATGATTTTTCAACTAACTTGAAACTAGTTAGAGAAATTATAATGAATACCAAGACTTGTGCCTAAATGTGTTGGTGTCAATTATTTGAGAATAATCCCTGCAAACATTTTTAGTTTTGATATTACTGTAATGCTTTTTAAGTTACAACACTATAAACATTGTAGCAACATAAAGTAACACTGTAGCTACATTGTGTGTTTACTGGGGCAAATATAAGTGTAATACTGTATGGTATGTACAGTATATATATGTATGAATGTAGATATATATAATATTTATACATACATACTGTATATGCAACAACGATCACAAAAACACTGATCCAAGTATGCGAAAAAAGCACATGTGAAAAAGAGAATGCTAAATGCATTTTGGCTCAATTTGCCTTCATCAGAGCATTTTAGAATGAAGAAAGAAATGTGGATGGCAACCTTGTATCCGCCAAGGTAGGTCACCCGACCACCAAGAACATAAGAATAAAGGCCAATTGACCTATAAACAAGAATAAGAAAGGGGGATCCATACGGATAAAAGGGGAAAAAAAATGTTAAATGTTGCTATATTGAAGCTTGTAGGGGATCTAAATTGTAAATAGGGTTACATTAAGGCTGTTGTTAGTGTTTGATCAGAGCAGACTCAATCACATTTCATTCAACGAACCCATACTTTTAACAATACATTTCACCCCNTCATCTGCTCTGACGGAACGTCACGGAAGACTAAAATGGCATCCAATAACTGACAGACAAATTGTCATCCCTGTCTGAGAAACATGACGGTGTCATCCATGCACTGTCTAACGAAGATCATCTACTCTGACGAAAATCACGGCATCATCAGTATCTGGCGGAGACCGCAGCACCATTCACTGCCTGATTAAAATCCTTGCATCAACCATTGCCCGAAGAACATTTTTCACATTAGGCGAAGACCCCAACTTCACCATGCTCCACGAGGAATCTATACCATCCGTGTATTGGTGCGAGACCTGGGCGTGACCCTGGGCGAGAGCACACCGCACCCTTCCCTGCGGCCAGCCTGCACAAAAGACTGCAGCACCGACGCTCTCACCTAGGTCACCCCTCAGTAGTCGACATTTCATCTATTAGAAGCTACTCCTGCCACAACGCTCTAACTTATGCGCAATAATGTAAACATCATTTATATTGTTGTAAATGGATGTAAATATACGTGCGAATGTGGTATTGTTCGTACGGTGTTATTTTGTGATAACTGAATATAATGTCAACGGCTCACTTAATTGTATATTGTATTTATTCGCGAAGAACAACAGAATAATCTGGCAAAGAAACATATAAGTTGTCCTTATTGAAGGGTTTCTGGCAGTTCACCTGACACTGTAATTAATACAAATGTATATTCTCGCTCTAATGTCACAAAATAGAAATTACAAAAAAAATGATTATTATAACTTCAAGAAAACAAATTTTTCCACGAAAACAACAGCGACAGTGATTGCTTAACGCGTTTATATATTTTGTTAATTAATATACAATAGGAGCAAGCTGAGTGACTTCAAGTGTAATATTTTATTAGAGACATTTTTGACAGTAGGCTATTTATAAAAAGAATTGTTACATGCTCTAGTAACCTTTCATTTCACAAAAAAAAAAACAAATACTTTAAATTTTGAACTGATAACCTAAAATAATGGTTATCATTGATGTATTGCTACGGCAGATTAGAGTGCCTCCCCCTGCAGTGTGGGGCTGTCTCATGCTCTCGGCAATTTACCTACACCATGGTCATTCTTCAGGTGTTTGTTTAATATTTTTAATTACGATTAATGACTGTCTATGTAGATAAGATCATTATATATTTTATAATAAATATGTGACAATATTATCCTTGTGTTTATTTGATCCACTGACTAGTGGTGCGCACTTGCCAACACCATCCCAAATGTGGTCATGATAAGTATTAATTTGCCATGGTCGTTCTTCTTGTGTGTTTTTATATGAATAATTACAGCAGCTGTTATAGCATCTAAATCGTGGGGAAAGTGTAGCCATTACATTAATACGGTAGACGCACTAACCTTGTTAATAATATATTAATAAAGCTCCTGCTGACTCCTTTCACTGACCTTACTTAAAATTACCTGAATTTACCGGAGAGTCCCTAACACTAGTGGCCTCGACGAGGACAGGAAGCCGGCAGCTTGTGGAAGGTCCCCCATTTGCCTTGATGATCCTTTCCAGTTGCACTTCAAAAGTTACCAGAATTTTGGCATTTACGGCTTTCTGTCCTCGTCGAGGACACTAGTATTAGTGGCCCTCAGATAAATTCAGGTAAAAGAAGACTTGACTGTAACTAGCAATTAATATGGAATTGAACACCAAGGGATTGAGTAAATGTAACATCACAAGCAGACGGAGAACAATTTATTGACCTGGTACAGGACTTCTTTCTCACACAACATGTGACGAGCCCACACGAGGTATGGCATGGAGGCATCATGGGAAATTTAAAAAGGTCATCGCTGAAATCGTCCAAAAATATGTGCCAAGAAGGGGGGAGTGAAAAAGAGAGGGAACTAGATGGATGATATAGGCAATAATTAAGCAGAACCTCTAAAGAAAGTATAATCCACAATGCACAACATAGATTATGAGATATATAGAAGGGCACTAAACTCAGCAACCCAGGAAATCAGATCAGGCAAGAGAAACTGCTCCATTTCCATCTTCACCGATGGGTCTAAATCTGCAGACGATGTAGGCTACTCTGTTGTTCCTGACCACACCTATATATGTCGCCTGCCTCTGGAGACTAGCTTCTTCATGGCAGAACTTTATGTTATTCTCTATGCTCTTCGTCTACTGCTTTCTCGTTGTCAACCACTAAGTGTTGCTTGTTTCTGTTTTACTTGGGCGGAGTATGAGTATTTATGACTCGTATGGTCGCTTTAGTAAGATTTTGTCCCACGTGTTTAACAACTTCTTCTGCTTTGTTGAAATCTTAATGGGTTTGTAACTCTGCACTGTGTTAGATAATGTTCCAGTGGTCTGTCGGGCATTTCTCCACAGTGCTGACATTTCCTCTCATCTTCCGGAACCTGTAAGCCTATTTCCCATGCGCATGGGTATCCAAGCCTGATGCGATGTAAGTATACTTCTGTTGTTCTACTGCTCCTTTCATCAAACTAAGTGGCTCGTAGTTGGTTGAATTCTTGTACCAACCCGCAGATCCTGATGTTGCCACTGCTGTGTTGTGGTCACTGTACTTCTTTTGCATTGCTCTGTTTCTAATTACTTCTTAATCTGTGATAGACTCTGTGGTATGTAAATGTCTACATTTCTTCTCTTGCAAGTTTTGCAGCTTCGTCTGCAATGTCATTTCCTATTATTCCCACATGACTTGGCACCCAGTTGATAAGTACCCGTCAGCCTTGTCGTTTGAGTGTTTGCATTAATGATATGACATTTGTGATCAGATGGATGTTATCACATATGTATTCATGTTGCAAGGTTTCAATGGCAGTTCTCGAATCCATATGTATGACAACATGTTGTCGGTGTTCAGCAAGTTTGGAACATGTCGGCATGTTCCAAAGCCTTTTGAATGGCTAGCATCTCTGAAAAGTCGAACACCCATTTGAGAGTCTCCAACTATTTACAGAGTTTCCTGCTTTAACTGCAGCTCCGGTTTCTTGTCCTTGTTGGTCTACTGATCAAAGTATGATCATGTGAAGTATGTGAAGCTGTCAGATGCCAAGTTTGCTTCTATATGCATCTGTGTAATATTACGTAGCAGATGAGGATTTGTCTGGTTCTTTTTTCCTTCAAGAACCACAATCTTAAAGTCTACTGGCAGAGATTCTCAAAGGGCTTGCATAACAAAGTCTGCATGTATTTCGTCGACACCCTTCTCAGTGATTGTGTTATGTCGAATGTATTGATGGTTCAAGTTCAAGTATGTTTATTGAGACAAGAAAGAAATACATCTCAAAGGGGTAGAGTAGCTTAGGCTATTTCTACCCCCCTTGTATTGATGGTGATTATAGCACAATGGGTCCATCTGTTGCTATTGGAGGTTCTTCTGTCCAGAGTTAGTGCTCCATTGATTATATATTTAAGTGAACCGATTCTAGGTCTAGTCAATATCTTGGTCAGCATGCATGCAGCAATCCCTTTTACCCTTATTTCAATCGACGTTAGCTTAGTTTCAAGTCTTAAGTTCAGTTAGGCTGTTGTGCGTAAAGGTTGAGAGTTGTGTGTGAGAGCTACAACGCTCTCCCACATACAGAAAAATAGAACATAAAACACTCTCCCACAAAAAAAAATAGTTTTTTTCTACTTCAGTTCAATTTTTGTTTTTGATCTCATTAGTTTTAAGTCTTAGTTATAAAGTTTATTTTGTCCACATCATGCGGGAAATGCTTTGTGGTTTTATTCTAAAGCCACTTTAATTAGTGGCTTTAGACATACACATTATATACAATCAGTATGGATTTCCATTTAACCGCCTTTTTTTTATTATTAATTCCTTAGGTACATCTGCATTAGTGCAGCTACCCTAGACTATATGAAGTGGAGTACAGTGTGTCAAAAAAGCTAACTAGTTGATGCTAGAAAATCCCCATCACACAGGATGGTTAGTCATACAGAGGCCGCCTACCCGCCGAAGCCGTAAATGTACTCTACGGAACTTTCAAATCCAGCTTGAAAAAACAATCCTGACAAATGGGGAGACCTTTGACAAGCTGGCGGCTTCCTGTCCTCGTCGAGGCCACTAGAGTGTTAGTGGCCGTCAGGTAAATTCAGATTTATTTATTCTGAATTATTATTCAGGCAGTCTCCGTGGTGTAGTGGTAAGACACTCGCCTGGCGTTCCGCGAGCGCTATGTCATGGGTTCGTATCCTGGCCGGGGAGGATTTACTGGGCGCAATTCCTTAACTGTAGCCTCTGTTTAACTCAACAGTAAAATGTGTACTTGGATGAAAAAACGATTCTTCGCGGCAAGGGATCGTATTCCAGGGACTTGCCCGAAACGCTACGCGTACTAGTGGCTGTACAAGAATGTAACAACTCTTGTATATATCTCAAAAAAAAAAAAAATAAATAAACGCATGGAACCGTCTACCCAATGAAAGCGTAAATACTAAAGCACTGCTGAATTTTAAGATAACTTCGATAAAATCATCAGAAGTGGTGGAACATTTGAGAAGCCGCCGGCTTCCTGTCCTCGTCGAAGCCACAAGAGAGACAGTGGCCCCTTGGGTATGATAAAAATCCCCATACCCAACGTAAGATCCCTTATAATTAAAAGCAAACGTTTATTACATTTTGTGGGGTGGTCCTTAGTTCCTGGGAGAGAGGAGACGCTGGGGCGGACCTGTACACTGCTCGATCTCTGCTGGCCATAATCACACTGCTCAGCTTAAATTTACGTCTCACGTTAGTTTAGGTTGCGCAAATCCAAGTCTGGCTATGTAAATTTAGACCTATGTCAAAAAGTGTTTGTACCGTGGGGTGTTAGTGAGCGGTCGGTGGTGGTAGCGGCGGCGGCAACAGCTGCTTCACGCAGCCACTCACCTGCATGTGTGGCCGCTTCCCTCAACGCCAGCCCACACTCATGCTAGATGCTCACAAGGGACTCACAAAGGTAACGCCCCGAATTTGGGAAGCGAGTGAACTGCGAGAGTGGTGCTTCCACCCGAGTGGCACCAATCATGAGCAGGTAACAAAGGTGTACCTCCCCGCCTCTCACTTCCCATGTTGTTCACCAGTGATACCATCATGTTTGAAGAAACATGGGTAATGAATATTTATTTTCGTAGCAGTGGATGATGTTAAAGTTACAGCCAATCAAGTTAATTACTTTGGATTGGCCAGTAACTGGCAAAGTAAATTTACCTGAATTTACCTAATTTGTTATTTACTCATTATCTGCTGATGTAGACCTGACCAGGTTTACAGACCAAATGTAAACTGTCACCAAAATTATTCGCACACTCTCCGTCACTATGTGATGGAGTGCGAAAAATATGTGAATTCAGAGACAATTCTATAACAAATGTTCCAGAGATATGTAAATATTTCATTCAAAATGATCTGCTACCAGAAATCTTAGCCAAATATCCCCAGTTTGCAAACTGTAGGTAGTAACTAAGTGATTGTAATCTATCCACCGCTGCCCACTGGATGGGGGCCGGTGTGTAGGACAAACATATAAATTGTACACTAGCTCTCCATATATGTCAGTTGCTTAATTTAGAAACTGTACTTGTGGTCGATCCTGAATCCCATTGATGATGTGACGATGTGTATTTAATTTTGTAACTAGCTCATCAAGATTGTAACTTGCTTAGTAAATGAATTGTGGGGTTCAGTCCCTGAGCCCATTATATGCCTCTGTAACCCTTCCCACTACTGCCCACAGGATGGGTATGGGGTGCATAATAAATGAACTAAGCTAAACTTTATTTACTTGGCCACTATCTCCCTAGTGGTCTCGACTTCTATCAGGATTTTAAAATGAAGTAATATCATGGTTCCATGGGTTTATAACCATATGGGTGAAAACAATGCATCTGTTTTCTGCTCTACATTGTGGCTTGATGAGCATGTAGTTGTTGCCCATTGTATAAATTACATTTGACCTTTTACCTGAATGTACCTGAGGGGCCACTGTCTCTCTAGTGGTTTCGCCAAGAACAGGAAGCTAGCAGCTTGTCAAAGGTCCCTCCCATTTGTCCTGAGGATTTTAACAAGCTGTATTTTGAAATTCTGCAGTGTTTTGGCATTTACAGCATCAGTCGGTAGGCTGTTTTGTGAATTTATAACGTTGTGGGTGAAAAAACGTCTCATGTTTTCTGTTCTATGTTTTGGCACCTTGTTCAAGCTTCATTTGACCTTTTGAAGAAGTTGTCTTAATTAGTATCCTCCAAATTGTTCAATAGTTTAAAAGTTTCGATGAGATCTGCCCTGTCATGTCTGATTTGCAATGTTAGCCCTGAGGGCCCTCAATTGTTCGTGGTATGAGAGTCGACTTAGTCCTGGAATTATTTTTTGGCCCGGTGTTGAACTTACTCCAAAGCAGATACAGTGTGTCTTTCTGAAGATGAGGTCTCCATGCCTGGATACAATAATCCAAGTGCATGTCTTTGGTGCATGCACCAAAGATTTATACAGTTAAATAAGTACCTTTTTTGTTGGTCTCTCTTCACTACAGTATATGGAAATAATTAGTTGCCCTAATCACTTCCTTGTCCAATATATCCAGAATGTGGGTGCATTTTTTGTGACAAGGTAATTTTATTTAGTGAAAAGTACATGCAAAATGAGTTAAAAACAGAATGTAATGCTGCCTAGTGCCAAGGGGTATGAGGGGACCACAATTAAGCTAGATTCAGAGACATCATCTTCGATAGGCAAAAATACACGAACAAAGCTGGACAAATGATCACAAACATTTAAATTTAATTAAATTGAAATTTATTGGCACTGCAAATTCTGATTATCAAAATTTTTCTAGTTTTCCAGGTACAGATATTTAATCTAGGTAATCAAGGTCTGAGCAAACATATCTAGATCACAATCCTTCTGGTGTATCCAGACCTCTGTTGAACTGAGTACTGTTTGAGCAAGGCATCAGTTCATTACTATTTAATTATGTATTCCACACATTTCACTACTAGTTAAAATTCCCTTTTATTATTAGAAACTGCTTTTAATTTGGTACCTCCAGTTATTAATTTGATGTTTGTGCTTTATTTACTCACTTAATTAGAAATTGTAGCTGCATCATTCTTTGTCATATTTTCATTACTAATTGCTGCCAATTTGTTATTGATGTATACAGTACTGTTTTTACTGTATAGTAACCTACTTTACAATTTATATTTTACAGTACTGTAACATTAATTCTTAGATGACAATGATATACTATTAGTCCTACTTGATACTGAATTGTTTACATTATATGCACCACTGTTTGCAACCAAACTAATTCTTAATGACATAATCTATCTTGACTTATTTTACTACTAGGTGAATGCAGGCAGGAGGTGGTGTAAGGAATCTCACCCAGCATTAATGCTGCCTGGGAGCTAATTTTGGCCTCATTAAGCTGTGAGCCTAGAGTGCAGCTAACATTCTTCGAAGGACTTCACTGTTCTGCAAGACAGTTTGCTCAGCTTCTACATGTAAGGGGTTCTCTTTTTTGCTTATATTACTCTGCATATACAGTATTTCTGGGAAGGACCCCCCCAGTAGCTTACCAAGTTTATACACTTGTATTACCAAAACCTTGACTCCACACACCACAAGGTCTTTAAGACTCGCTCATTTGTTACCTACTGGAAGCCAGGACCAGAATCCGTCTTGCTCCACATGGCAAGGGAAGCCTTTGAATCGGAGAACTCAAAAATGCGAGAGAGAAAAAAGTACAGGAGTAACATAAGGTTACTACAGTACTTGAAGGAAATTAGGTTCCCCAGGTAAATAAGGCAAATGAATGTTGCTGTTGGGTAAATAACCTAACTGATGCCTGTGACTGCCACTAGATGGCAGCCTAAGTCACTCAAAAGTTCCAGCCAGCTCACCCCTTCACTTGTTTCCTTGGTGTGATATCTTTTTCACCTGCTGTCTCTTACAGCTAACTGGTATTTATGCCACCCACATTGAGCTTCCACTACTTTCCGACTGGCCAGGATACCTTCCCTGAGATTGACTGTCATTTTCCTGTAACCTACCAGAATTACCTGCTTTTTTTTCTACCACAGACGTGGCCACACATTTACAATGCTAACCAGCATATATACATTTTCTTCTGTCCTCCATGGACAGGGTTAGAGATCAGTTAAACATATAGTTCAGGGATTTATTGAACAATCAGCCACAGAACGTGATTCGGTACTTTTAAAATGCTAAGCTAACCTACATACGGAAATACATAGATACACAGATTTACGTATGCCCTACATAAAGTGTTCGAAGTGTCATTAATGTGCATTTACAAAGGTGAAATGCAATTCTGATCAGCTTCCATAAGGACTTTATACACATACATATACATACACACACATATATACGTATATATACATATATACTGTACATGCATATATACACACACATGCATTCACATACATTTGTCTCTTTTACTCTGACAGGGTGAGATAGCTGACAGAGAAACTAGTGTGCAATTAAGTACTTAATCACTGAAGATGATTAAGGTGCTTTTACAAGCTCAGGTTATATAGTAATATCACATACATACATTGTATAATTGATACATTACATGGTTAATCTTGGGTACAAGTCCAATATATCATCAAGTGTTCCAGTACTCATATAATAATTACACAGTTCAGCATACCTTAGCCCAGGGGGGCAAAAGTCAGTCAGTATGGGACATTCTACAATATAATGTTCAAGAGAGTGCATGTTTTCTCTTTCACAAAGTTGACACATTGTGTACTCGAAATTTGGGTTTTAAGAAAGCTGCCAGATACGTCTATATCCCAGGTGTACTCTGCCCACTATAACATCACACTGCCGGGTTCTTGTTCTATTAGTCCCATATGTGAATGTCTCCTCACGATATGTATCATAATATTTAATGCTGGGATTGTTGGTTTTTACCCTTTACATGTTGGACTACAGCTGGGTCAATTGATGGGAGGAAGGAGTCTTTTTCTGGGAGAAGTCCCTTTGTGTCTCCATGAATCTTATCTCACTGAGATGGCTTCCCACTACTGAGCCTCATTAATAATAAGAGTGCTGTCTGGTCTACCTGGAACCAGTGCCACAACCTAGTTTCCCTCTTAGAGGTGCAGAGAGCTAGTGAAGTTTTCAGCAAATGACTGGAGCTAACCCTATGACTTTGAATCAGCCAGTGTGCTCCTATTAGCTGCCGATGATGTCGTTGTGTGACATCACTGTAGAAACTGTTCATCTGAACATTTTTAAACCTTATAGCATAAAAATAGTAGGGAAATAACGCTCACTCCAGGTGAGGTGAATGTTATGGAGGACTGAGGACTCATAACATATCTTAATGGCAAAGCTGAGTCAGACACAGGCTTATCCACGTTTCCAAGATCTCTGAAATTTGTTACTGTGAAGGTGTTTTTCAAATTCCTGTACACTTTGTCTTTAAAAGTTAGTGGTGTTACAGCTACAGTAGAGGGTAGAAGGTAATTGACTGTACAGAGCAGAGATCAGTTATTCTGGCTAACATGCTTGTATCATTTTGTATAATAGCTTTATCTGTTAATATTAATATTTCATTATTGTAAACTTTGTTTACACCAGGTTACGAGTGTGATACAGCTATGGCTTGGTCAGGTAACACTACACCTTCTAATGGTGCGTTCTCTCGGCTGCGGAATATGCATGATCCAGATATGAGCTCATCTGAGGAGTGTCTCGTGTATACTCCTGGGGGAAGCAGTGGAAGTAAGGGTGATAATTTTATTCCATCCTCCTCGAGCTCCTCCCCTGGATTGCCTTCTAACCATCAAGCCAACATTGCTCACTCTGGAGCTGCATCTTTGTCTTCTGGTTAGAGCTTTTATATATACAATTACCATTTAGAAAGTTTAGAAATTAAGCTTCACTAAATGAGTTCCTTACAAAAATAATTGTGTTTTATAGACTTGTAACATTTTAAATTAATTTGTGTTTAGCTTGGTTTTATGAGTTATTATCAGTACTGTAGAGCTTAAATAATCCTTGCATTATATTACTACATGTTAGCTTTCACTAGAAATGGATATAAGCCTCTGGATCAGGGGTTCTTAACCTTGTTACTATTACAGACCCCAGGTCCCAATATTGGGACATAATGCGATTACATATTAGGTTTGAAATCATCACCACCAGCCCTATTAGGTACCTTATATAGCTTCAAAAGATGTCAATAACTTGTTTTGCTTTACATATAAATACTGTAGATTGGAACAAAACAGCTGAAAGAAAAACATAAGGATTTTATATTTTAATTATTAAATTTATTGTTTATTGTTTTTGTACAATCAAAACTTGAATTCGAGGTATAATTACTGATGGTGATGGAATTCTAATCTAACAACAACTTTTCTAGGAGGAGTCCCATGGTGGCTCCTTGAAGCCATCTCAGTGAGATGGCTCTTCAGGGAACCATCAAGGCTCTACCAGGAAGAGGCATTGCCTTACATTCAAAGTTCTTTTTTTTTTTTTTTTTTTTAATTGTTCCAAGATTGAGTCCCATCCCCCCCCTGGCAGTTAAGAACCCCCCATTCTAGACCTTCATTTTGCCATGTCACAAAGTAGCATTATTTCATTAAGTTCAGTTTTTTGCAAACATCCTTTCATGAATTAAACTTTGTTATTTAGTAAATTTTTCATCCATTTTGGAAACAGTTTAGTTCTTCGATTATTTATTGTTATTCTAAAAAAAATAATCAAGAGGCAAAAATAAGCAAAGAGGCCTATTCATATGTTTAAACCAAAAGGGTTGACCAATTGAAGCATTATCATAAATATATCAAAGTAAAAATAACATTCAGTAAACAAGTAAGATGATTATTTCATTTTTATTCTATTATCTGCATTAGTTTTGAATTGTTCTGTGTGGTGAGCTCAGAATGGGATTTAATCTTTGCATACAGTATTGAATTCATAATTTGGCACATGAGAATTTCACTGCGGAGGCAAATGAAGGAAAGTTTTTTAAGATGATATGACCATATTGAGAAATTTCAAGTAGGGTTGGTAAAACATATGCATGTCAGTGCAGTATTGCATAGGGAATATAATATAGGGATAGATTGTGGAAAAATGTTGAAGATATAAATCTTGATTTATAACTATCCATAAGCAGTAGGTTTGACTCATTCCAAGTTGTGGTCATCCTTGTTAGTGGGTGGTTCTGTATAGAACAACGCATGAGAGAGAACAAGGTATAATTAACATAGTGTGGATTGTGTGAAATGGTAGCATTTTATCGGAAATAATGTTTAAAATTGGTTAAGATGTAAATGTCACTTAACAGATCACTTTTGTGAATAAAGTGTGAAAAAGCCATTGCCCCATATTAGTTTGAGGGGGAATATATGCATAAGCAGAATGAGGAAATTTGTGCTTGATCTATCTCATTTTCTTAATATATGCTTACAGATAATAGAATTAAAATGCTTGTAAAATTTTGTATTATTTTAGTTTAATACTTGCCCAGCCCGGAGCAGTCAAATACCAACTATTGTATTGTGAATGTTAATAAGTGAGTATTTGACTTAACATATCTGGCAACCAGCTGATGGAATTAATTTTTTATATGGTGTATTTTTCTCAAATAGAAGTTATTGTTATGCATAGGCCTAGGTAAGATTTTTGTTACATTGATTTGAACAAAGCCAGATTGAAAATTTCCAAATCTGAACTATTGATGACAAATACAAATACACTAAATACAAAAAAGTCAGATAAAGAAGCAAATGTAGCATGAAAGTGGAATGAAATGTGAACTTCATCAAATTATACTTTTAATACGAAAGTCTTTTTATTTAAATATTGTAGTTGTTGTTTATTGCTTGTTTAGATACTGCATTAGCTTGCATAAGGTGGTGAACATTCTCAACCTAAAGCATAATTTTGCAGTAATGTTGGAACTAACCCTCTCATTTTGTTTGCCATTTAATGGCAAATATTGTATTGTCTTGTATTGCCATGTGCATTGTATTCCCACTAATATGTCACAAACTAAATCTTCTTGCAATATTGCATATACAGTACAGTGAAACCTCAATTTGGCTAATCGAAGAACACATTGTTCTGCCGGAACAGTGTGTTATGCCAGAGTTACTCATCCAATTTGACGAGCAAGAGTTTGCTGTAGCAGGGATGTATGAATTTGCTTAGGATGTTGGGGGCCGAGTTCACAGATGGAGGCAACATTGCAAGAAATAGTTGGGGCCTTGGGAAAGCCATTGAGCATATTTAAAACCAAATTCTATGATTCATTTTAATTTTGAAATTCCTCAGTTTTTATTGACTAATATGGGTACCTTTTTGTTTGAAAAGGAGATTTCAAGGCTAGGGTGTGAGAAATATGCTAAATATAGTTAAATACAGGTATCTACAGACAGGTTCTTCTGGTGGTTGCTATTCATATGACAGGTTAAAATTAAAGTACTGTATCGTTAAGTGAAAGCAGCCCACAGAGCATGGGAAATATTAGGGTATAAATGGTAACATGCTTAATATGACTCCACTCATGTTTTTAATGATTTTTGTAGATGGAATCAACATTATAGGTAACAGTTGGAACCTTGGTCAAGCTATTGATGATATTAAAACCAAATTCTATGGTTTGTTTTCATTTTGAGTTTGCAAGATTTTCGTTCACTCAGGTATGGCCCTGCTACCATCTGAAAATAAGTTTTGAGGCTGGGGATGTGAGAAACATTTACATTTTTTGCAGACCTGTTCATTTGGTATTTGTCTTTTATATTATAGGTTGAAATTAAATTTTACAAAGTGAAATTAGCCCATAGGGCATCAGAAATGCATCCTGGAGGCATCTGCAGTTGCAACAAATTGGAGTTCGTCCATATAGTTTGTTAAATCAAGGTTGCACTGTACTTTAAAATGAGTTATTCACCTATTTACCTATTCTCTGGGGTACATCATATGGAAAAAAATCTTGTAATAAATTTTCATGTAGCAAATGTTCAAGCTATTTATCTTGTTAAAGATTTTAAGTTTTGTTCAAGTCTTCATAACGTACCTGGTTTAAAATATGTAATAAAGTGTTTAGTGTGTCTGTAAGTCCCTCCCTCTATACTGTACATTACTTTGAGTGTAACTGCTTTTTTCAACATCCACATCATTCTCCCTCGCCACCTCTGGCCATGACTTCTCCTCTCACTTACTCCACCTCCCCTTCTGATGTAGTACTACTGCTGCTACTACTCAACCTACCCTACTTCCTTCTCTGGCCTGCTGCTACTACTCCCTTCTACCTACTACTCCCTTCTACCTACTACTACTACTCCCTTCTACCTACTACTACTCCTCCCTTCTACCTACTACTCCTCCTCCTCCTACCTACTACAGTACTACTACTACTCCTACCTACTACTTTTCCTTCTACCTACTACTACTACTCCTACCTACTACTACTCCTTCAACCTACTACAGTACTACTATTCCTCCTACCTACTACTACTACCACTCCTCCTCCTCCTCCTACCTACTATTAGTCCCCTCCTACCTACTATTAGTCCTCCTCCTACCTACTATTAGTCCTCCTCCTACCTACTATTAGTCCTCCTCCTACCTACTATTAGTCCTCCCCTACCTACTATTAGTCCTCCTACTACCTACTATTAGTCCTCCTCCTACCTACTATTCGTCCTCCTCCTACCTACTATTAGTCCTCTCACTACCTACTATTAGTCCTCCTCCTACCTACTATTAGTCCTCCTCCTACCTACTACTACTCCTCCTCCTCGCGTCATGCAGGTCAGCGTTCAATCCCCGACCGTCCAAGTGGTTGGGCACCATCCCCCCC
>WNGS01113158.1:8740361-8788479 GCA_020271785.1 Procambarus virginalis | reverse complement strand
TAGACTTTAAGATTGTGGTTCTTAAAGGAAAAAAGAACCAGACTGGCAGAGATTCTCAAAGGGCTTGCATAACAAAGTCTGCATGTATTTCGTCGACACCCTTCTCATGATTGTGTTATGTCGAATGTATTGATGGTTCAAGTTCAAGTATGTTATTGAGACAAGAAGAAATACATCTCAAAGGGTAGAGTAGTAGCTTAGGCTATTTCTACCCCCTTGTATTGATGGTGATTATAGCACAATGGGTCCATCTGTTGCTATTGGAGGTTCTTCTGTCCAGAGTTAGTGCTCCATTGATTATATATTTAAGTGAACCGATTCTAGGTCTAGTCAATATCTTGGTCAGCATGCATGCAGCAATCCCTTTTACCCTATTTCAATCGACGTTAGCTTAGTTTCAAGTCTTAAGTTCAGTTAGGCTGTTGTGCGTAAAGGTTGAGAGTTGTGTGTGAGAGCTACAACGCTCTCCCACATACAGAAAAATAGAACATAAAACACTCTCCCACAAAAAAAAATAGTTTTTTCTACTTCAGTTCAATTTTGTTTTTGATCTCATTAGTTTTAAGTCTTAGTTATAAAGTTTATTTTGTCCACATCATGCGGGAAATGCTTTGTGGTTTTATTCTAAAGCCACTTTAATTAGTGGCTTTAGACATACACATTATATACAATCAGTATGGATTTCCATTTAACCGCCTTTTTTTTATTATTAATTCCTTAGGTACATCTGCATTAGTGCAGCTACCCTAGACTATATGAAGTGGAGTACAGTGTGTCAAAAAAGCTAACTAGTTGATGCTAGAAAATCCCCATCACACAGGATGGTTAGTCATACAGAGGCCGCCTACCCGCCGAAGCCGTAAATGTACTCTACGGAACTTTCAAATCCAGCTTGAAAAACAATCCTGACAAATGGGGAGACCTTTGACAAGCTGGCGGCTTCCTGTCCTCGTCGAGGCCACTAGAGTGTTAGTGGCCGTCAGGTAAATTCAGATTTATTTATTCTGAATTATTATTCAGGCAGTCTCCGTGGTGTAGTGGTAAGACACTCGCCTGGCGTTCCGCGAGCGCTATGTCATGGGTTCGTATCCTGGCCGGGGAGGATTTACTGGGCGCAATTCCTTAACTGTAGCCTCTGTTTAACTCAACAGTAAAATGTGTACTTGGATGAAAAAACGATTCTTCGCGGCAAGGGATCGTATTCCAGGGACTTGCCCGAAACGCTACGCGTACTAGTGGCTGTACAAGAATGTAACAACTCTTGTATATATCTCAAAAAAAAAAAAAAAAAAATAACGCATGGAACCGTCTACCCGATGAAAGCGTAAATACTAAAGCACTGCTGAATTTTAAGATAACTTCGATAAAATCATCAGAAGTGGTGGAACATTGAGAAGCCGCCGGCTTCCTGTCCTCGTCGAAGCCACAAGAGAGACAGTGGCCCCTTGGGTATGATAAAAATCCCCATACCCAACGTAAGATCCCTTATAATTAAAAGCAAACGTTTATTACATTTTGTGGGGTGGTCCTTAGTTCCTGGGAGAGAGGAGACGCTGGGGCGGACCTGTACACTGCTCGATCTCTGCTGGCCATAATCACACTGCTCAGCTTAAATTTACGTCTCACGTTAGTTTAGGTTGCGCAAATCCAAGTCTGGCTATGTAAATTTAGACCTATGTCAAAAAGTGTTTGTACCGTGGGGTGTTAGTGAGCGGTCGGTGGTGGTAGCGGCGGCGGCAACAGCTGCTTCACGCAGCCACTCACCTGCATGTGTGGCCGCTTCCCTCAACGCCAGCCCACACTCATGCTAGATGCTCACAAGGGACTCACAAAGGTAACGCCCCGAATTTGGGAAGCGAGTGAACTGCGAGAGTGGTGCTTCCACCCGAGTGGCACCAATCATGAGCAGGTAACAAAGGTGTACCTCCCCGCCTCTCACTTCCCATGTTGTTCACCAGTGATACCATCATGTTTGAAGAAACATGGGTAATGAATATTTATTTTCGTAGCAGTGGATGATGTTAAAGTTACAGCCAATCAAGTTAATTACTTTGGATTGGCCAGTAACTGGCAAAGTAAATTTACCTGAATTTACCTAATTTGTTATTTACTCATTATCTGCTGATGTAGACCTAACTAGGTTTACAGACCAAATGTAAACTGTCACCAAAATTATTCGCACACTCTCCGTCACTATGTGATGGAGTGCGAAAAAATATGTGAATTCAGAGACAATTCTATAACAATGTTCCAGAGATATGTAAATATTTCATTCAAAATGATCTGCTACCAGAAATCTTAGCCAAATATCCCCAGTTTGCAAACTGTAGGTAGTAACTAAGTGATTGTAATCTATCCACCGCTGCCCACTGGATGGGGGCCGGTGTGTAGGACAAACATATAAATTGTGACACTAGCTCTCCATATATGTCAGTTGCTTAATTTAGAAACTGTACTTGTGGTCGATCCTGAATCCCATTGATGATGTGACGATGTGTATTTAATTTTGTAACTAGCTCATCAAGATTGTAACTTGCTTAGTAAATGAATTGTGGGGTTCAGTCCCTGAGCCCATTATGTGCCTCTGTAACCCTTCCCACTACTGCCCACAGGATGGGTATGGGGTGCATAATAATTGAACTAAGCTAACATTTATTTACTTGGCCACTATCTCCCTAGTGGTCTCGACTTCTATCGGGATTTTAAAATGAAGTAATATCATGGTTCCATGGGTTTATAACCATATGGGTGAAAACAATGCATCTGTTTTCTGCTCTACATTGTGGCTTGATGAGCATGTAGTTGTTGCCCATTGTATACATTACATTTGACCTTTTACCTGAATGTACCTGAGGGGCCACTGTCTCTCTAGTGGTTTTGACAAGAACAGGAAGCTGGCAGCTTGTCAAAGGTCCCTCCCATTTGTCCTGAGGATTTTAACAAGCTGTATTTTGAAATTCTGCAGTGTTTTGGCATTTACAGCATCAGTCGGTAGGCTGTTTTGTGAATTTATAACGTTGTGGGTGAAAAAACGTCTCATGTTTTCTGTTCTATGTTTTGGCACCTTGTTCAAGCTTCATTTGACCTTTTGAAGAAGTTGTCTTAATTAGTATCCTCCAAATTGTTCAATAGTTTAAAAGTTTCGATGAGATCTGCCCTGTCATGTCTGATTTGCAATGTTAGCCCTGAGGGCCCTCAATTGTTCGTGGTATGAGAGTCGACTTAGTCCTGGAATTATTTTTTTGGCCCGGTGTTGAACTTACTCCAAAGCAGATACAGTGTGTCTTTCTGAAGATGAGGTCTCCATGCCTGGATACAATAATCCAAGTGCATGTCTTTGGTGCATGCACCAAAGATTTATACAGTTAAATAAGTACCTTTTTTGTTGGTCTCTCTTCACTACAGTATATGGAAATAATTAGTTGCCCTAATCACTTCCTTGTCCAATATATCCAGAATGTGGGTGCATTTTTTGTGACAAGGTAATTTTATTTAGTGAAAAGTACATGCAAAATGAGTTAAAAACAGAATGTAATGCTGCCTAGTGCCAAGGGGTATGAGGGGACCACAATTAAGCTAGATTCAGAGACATCATCTTCGATAGGCAAAAATACACGAACAAAGCTGGACAAATGACCCACAAACCTTTAAATTTAATTAAATTGAAATTTATTGGCACTGCAAATTCTGATTATCAAAATTTTTCTAGATTTCCAGGTACAGATATTTAATCTAGGTAATCAAGGTCTGAGCAAACATATCTAGATCACAATCCTTCTGGTGTATCCAGACCTCTGTTGAATTGAGTACTGTTTGAGCAAGGCATCAGTTCATTACTATTTAACTATGTATTCCACACATTTCACTACTAGTTAAAATTAACTTTTATTATTAGAAACTGCTTTTAATTTGGTACCTACAGTTGTTATTAATTTGATGTTTGTGCTTTATTTACTCAATTAGAAATTGTAGCTGCATCATTCTTTGTCATATTTTCATTACTAATTGCTGCCAATTTGTTATTGATGTATACAGTACTGTTTTTACTGTATAGTAACCTGCTTTACAATTTATATTATACAGTACTATAACATTAATTCTTAGGTGACAATGATATACTATTAGTCCTACTTATACTGAATTGTTTACATTATATGCACCACTGTTTGCAACCAAACTAATTCTTAATGACATAATCTATCTTGACTTATTTTACTACTAGGTGAATGCAGGCAGGAGGTGGTGTAAGGAATCTCACCCAGCATTAATGCTGCCTGGGAGCTAATTTTGGCCTCATTAAGCTGTGAGCCTAGAGTGCAGCTAACATTCTTCGAAGGACTTCACTGTTCTGCAAGACAGTTTGCTCAGCTTCTACATGTAAGGGGTTCTCTTTTTTTGCTTATATTACTCTGCATATACAGTATTTCTGGGAAGGACCCCCCCAGTAGCTTACCAAGTTTATACACTTGTATTACCAAAACCTTGACTCCACACACCACAAGGTCTTTAAGACTCGCTCATTTGTTACCTACTGGATGCCAGGACCAGAATCCGTCTCGCTCCACAAGGCAAGGGAAGCCATTGAATCGGAGAACTCAAAAATGCGAGAGAGAAAAAAGTACAGGAGTAACATAAGGTTACTACAGTACTTGAAGGAAATTAGGTTCCCCAGGTAAATAAGGCAAATGAATGTTGCTGTTGGGTAAATAACCTAACTGATGCCTGTGACTGCCACTAGATGGCAGCCTAAGTCACTCAAAAGTTCCAGCCAGCTCACCCCTTCACTTGTTTCCTTGGTGTGATATCTTTTCACCTGCTGTCTCTTACAGCTAAGTGGTATTTATGCCACCCACATTGAGCTTCCACTACTTTCCGACTGGCCAGGATACCTTCCCTGAGATTGACTGTCATTTTCCTGTAACTTACCAGAATTACCTGCTGTGAGGGATTGTTGGTTTTTACCCTTTACATGTTGGACTACAGCTGGGTCAATTGATGGGAGGAAGGAGTCTTTTTCTGGGAGAAGTCCCTTTGTGTCTCCATGAATCTTATCTCACTGAGATGGCTTCCCACTACTGAGCCTCATTAATCATAAGAGTACTATCTGGTCTACTTGGAACCAGTGCCACAACCTAGCTTCCCTCTTAGAGGTGCAGAGAGCTAGTGAAGTTTTCAGCAAATGACTGGAGCTAACCCTATGACTTTGAATCAGCCAGTGTGCTCCTATTAGCTGCCGATGATGTTGTTGTGTGACATCACTGTTGAAACTGTTCATCTGAACATTTTTAAACCTTACAGCATAAAAATAGTAGGGAAATAATGCTCACTCCAGGTGAGGTGAATGCTATAGAGGACTGAGGACTCATAACATATCTTAATGGCAAAGCTGAGTCAGACACAGGCTTATCCACATTTCCAAGATCTCTGAAAATTTCTTACTATGAAGGTGTTTTTCAAATTCCTGTACACTTTGTCTTTAAAAGTTAGTGGTGTTACAGCTACAGTAGAGGATAGAAGGTAATTGACTGTACAGAGATCAATTATTCTGGCTAACATGCTTGTATCATTTTGTATAATAGCTTTATCTGTTAATATTAATATTTCATTATTGTAAACTTTGTTTACACCAGGTTACGAGTGTGATACAGCTATGGCTTGGTCAGGTAACACTACACCTTCTAATGGTGCGTTCTCTCGGCTGCGGAATATGCATGATCCAGATATGAGCTCATCTGAGGAGTGTCTCGTGTATACTCCTGGGGAAGCAGTGGAAGTAAGGGTGATAATTTTATTCCATCCTCCTCGAGCTCCTCCCCTGGATTGCCTTCTAACCATCAAGCCAACATTGCTCACTCTGGAGCTGCATCTTTGTCTTCTGGTTAGAGCTTTTATATATACAGTTACCATTTAGAAAGTTTAGAAATTAAGCTTCACTAAATGAGTTCCTTACAAAAATAATTGTGTTTTATAGACTTGTAACATTTTAAATTAATTTGTGTTTAGCTTGGTTTTATGAGTTATTATCAGTACTGTAGAGCTTAAATAATCCTTGCATTATATTACCTCATGTTAGCTTTCACTAGAAATGGATATAAGCCTCTGGATCAGGGGTTCTTAACCTTGTTACGATTACAGACCCCAGGTCCCAATATTGGGACATAATGCGATTACATATTAGGTTTGAAATCATCACCACCAGCCCTATTAGGTACCTTATATAGCTTCAAAAGATGTCAATAACTTGGTTTTGCTTTACATATAAATACTGTAGCTTGGAACAAAACAGCTGAAAGAAAAACATAAGGATTTTATATTTTAATTATTAAATTTATTGTTTATTGTTTTTGTACAATCAAAACTTGAATTCGAAGTATAATTACTGATGGTGATGGAATTCTAATCTAACAACTTTTCTGGGAGGAGTCCCATGGTGGCTCCTTGAAGCCATCTCAGTGAGATGGCTCTTCAGGGAACCATCAAGGCTCTACCAGGAAGAGGCATTGCCTTACATTCAAAGTTCTTTTTTTTTTTTAATTGTTCCACGATTGAGTCCCATCCCCCCCTCCCTTGGCAGTTAAGAACCCCCATTCTAGACCTTCATTTTGCCATGTCACAAAGTAGCATTATTTCATTAACCCTTTAACTGCGTTGCCTCCAAATATGACACCCCCGTGGTGCGCAGGAAATAAATTCTCTGGAAAAAATTCTTTTTTCTTTTTAAAGTGTCAAAAACCCTTCCCTCAGTATGGCTATGTAAAAAAAAGGTCGAAATTGTACTTGCTTTGGCTGCTATGGGGTCCGTAAGTTGGGGCGTGACGTCATCATTCCCCGTGCTCCCGTGCCGTAAGCTCCCGGGGCGGGTGGGGTGCTCGGGGCTGGGCGCGCGAGTTGCCGCGAATATATTTCGTTCATTTTTTTCGCACAGTTCCAAATACATTTTATTTGTTTTTACATGCTAATCCTATGTATAGTGAACACGTACACTATACTATGGATGTAAAACATCCGTACTGTCCGAAGACACTGTGTTACGTGCATGACACTTGTGTACACATTTGCAGCACATATTTACTATGTATCATGCTAATTTATGTATATATACAGTCTATTTACACACTATACACTGTCACACACTATATACATTCACCATCAACACATCAGAACACCGCGAGTGAGAGCTGCCACACCCAGCCAGCCCTCCCTCACTTCTCCAACATTGTATTCGCCAACTTTGCCCCCTCCCATCATACAGTTATTCACACCAATGTTTCATGTTCATTTATGTATATTTACAACATATGTACACACTATACACTGTCACACACCATATACATTTACCATCAACACATTCAGAACATCGCGTAGCAGTTGCTTCGCCAATAGGAGCTGCCTCATATGGGCCAATAGGAGCTGCCTCATATGGCCAATAGGAGCTGCCTCATATGGGCCAATAGCAGCTGCCTCGTATATGCCAATAGCAGCTGCCTCGTATGGGCCAATAGGAGCATTTGGCCATGAACACATTCAGAACACCTCGAGTGAGAGCAGCCACACCCAGCCAGTCTCCCTCACTCCAACATCTTACTCGCCAACATTGCTCCTCCCACCATACTGTTATAGTTCTTATTACACATGTTCTATATACCTATCTACATGTTTTATTTACCAGAACTATGCAAGTAAGCCGGTATTGTGTCCAAACAGTACAGTGGCCACCATACTGCATGAAAAATCACACAGCAGACGACGCTACGATTACGTCACATCCCTCACCAAAATAGCTCCTCTCAACATTCTCCTGTTGCTGTTCTTACACTATATACACACTATATATACCCATGTACACATGTTTTGCCCATAGCGAACCACTAAGCTAGTATGGTGAGCAAAACAAGAGTGGCAGCCACACACACACACACACACACACACATGAGGCTACCTCAATTCTCGCCCTCCCTCCCTCACCAAAATTCCTCCTTCCACAATACTACGCACACAACGCTAATTATAACCACAATCCTGGTCACTAATTCCTGTAAATGAATAATTGACCATACGTTTATTTTGAAAAGGAACCTAAGAAATTGTTTGAAGATTCCTAGATGGACGAAATAATGCTGTGGTGCTGTGGCAAGCGCTGTGAACATCGTGAACAGCATTGAATCACTGATATTTGAACATTGTACCCAGTCATTATCACACTCAGGCTCTTCTATAATACTATCATGGCTAAATAATACAAGTATATATATATTTTGACATTATTAGGCGATGCTGTGGTCACACGCTGAACAGCAGTGCTGTGCGCTTATGCTGCGAGCGCCAGCCTTGGTTGCTCACTCACTACTGAGGCTCCCACACCCGGAATGTGGACCACGATTTTTTTAAAGATGGCGTCTGTTTACAAGAGCCCTGAGGAAGCTGATGTGAACCCCATGTAGCCGCGGGAGTTTTGAATCGAACGTGAAAAATACAAATACCCAGAGGCGCGTTGCGCAAACCAGACGCGAGCCTGCAGGCGCGTTGCGCAGTTAAAGGGTTAAGTTCNATTAAAAAACCCTGAATTAATTCTCACAAAATAAGATTTTGTGTTTGTCAACCACACAAACGCTAAAACCCTAAACACATTAGAAGGATATTCCAGGGTAAACCGGTATGGTATTGATCTGCGCGGGTTGGGTTGCGGAAGTAGGCGTATAAAGCCGGCGGGCGGGGGCTAAGGCGGCATTTGCAACCACGTGGTACCGTCGAGCGCACACGCTCTGTGATCGAGTCCTTCTCGAGTGCACTTTGCACGTGCCCTTCCGAGGGACTTTAGCTCCCTAGGTTTTGGCAATGGTCAAGAAGGTACGGCAAAACTAGTCAAGAAGTCCAAGCGACATGGTATTCCTCGCGACGAGTTGGTGAGTAGCCGGGAGTGGGCGGTAGGAGGGCAGAGTCCTGGGGTAGGAGGGCAGTGTCCTGGGGTAGACTAGGGGAGGATGAGGGAGGGGAATGTGCCCTGTAATGACGCGGCGTCCCGTCCCAGGTCACCGTCAAGTCCGACCTCATTTTGTTGGCGCCAGAGTTCGAGGACATCGAGGAAAAGCGGCTGGAAGGACCCGCATGGAGCCGGCCGAACCAGCGTGACTCGGAGGACCCCCACAAAGGTCAGTTGTGGCAGTGGACGTGGCCTCTGTATGGGGGTTTTGACCTGCTGTGTGAGGCATCATGGCCTAATGAATGAGAAGTCATTGCCTGCTGAGCGAGAAGGCTTGGTCCGCTGAGTGAGGCGGCTTGGCCTGCGTAGAACACAGTAAGCTGAATGATGACAAAGTGGTGGCCAAAACACTGAGGAAAGGTAAGCTGTTGGGTGGTAAGAACATGAAGACTTCCTGCTAAGTGATGTAGGAACATTATCTGCTGAGTGGTAAGACCGCGATCAGTTAAAAGGTAAGACCGTGACCAACTAAGTGGTAGAACTATAGTCTGTAGGGGTGGAAGGACCGTGTCCTACTAGGTAAGTGGTAGGGTTGTGACCTGTTGAGGACAGGTAGGCTGAGAGGATGTGTGTGTCAGACGAGTTACGTTATGCGCTTGTTGTGTCTGTGTCCGGTCTTACCTTCTTTCACCCTTTAATAATTGACCCAGCTTAGAACCAGAGCAGCGTGCTGCTCTATGGTGGATTATCTACGACAATCCCATGTAGCCAACGAAATGACCTTTTCCAGAATGCAACATACAACTGTTGACTGACTGCCAGATGAACTGCTAGGTGAACAAAAACATCAAATACAAGAAAGCGTATTTAAACCTCTCGCCTTGCCCGGAAACCGAACCCAGGGCCAATGGGTTGTGAGATGACTGCGGTACAGATTTTGTTCAAACTAGGCAAGCGTAGGTATGGAATTAGACAAGAAGTGGGGAGGGGTAGTGTCTGGGTCAAAAGAGATGGCGTGTAGTGTTTGTCACTTGGTTTAACTTGTTTTCCAATAATTTCCAATTACCTTTGCGCGTAGGCGTACCGGAATTTATAGTATTCATGAAGAAAGAGCCATAACCACCATAGACTTTTTATCTCTGGATCAGGAAAAGCCTAATTTTAATTCATCGTTGAGGAGAGAGATAAACGAGGACAAGCTTGACAACACGACTTGTGTATCTGGCTGTTTGGATTTACCAGGCTCCCAGCACAACTCAACTCTGACGCAGATACACCTTAGCCTCCCAGTACTAACTCAACTGTGATGCAGATACACCATAGTGTATCTGCATCCATGAAAAGTACATGGAAAGCCATCTCTAACATCCTAGGGTCTAAACAACAAGCATTTAACAGTCAGATAAAACTCTCCAAAGATGGTTATACACTTGCAACAGACTTAGATATTACAACTGAATTCAATAGCTTCTTTTCATCAATTGATGCTAACCTTGCCAGAAAAATCCCAGAGACCCAAATACATGTTACTACATATCTCACAGGCAACTATCCTAACTACTCCTTTCATCAGTCAGCCCGACGGACATTATATACATAATTCAATCACTTAAAACCAAAGCTGGGGACATTAATGAAATACCTTCTACGCTATATATGAGTGCTGCCCCTGCGCTTGCACTACCCACTACCTACTCTTGCACTAGCGCTTGACAGTTGGATGGACAGCGCTTCGGGTACGTAGTCCTGAGGTCCGGGTTCGATCCCCGATGGAGGCGAAGACAAACGGGTACAAATGTTCCTTTCACCCTGATGCCCCTGTCATCTAGCAGTAAATAGGTACCTGGGAGTTAGACAGCTGCTACGGGCTGCTTCCTGGGGGGTGCAACAAAAAGGAGGCCTGGTCGAGGACCGGGCCGTGGAGACCTGATACTGACCTAACCTGGACTGACCTCCAAGTACAGGTCATGTGACCAGCCTGACCTGAAACTGTTCCTTTATGCGAGTATTTTGTTTACATGATTAGTTCATAGATTTCTTCACGTAATGCACTCTTGTATATTGAGATGCAGTGCATGCTTTTATCAGTTCAATATATTAAAGTTTGATTATGTTCAGATTAACTAGACTAGGATACATTGTTTTACGGTAAATGTCCTCTTGCGAATGGTCATAATACAATCATGTATGATCGTAAGACATGAAATACTTATGCATGATTATATAATACTTACGTATGATGATAAAATCGAGTGAGACGTTCCATAGAGACTGTTTTTAGAGCCAATTCAAAATCTGGAGCCAATTCAGAATTGGCTCTAAAATCTTAGAGCCAATTCAAAATGTAGATGAGAGATGGGGTTGGGGGAGGAGTGTCTCCGCACGACGACATTTACACTCAGTATTTCAGTGTGTAGAACGATGGGTGCAGTTATGTTTACACTCACTAAACATATCTACACCAATTGTTCTACACACCTCATAATACCCAGGAGTGTTTCTCATAACCCTGATTTAAAATTCAACTCCATATAAACATATTCTAGAGCCACAGTGTCCTATTTTATATACAGTATATATATATATATATATATATATTATATATATATATATATATATATATATATATATGTATTAATAATTTACATTTACAATGAAGGTGCTTTATCTGTGAGGCCACGGAAATGAGTAAGAGTAACGGCAACAATCTTTGTATTCATATGCCTTATTACCAGGCCGTATTTTAGTGTCTCGGGGAACATTCACTATTACCAGATCCAATTTCGTCTCTACGCATATGTCCTATTACCATACCGTATTTTGAGGTGTCTACTCACATCCCTATTACGAGGCCGTATTTAGGTGTCTCTTGCTACATGCCCCATTACGAAGGCGTATTTTGGGTGTCTCCGTATAAATTTCAATCCGAGGATGCTTTTCGCTAAAACTACTTTCACAGAATTTTTAGCGTAGCGTGACGAAATGTATGCCGTTAAATAATTTTAACTCTGTTATCAATTATTTTATGCATTAATCATATTTTGTATTATTATTATGTCAGCGTTTTTTAGCGATATTTTAAAAACGCTCCGATAGAATTACGTAACAATTTGAATACATGAAATAAAGAATTTCTAGATAACCGGTAAAATTATTTTTGTGTCAGATTTGCAGCCTCATAGAATTTTTTTGTTTATATCTCTCAAGTGCTCTGTTATTTTTCTGTCCCAGTGGGAGTAAGATTTGTCCTCGGGGAAGGGGAAGGTAGTTCTGACCTGGAAGAGGGGATACCTTGAGCCTTACCTGAGGTGCTTCCGGGGCTTATCGTCCCCGCGGCCCGGTCATCGACCAGGCCTCCTGGTTGCTGGACTGATCAACCAGGCTGTTGGACGCGGCTGCTCGCAGCCTGACGTATGAGTCACAGCCTGGTTGATCAGGTATCCTTTGGAGGCTCAAGGACAGCGGACTAGGCTCCAGGCTAGTTGAATGGACAGCGCTCTAGGCTCGTGGACCTAGGGACCGGGGTTCGATCCCCACAGCCGGCGGAAACAGATGGGCAGAGTTTCCTTCACCCTGATGTCCCTGTTATCTAGTAGTAAATGGAGACAGGGAGTTGTAGGGGAAGGTAGTCTTATCCAGGGGGAGATAGTAGGGGGATGGGGGGGGGGGGAGTTTATCCCGATGGTGGGAGAAAATGGAGGATTTATTCCTGAGGGAGGGAGGGAGGACGGGGTTTTGGCCCAGGGGAGGAGGAGGGGGGGGGGTAGTTTTGTTCAAAGGGAGGGAGGGAAAAGTTTTGTACCGGGGAGGGAGGAATGAATTATGTCTCGGAGGAGATAGGAAGGCATTTTGACCGTGGGTGGTGGGAGGGAGTTTTGTCCCCGGGAGAAGGATGAGATAGTCTCCGAGGTCAAGGGTTAAGTATGATTATGACAGATTTGTCTTATTAAGTGATAAAATTAAATTTATCGATCTCATACACCACTAGAAGCTTTTAGACTTCAAACCAAGCTTCATGCAGGTCGGCGTTCAATCCCCAACCGTCCAAATGTTTGGGCACCATCCCTTTCCCCCGTCCCATCCCAAGTCCTTATCCTGACCCCTTCCATGTGCTATATAGCCGAAAAGGTTTGTCGCTTTCCCCTGATAATTCCCTCCCTCCCTCCCTCCCTCCCTAGGCAATCACGTTTAAGAAACCTCTTAAATACTAATGTCCACTGCGGTGGTAATTAGGAGTGGGGCGCCTGAAGGCTGTTCCTGGAGCAGGCACAACTGCTGGCCGGTGGTGGGAGAAGTAGGTCACAGCCGCCGGTGGGGGGGGGGGTGGTGCATGGGGGAGCATGGGGGGGGGAGAGTCCGGAAGTCTGGCCTCTCGTCGACGGGTCTGACCTTACTCTCATAGTAATAGGGAAGGATTGTCTAGATGGTATATGTCTACATATGGCAAAGATAAATCTAAGACACATATACAGTCTATATAAAGACATAATAAATGTGAGAATAATTAATATTGAGGACAGACAGCCTGGGTATATGTACATTAGAATTGTATCGAGGTCCCCTCACAAAGTCGAACTATTGACCCTCCCCAAGATGCAACTCCACGACAAGCTGACTAACTCATGGGTACCTATTTGCTGCTAGGTAGGGAGCCGGTCGACCGAGCGGACAGCACGCTGAACTTGTTATCCTGTGGTCCTGGGTTCGATCCCAGGCGCCGGCGAGAAACATTGGGCAGAGTTTCTTTCACCCTATACCCCTGTTACCTAGCAGTAAAATAGGTACCTGGGTGTTAGTCAGCTGTCACGGGCTGCTTCCTGGGGGTGGAGGCCTGGTCGACAGACAGATAGAAAGACCCGGGCACTGCTGGATAGTCCATCTAGTTAATTAATATCTTGATTGTTTTAGGTTTGTATAAATGTTTGTTTTAAAGTTAAGTATTGATGAGTAATATCAGTGGACAATGCCCCCCCCCCATGTCATAAACATTATTTACCGTTACCAGCATGCAACTATTTCAGTCTGCTGACGTCACGCCGGTCTATTGATCCCCAGTGACCCTTACTGACACACACACACACTTGTTTATGTCCACACCTAGTTGTGCTCAACCCCCGCAAGCACAACTAGGTGAGTACACCACAGACACTATCAGGAATATTAAAGTTGAAACAAAGACAACATATTTTGTTATGATATGCTATTTGTGTAATATTACATTTGTATGTATCGAACACCGTTATTTTGTGTTTGTGTTCTGTGTTGGGTTTGAGGCCTATCACCCATGGGATGGTTATTATTTAATCTTGAACAAATTCCAAGACTAAAGTAAGTAACCTCAGTGTATATAAGGGGGGGGACCTCTTGGCGTATATTTCGTGTGATATATAATCAAACATATATTTAGCAAAACTGAGAGTCGGTGTTAACGCCGAGGTCAACGTGGCCAGAGCGGCCCATATAATAGTAGCCCATGGGCGCTGTCCTTAACGGAGTCCTCTAGTTACTGACTCTCCTCTCTCTCGTCTCCTCTCTTAACTCTCTGGCATGATTCTTATTCCTCGTCACGTCTCGTCCTTCCCCCTTCGTGCCGAGGGGGCGGCGGAGGGCTGCGTGCGGTCACGGGCCGTCCCTCTCTAGTGGGTGTCTGTCTCTGGGCGCTCATGGTGATGTTGGTAGTGTGTGGGGGCGTGTGTGACGAGGAGGTGCAGGCGGGTGTTGGTTGGGAGGGTGTAGGCCAGGGTGGGGGTGTAGAGGGTGTAGGCCAGGGTGGGGGTGTAGAGGGTGTCGGTAGGTGTAGGTGAATGTTTGGAGGGGGGAGTGTGGCGTGTGTGGGAGACGAGTGGGTGTTGTATTTACTATTTGTGTCTGCAGAATCGAGCTATTAGCTCTCGGACTCCGCCTTTCTAACGGATATATTTTTCCTCTGTTATGTCAACTACATATATTTCTCTCTAACACACACACACACACACACACACACACACACACACACACACACACACACACACACACACACACACACACACACACACACACACACACACACACACACACACACTGTGTGGCTGAGTGGGGAGCTGGTGGTTGAATGGACAGCGCTCTAGGCTCGTGGACCTAGGGGCCGGGGTTCGATCACCACAGCCGGTGGAAACAGATGGGCAGAGTTTCCTTCACCCTGATGTCCCTGTTATCTAGTAGTAAATAGGTACCTGGGAGTTAGACAGGTGCTACGGGCTGCTTCCTGGGGGGTGTACATACAGGAAGCAGCTCGTACACAGTACCATGTACGGTACACAGTACCATAACCACCGCACAAATGATCGTCTAATGAAAAAGACGATTATTGATGAGGTGGTCACGGTACTGTGTACGTATAGGGGTGATCCTGGATGGCATGGGTTCGAATCCTGGCCGGGTCAAATAGAGTTCGTAGTTTGCGCGTTCATGCAGCTTTATATATATATATATATATATATATATATATATATATATATATATATATATATATATATATATATATATATATATATGTCGTACCTAGTAGCCAGAACGCACTTCTCAGCCTACTATGCAAGGCCCGATTTCCCTAATAAGCCAAGTTTTCCTGAATTAATATATTTTCTCTAATTTTTTTTCTCATGAAATGATAAAGCTACCCATTTCATTATGTATGAGGTGAATTTTATTTTATTTGAGTTAAAATTAACATAGATATATGACCGAACCTAACCAACCCTACCTGACCTAACCTAACCTATCTTTATAGGTTAGGTTAGGTTAGGTAGCCGAAAAAGTTAGGTTGGGTTAGGTTAGGTAGGTTAGGTAGTCGAAAAAACATTATTCATGAAAACTTGGCTTATTAGGCAAATCGGGCCTTGCATAGTAGGCTGAGAAGTGCGTTCTGGCTACTAGGTACGACATATATATATATATATATATATATATATATATATATATATATATATATATAAAACTGTGTTTTAATATGATATCGTGGAAACTTCTATGGTCACCTGTTATGAGGAAGATCCGGACTGAGCGTTCGCGAGGTGGTGAGGGAGGGAACGGAGGTCAGAGAAAATCAATACTTCACCAAGGTTACCGCTCGATTCCTGCCTTCGGCGCCAGTCTCTTCCCACTCAGCAAAATGTCGATGCCTACATTGTAATTGTGAAGCCTCTTAACCACCACTCTATAGAGGAGAACAAAATTGTATTAAAGCTGAAACATATGGGAAAAATAGGGATGAGGCTCACCTGACGCATGGGGCAGAGAGGGTCACCTGACGCATGGGAGTGTTAGTGTCCAGTCCACACCCTGGACTCTAATCAGTCCATACCTGGACCCAATCCGGTCCATAGACCCTACCCGGTCCATAGGCCCTACCCGATCCACATAACGTAGCACTAACATCCTATTCCTATCTCAGAATTCACTTAAGTCTGTCCCCGGATTAATCATTCACTGCTCACCCATACTTACACACTAAGTAGTTGAACGAGCTGATTCATCTCAGATCTGGGGGACCTGGCCTCCTCACTGAACCCGATCCCGAGGTCCTGGCTATGATTCCCCCAAGGCCCTGGCTAGACAGTTATAATCCCCTGGCTCGACCGTTCCAAGGGCCTGGCTAGGTGCTCCGAGGCCCTGGCTAGACTTCCCGGAATGAACACACATGCCCCCTTGTGCCATTCACACATGGCAACTCCTTAACCTCCAGCCATGTGTCACGTGAACACTGCATGATTCCCTGCCTGCCATGCCCTGACAAACGTCTTGACCTGACACGGTCCACTTGTTAGCGGTCAACTGGCAGCCTGGCGTGATATCACACTTCCAAGATCTGACCTCTGTCAATTCCGTTGACCAACGCTGCCTCCACACAGCTGAGCCGGAGTGATTGTAATGAACCGGAACGACCAGTAATCATTGGTCATTCACTCGACTCATATGTTGGAAATGACTTAGTAATTTATCTAACTAAATATAGGTCACAATACAGTGAAGCTGTCCTGACACGTGGACCACTCAGGCTCCCTTGACGCATGATGTAGAGAGGCTCTCCTGATGCATGGAGCAGTAAGGCTCTTCTGAAACGTTAGGCAGTAGAACTTACCTGTCGCATTGCGAAGTGTGACTTCTGGTGGGTGAGACAATGAGACTTTCCTTGCACATGGGATAGTGAGGCTCTCTTGGTGCATGAGGCGGCGAAGCTCTCGTGCCGCCTGACGTTTCCTGTTCCAAGAAGCAGTGAGATTATTATTTACCTGAATTTACCTGAAGGCCATTAACACTCTAGTGGCCTCGACGAGGATAGGAAGCCGGTGGTCAAAGGTCCCCCTATTTACCCTGATAATCTTTTTCAGTGGGATTTTTAAAATTTAACAGTTTTGGCATTCACGGCTTCGCCGGGTAGGCGGTTCCATGGGTTTATAACCCCGTAGGTGAAAAAGCATCTCCTGTTCTCAGTCCTACATTGTGGCTTGTTAAGCTTGACGCTGTTGCCCCTTATTTGTGTTACATCTGACCTTTTGAAGAAGTTGTCTGGATCAACATCCTCCTAATTGCTCAGTATTTTAAATGTCATGGCAGGGCGGAAAAAATCTGCCCTGCCATGCCTGGTTTGTAGTGTTGTTAGCCTTGAGGCCTTCAACCTGTTATGGTATGAGAGTCGACTTAGTTCTGGAATGATTTTTGTCGTCCAGTGCCGAACTTTCTCCAAAGCAGCTATGTCCTTCTAAAGATAAGGTCTACATGCTTGGATACAATAATCTAAGTTATTTATACTAATCCAAGCACCAGAGATTTATACAGTTGAATGCACATGCGAACGTATATTTGCATCATGACGCAAAAATCAATGAAACTTGTGACGAATGACGCAGTGAGGCTCTCCGACACTCTTCCATCTTCCAGCTCAAGAACATAATAGCAATAAAAACTAAACAAGAAGGAAGAAATAAAGCTAATAAAAAAAAAAGTTTCAACTCGATGATTAGCTATTCTGTAACTTAAATGTGATGAATAATGTCCATAGACTTTCATTGCGTAAATTTGCTATTTAAATATGTCGCCGCTGTTAAACGGCTGTGTCCAATGAACAAACAAGTTTTATTGCGGCAACGCGCTATATGAAGTGAACTGTACCTTGTAGTGCCTTGTAGTTTCAATGGCGCTGGGAAAACGGGAGAGGGGAACCGGCCACAACCGGTTTATCGGCACCTCTGGCGGCCGTCTGGCGGAGGTACGCTCGCTTGGGAGACATTCAAGGTCGTCGCCAGGCGCTGATTGATGGTTTATACTTAGAAAGCACTAACCTGGGTTGTGTTCCATGGCACAATCTGGAAGGCTAATATTTGTTTCTGTTCATCAACTGCATTTTTGTTACATTTTGTAGTTGGAAACTATTGTTTGCATTGAAATACTTTTTATATGTACATAATTCCATAGTTCCTCTTTAAATTATTTTGGGTGCTTTTCTCTTGCTATCGATTACTACAGAATTGTCATCTGCGTTACTTAGTGTGGTGGTGTTACGGTTGATGCCTGGTGGTGTTACGGTTGATGCCTGGTGGTGTTACGGTTGATGCCTGGTGGTGTTACGGTTGATGCCTGGTGGTGTTACGGTTGATGCCTGGTGGTGTTACGGTTGATGCCTGGTGGTGTTATGGTTAACGCCAGCCCAAGGTGTATTTCAGGCCTGGTAGTGACAGCTGGGCAAACGTCGTTGATATGAATTAACGCTGATAATGTTGCTGCCATATATATATGTATGAATATTATATATGCATATTACATTACCTAATTTTTCAGTAATCAGAAAATATTTCGGTTATCGCCAATAATACAATTGGGTGCCTGTCAGGGCTCGATGAGGGTGGCTTGTATGTAAACATTCGAGAAGCGTAGAAATACTGGGCGCGTTTAGATAAAAATCCACATAACTGTCTCTTATAAAACCGGATATAGTTCGTTAATTTATGTTGGATTATGTTAATCGTGGTTAGGATGGGTTGTATTAGGTGTGATAAGTTTTAATAAATAAAAGGTACCGTTGGTAAATAGTTTTATGTACGAAATGACCTGCTTATTTTTCTTTTATTAAGGTACGATAATCTTCACTAAAAATAATCTGGGGACGGGGAGCAGCTTTAGGTTTGGGAAAAAATCCCTGTGCCAAGTGTACTTTCTCCGAGTGCATACATAGGTGTTCCAGTTATGGGTGCAGTACAAGCTTGAGCGAGTCTATACTGCCCTGTGCTTATTTTAGGTCAGATGAGACCGTATTCATGACCTCCAAATATGGATTGCAAGTATACCTGAGAATTGTTAGAAAATAGTGGGCGAATTGCTGCGGAGCATATTAATATCATTCAACTCTTCAGAAATGGAAGTACCAGAAATTAGTAAGCCAGCAGTGGCGTGCGGTACTGGATATCTTACTGTGATCATTATGTACGACGTGTGATGGTAATACACCTATTTTCTATGTATTAATTCATATAGACACTCTCTAAGCCAGTAAGCTGAGTTAGGAGGGCATTCACACTCAAAGGTGTAGCTAACAGCGTAGATACACTAAGACTTTAACACATGAGTTGGAGGTTAGGAAAAAGGATGATTACGATAGTGGACAAGCCTTAATTAGCTTGGTAATCGATATCCCATATACCTTGAAACCTAAACTGAGTTGTCTTATAATTATGATTCGTAATGTTGACATGCGATTGATTCGTGTGTAGGCGAGTGGTTTGTCTTAGTCATCCGGACACGTTCGCTGCTGGGAGGTTGATGACTAGGCTACACATAGCCGACCGGATTTATTGCGAATAACAATTCCCTAGCAAACCGCATTCGTTACTAATGAACAAGTTCCTAATACACAACTAAATGTATATTAACTGAGACAAAGAAACTTTTAATCTCGTATCTCAGCCACATAAAAACTAATAGTCACAAACATACAGCGTTCGGATTTCGCGGATCCGGATTCGATTCCCGGCCTAGATAAAAACTTACGGGAAGAGTTTTTTTCTCCAAATGCATCTGTTCATCTAGTGGTAAATGGAGTTAGTCAGGTGTTGCGGGCTGCATCCTGGGAATGTGTGAGAAATAAATATATATGTAGTAGATATGATAAAGGAAAACGGGTTTGAAGACAGTAAATTAGACAACCGACGGTTAGAAAGGCGGAGTCAAAGAGCTAACAGCTCGATCCCACAGACACAAATAGTCAATACACACAGCCACAGAGGCGCTAGTGCTACGTAAACACGGTGATGGGAGCTCGGGTGGTGAGGTGCAAATTAGCACAAGCAGTATTAAGGGTGTTGGTGAATGCCTGAAACCCCTTGAAAACTAAAAAGTGTGTGTGTGTGGGGGGGGGGGAGACCGGTTACAGTCTCAAAATGGGTAAGCAATGATGAGACTACCCAGTGCCAAGTAACGACCTGTAGAACCCTTTAACAATCGGGAGGGGGAAGAAGAGTACCATCACTAGAAACTAGACAAAACTGCGATCACTAGAGACTCTACAACACGGAATGGCTCACTCCCTGGATGTGATACAGGTGATGCTGCGATGGTAAATTGCGATGCTGATTCATATCGTTGGTAGTTAACTCAATGACAAAGAATGTTAAGGGAAAATAAAATATGAACATGCCATTTGCAACAGAACAAGTCAAAAGTCCTAATGATTATAGGTGAGGTAAATAAAGATGAAATACGTGGGATTATAATAAGGGTTGTTATATTATAGGAACTGGCAATACATAAGGAAACCGTACAAAATACAAGAAATATAACACAGTTTTTGTTCCTGGGTGGTAAGTGTTATTTTCTGATTGCTCATGTTTCCAAAGTATAGAAAATGGGAATTATTCCCTTCCAAGTTTGCTTTCAAATTCAAATAAGTTTATTGAGATATGAATACCCACAAGGCGATGAGGTAGCTCAAGCTATTCTCACCCCGTTCAGTACGTGTTCATATGTATATATATATATATATATATATATATATATATATATATATATATATATATATATATATATATATATATATATATATATATATATATGAACACGTTGCTATCACAAACAATATACTGAACATTCTGAGTGCTTTGCGAAATTTGCTGAGAATCTTTGTTTTGACCTTTGCTAAGACAGCTTAGGGAAGCGCCTTGTAGGTATACCTGAAGGCTGTCGACTCCTTAAGCTGTAACACATTGTTTCATAAGTCGGCGACATTCAAGTGCCTTCAAGACGTCTTCTTTAGCTGTCTGAGTCAAAGGCCAAATTAGCAAAGTTGAAGGGAATAATAGATATTTTCTATACTTCGGAGGCATAAGTAATCAGAAACTTACACTTACTATCTAGGAACAAAAAGTTGTTACATAATGTAATTGAAAAGTTAAAGATTTAAAGAAAAGATATTACAGACAATCGGAATACGGCCAATATGGTACTAAGGTTCAAATGCAAAATATTAATAATAACTCTAAATGTTATCTTTATGCTTGACATCTTCCCTTGTGAGTCCTCCTTGGGTTATACAGCACAGTTCTGGGACTCTTACTATAAAATTACAGTACTGGGTGAAGTATGATCAAATGCATCCACGCATAAGGATGCGAAGAGGGACTAAGGAGACTCGTAGAGCAAGAGGGGACAAGTCTTAATTTTATATACAGATGAAAGGGTTTAACTTGCAGGATCTTAAATAGGGTTTTAAGTTAAAATATATAATAATAGATTCTAATAAAATAAACTTAGATTTAGATAAGAAAGTAAAACTGTGCTTCAGGAATAGGGATTCATCTGTGGAATAAGTTACCAAGTAACATTATACAGTATAGTCGAACTCGCTGAAATCTACAATGCATAGGCTTCGTAAGTACATGAATCGGAGTTTTTGGGAAGAATACGGGAGCTGCCGCTCACGGACTAGTAGGCTATCTGCCGATATCCTTTTTCTTATGTTCTTATGACTGATGTCTGTGAATGACAGTGGAAGGGAAGCTGGTGAGAGAGGTGTTTCTAGTCAACTTATTGTGGGTGAAGGGCAGAATTATAGAGCTCATTCTGGTGCAGGTGCTAGTGGGTGGAGGGTGAGATCGTAGAGCTCATATGGTGCAGGTGCTAGTGGGTGGAGGGTGAGATCGTAGAGCTCATCCTGGTGCAGGTGCTAGTGGGTGGAGGGTGAGATCGTAGAGCTCATCCTGGTGCAGGTGCTAGTGGGTGGAGGGTGAGATCGTAGAGCTTATTCTGGTGCAGGTGCTAGTGGGTGGAGGGTGAGATCGTAGAGCTCATTCTGGTGCAGGTGCTAGTGGGTGGAGGGTGAGATCGTAGAGCTCATCCTGGTGCAGGTGGTGATGGGTGGAGGGCGGGCTTATAGAGCTTACTCTGGTGCAGGTGTTGGTGGGTAGAAGGTGGGGTAAGAGAAGTGACCCCAGCCCACTCTGGCGTGGGTAGGGAAGGAAGGAAGGAGCGGGACTGGTCCCTCAGGACGGCGCGCGTCGTCCCCAGGGTGACGGAGAGCACTGACTCTTGGCGCTGGCCAGAAATTACTGGTAAGATTCATAATGAGTGAGACGCGGCCGCTCATCACGGTGCCATTGTCTGCTAGTGCAAGAGATCTGGGGTCATTCTTGGTATACCATTACTACATTAGTGAGTGAACAATCTGAATTATTTCTTGATCTCTAATAAGATGCACGAGCTTGTGTGTACTTTACGCTACTGTGTAGCCTTATGGCTCTGTGTACTAGCGAGTAGCCTGTCTGCTGGCCACTTTGCCCTCTCTAGCAATCCCTGATTTTCTCACCCTATTGATATCAGATCAGTAAATAATAGCTAATCCCACTGTGTACTGTCCACTAGCAGGAGGTGGCGACGGAAGAGGAGGAAAAGGTGCGTGTGGGCGTAGTGCACTTGTACGGGCAGGCGTGGTGTGCCTGAAGCTTGGCGCCCTGGTGGGCCTCCTCTACCTCTTCGTGTGCTCCCTGAAGCTGCTGGCCAGCTCCTTCAGGCTCCTCGGGGGCAGGACAGCCAGTGAGTAGTTCTCTCTCTTGGTTCATGTTCTATTATCTATTAACTGCTGAATATCGAATATCAGCTCTAAATTCACCCATTAATATGCAACAGTACATTAACACATTAACACACACACACACACACACACACACACACACACACACACACACACACACACACACACCACACACACACACACACACACAGGAGTCATTGCAGTAGACAACCGACGGGGTCCAAGAGCTAGATCTCGATCCTGCTGGCACAAATAGGCGAGTACACACACATGAACCATTTCCAATTGGCTCTCAGTACAGGAGTATGTTATCCAAACATACTTACATATCTTCAAGACATTCCTAAGTGTGCCTAATACAACTACTGTATATGTACTAAAATGAACATTAATTAAAGATTATAATATCAACAACTGCTATTACTTTTACCGGTGTTAATATAAGAACCAAATGGTGAGACTGCCGACCTTGTGTTGCAGGTACGGTGTTCCAGCAGTCCCAGGTGTTGAGTAACCCGGTGGTGGGGTTGATGATGGGGGTGTTAGTGACGGTGCTGGTGCAGTCCTCCTCCACCTCCTCCTCCATCGTCGTCTCCATGGTCGCCGCCAACTGTAAGTGCTCTTCCTCGTTCTCCAGTGGTTTGTTTTCTCAGCGCCAGACTCCCCTGTTCCTTCCTGTGTGCATATGTATCTCGCACTCATCTCTGCTTCCTCTCCTCATCCAATTTATCCTTCCTGCACTAATAATTCATCTCCATTGTTCACAAATTTCTCATCCGTAGTCTCAGTTTTCCTAGTTTAGTTTCGGGTGATTATTGGGTGCTAGGCGAAATTTGTAATTGTGAAAATTTGTTTTTTATTTGCACATCGTTATTATCGAAATCTTACTAAATCTTTGCATGTAACGGGAAACCCCGTTACGTGCAAAGTAATTAAGAAATGTCTCGACAAATTAAAGAAATCTACCGATCCAAGTGTTTATGGCTTCAGGTGTGGATAGAATTCAGTCTAAAATCGTAAAGGAACAGGCCTATTAAGTATGTCTACCACTGAAATTCCTATTCAGAAAATTCCTAGACCAAAAAAAATGTCCCTTTAGATTGGAAATATGCAAATATCACCCTATATCCAGGAAACTCAGAAAGTTCAGCAGAATTCTGCGGAGCAATCAGTCTAACCTCACACATATGCAGGCTCACGGAGAGAATCTAAGAGAGGAAACCATTCACCATTTCATAGTGCACAATCTAGTAAACGCATCACATCAGAGTTTGACATAAAAACCAATCCTGCTTAACGAACCAGCTCACATTTCTGAAAACAATAACCGACTGCACAGAGAAAGAAATTTCAATACATGTAGTGTACATGGACGTCTCTAAAGCTCTTGATGGCACCACACGAATGACTGGAACGGAAATGCAAGCACATGAAATAAACCATAAAATACTAGAATGGATAAAATAATGGTTAAAGCAAAAAGTCAAAAAGTATTTAATCTGATTGGAAAAATATTGCAAGTAGAGTATTGCAAAGTTCTATTTTAGGGACATCAACAACAGATGAAAAATCAAAAGCCACACCATCAAATTTTCAAATGACACGAAGATCTACGGTAAAGTGGAAGCGAAAATGATATTGAGGTCTTGTAAAACGATTTTCGTGACCTGTACAAAGGATCAGAAGATTGGCAAATGTTTTTCAATATTGAAAAATACAAGACCTTGAATGTAGCGTATAAGAAAACACTTCATAACGACCATATCAACAACACTGCCCTCTAACAGTACAATAAAAAAGAAAATGTACTAGGAATTGTAGTCCACCAGTCAATAAAATATACTCAGCAAAAAGGAGCTGCAGTAAAAAAAATAAGAATAATCAAGCAAACTTTTGACTTCAGAATCTCTGGGGCATCCCCATCTGGAGAAGCTACTTTGGAAAAGTAGTTTGGAAAGTTTTTTGGAAAGATTCTTGGAAAGTTCATCCCAGTCAAAATAATCATCCAGAACTAAATCAACTCTCATACCCGGGAAAGGTTGAGAATCTCAGGACTAACAACACTACACATTAGACGCAACAGGACTAATTTCATGGAGACCATTATAAAATTAAACAAAATGGAAGATATTAATCCAGACCAAGCCATAGAAGGTTCAGTATAACTCATACAAGGGGCAAAAGCTTCAAGCTCAACAATCCACAAAGTAGGACAGGCAACAGATGCTTTTTAACCTAAGTGTTAATATACCCATGGTCTCTCCTACTCACCAAAGCCGTAAATGCCAAGATAGTATTCCAGTTTGAAATCAATTGAAAAACTCTCAGGAGTAATGGAGGAATATTTGACAAGACGCCGGCTTCCTTTCCACGGTGACATCACTAGAGATATGGGCCCTCAAGTAAAGTGACGTATATTAAAGTGTGCATATGTTCTATGTGTATGCAGTTTTGTTCCATCAATGGAAGAAAATAAATTTCTTGACATGTTGGGGAAGGTGGGAGGAGTGAAAAGCAAGAACTCACCTTGTGTAAGCCACGAAGCTCGAAAGGTACTAAGTCTGCTGTATAATGGTAATCCGAATTTACGAAATTTGTATATTGATAAAAAATTTAAATGTTATATTTTTAAGGACTATTCTATTCTGTAAATTTTCACAATAAGTTCATTTAGAGCATGTATGATTAAAATATATTTGGTCTAACTATCGTTTGATCTGGGACAGTCCTGGACGTGCCGACAGCCATCCCTATCATCATGGGAGCCAACATCGGCACTTCCGTCACTAACACCCTAGTCAGCATTGGCCAGGTAAGGTCTCAAGTCTTCCCCCTATATCGTAGTGCATATTTTTACACTACCTCTGTTAATATTTGTCCTATAGACTCTGAATATAGCCATATAACCATGAATATAACCATACCATATCAAGTTTTATTCAATTATTTTAAAATTAATAAACCCTTTATTTGTTGCTTCCCCCCCCCATTTAATATTTCAGTTTTAATATTAGCTGGTAGGTCAGTGAGGGTCACACGGATCTGCAAGCAGTGTTAAACTTGGGGTATTGAGTGAGTTAAAGGGAAGAGCAGGGTGGGGTTATTACAATGTTACGCTTGTTGGCCCGCCTTAATTTGATCATGTGGCGAACGCACCTCCAACTTAATAGTCACTTGCAGGTGGGCGACCGGGAGCAGTTTGAGCGTGCCTTCGCCGGTGCTGTGGTTCATGACATGTTCAACTGGCTGTGTGTAGGGGTGCTGCTACCTCTCGAGGTCGCCACCGGCTACCTCAACCTTCTCACCAAGGCCATTCTCTCCGGCATCACCCTCGAACAAAACGACATGCAGGTCGAGCTATTCTCAGGCATCACTAAACCCTTCACAGACAAGATAGTTACGGTTAGTTTGCTACATCTGTTTTAAACCTTGAGATCATTTAATTACGTTGTGGTCGTGATAAGTACCGTAGTTTTCCTATTATACAAAATACATTTATTTGATTCTTCTTTCAATGCAATAATTCGGTGATTTTAAGAAAGTCTTTAGATTATTTAGGTAGTAGTGATATATATCCATGTGTGCGTGCGTGTTTTGCAGCTGGACAAGTCAGTGTTGACGGGATGGACGATGAAGGACCCAGCTTATGAGAATGCCACTCTGCTGCGACGCCTCTGTGTGCACCCTCACAACGAAACTCAGTTCGTCACCTGTAAGTTGATGCAAGTGGACTTGCACACCTTAATCCCTCGGCTATCTGTGTACACATTTTCCATGATTTTTCCTGATAAAACTCATGTCTATTAAATATAAATAGAATAAATAATGTAATATTGAAATATGTCCGTGATCAAACCACACATCGGAAAACGAAGAAATTCTCGTTTCTTCGTTTTCTGATGTGTGGTTTGGTTATTATATTATCAGTCACGTTATTGTGACTCATCGTCTGCATGACTATATGTACTGATCAGGACATTCAATCTGTGAAATCAGCATTGTATAAGCTCAATACATAACATAGTGAAGCATCTTCAGGGATATGGAATAACACTGAAATACAATACTATATATTTTGTGTGTGTGTTGCAGGTGGAACCCTGGCGGCCCAGCTACCTCTCAACGACACGGGTGTTGGGATGGTACTGCTGGCTATGTCCCTCATCCTTCTCACCATCTGCCTCATCGCCATCGTCAAGACTCTCAGTTCAATGCTCAAGGGTGAGTCTTCCCTCACACTGCCTCTCAGAACTGTGGCTAAACAAGCTACAGTTTAAGGCTTAGGGACTCACCAAGGCTAAATTCAGTTTTAGTAGCACTTACCCAGCAACCCGTCCTTACATTAGGCTCTTTAAAGCAGCGGTCATCCTCCTCAGACGCATTCATAAATTTTAACATACTGTGTATTAAAAATGGTTTGTTCTCATGTATAGATTAATATTATTATACATAAAAGTTCTATGTATAGCTTGGCATAGGTTATGTTAGGTGTTTAGGTTCTTTTGGCGATTATTTATATTTGTAGTACGTGGGTGAAGTATTTACAGCGTTGTGTTTCGAATAAAATTCGTCAGTGAAGCACTTGTTCCGGAAGTGTTCGAACGAAATCAGTTGTGAGTCGTGTGTAAACCGTTTTTCATTCATAAATAGGGGTTTGGCGGGTGGATGGAATCACTTTTGGGTCTTTGTTTGGAGGACGGGCTGCTTCGACAGCCCGTCCTCCAAACAAAGACCCAAAAAGTGATTCCATCCACCCGCCAAACCCCCTGTTTATAAATGAAAAACGGTTTACACACGCCTCACAACTGATTTCATTCGAACACTTCCGGAACAAGTGCTTCACTGACGAATTTTATTCGAAACCACAACGCTGTAAACACCCACGTACCACAAACACAAATAATCGCCAACATAACCTAAACCCTTAACCTAACCTAATCTATGCCTATATATGCACAATATGCTAATATATTTTAATATTAATTCATATTTGAGAAAATTCCCGTTTTGAATGAACAGCATGTAAAAATTTATGAATGCGTCTGTGGGGTCGACCGCTGGATGTAATGGACTTGAGTCGAGGAGGGGTTGAAATGCTTCACCCACGTACTACAAATACAAATAATCGCCAACAGAACCTAAACACCTAACCTAACCTAACATACGCCTAACTATACATAGAATGTATAATGATATTAATTTATATTGAGAAGAAACAAATTTTTCATACACAGTATGTTAAAATTTATGAATGCGTCTAGGGAGGACGGCCACTGTTTTAAACAGCCTAATGTGAGGACGGGTTGGTAAATGCTGCACCCATGGACTTTAAATACAAATAATCTCCATCTTGTGTTGATTCTTATGCGTCAGTTTTATCACTATTGGGCTGGATGGTAAAGCGACGGTCTCGCTTCATGCAGGTCGGCGTTCAATCCCCGACCGTCCAAGTGGTTGGGCGCCATTCCTATCCCCCGTCCCATCACTTGTCCTGACCCCTTCCAAGTGCTATATCGTGGTAATGGCTTGGTGCTTTCTCCTGATAGTTTCCTTCCTTCCTTTATCACTATTGCAGAACCAGCTTCGTCAGGTTTATCACTGGCATAGAACCTTTTGAATTGCAGACTGAGTAACGTGTTGTGTTATAATGTCATGCCATTTGTACTTTGCAGGGTCAGTGGCAATTGTGGTGCAACGAGTACTCAACGCAGATTTACCCCGAGTGCCATGGCTGACAGGCTACCTAGCCATCCTTGCTGGCGCCATTATGACTTTTATCCTTCAGTCCTCCTCCATCTTCACCTCCACGTTGACGCCGCTAGTTGGGCTGGGCATGATCAGCGTGGAACGCATGTACCCACTCACGTTAGGTTCCAACCTGGGCACCACCACTACTGCCCTCCTCGCCGCTCTCGCCTCAGATCCCGCCAGCCTTCGTCCGGCCATCCAGATTGCGCTTGTTCATCTTTTCTTCAACGTGACGGGCTTGCTGATCTGGTACCCCATACCCTTCCTGCGTCTTCCTGTGCGGTTGGCTCTCGGCCTGGGTAAGATCACCGCCAAATACCGCTGGTTTGCCGTCGTATACATGGTGATGTCCTTCGCTATCGTGCCACTCTTCGTGTTTGCTGTGTCCCTTGGCGGGCCTGTCGTCATGTACTGTGTCTTCATTCCAATCGCCATATTTATGTTGATAGTCATATTCATTAATATAGCTCAGGTACGTTTCCCAAAATGCCTGCCACTTTTGCTGCGGACGTGGCACTGGCTGCCCCTTCCACTTCGCTCTCTACATCCCTATGACGACCTCATATCACGTCTCATGTGCTGCACTCGCCGTCCAGGACACCAGTACGCCTACGTGCCGGCAGTGTCCGTTCAGCCCCCACCCCCTGGAACTGAGCAAGAGGAAGCCGTGGCCGTAATAGTTCGGGACAACAAGGGACTGGAGAGTGAAGGTGGCGAAGAGCGTGGGAGCGAGCACACAGAGGTGCAAATCCACAGTGCCAGTGTTGCTTCCCGTGTCATCTTCGTCCAGCACGAGACCTCTACCTAAGGTGCCAATACCTCCACGGCTCACCTGTCGTGGGCGTCCATGATGTTGGAATGTTGATCAAATGCGAATTGTCGTCGTCAGACACTATTTCTCAATTATAAGAATTCGTAAATAAATGAATATTATATATTCAAAAAACTTTGCTAGTAAGCATATGCTCAAATAGATTTTTTTATTTCATTAAAATTTCTATGCACAGACTTTAATCACAAAATTCCTACTACTTTATGATAGAAGGTGTAAAATGCATATATTTTTTCATGAAAGCTGAGAAATCGAGCAACTTTAAAAAAGTTGTCTATATCAAAGAGGTTGTGACTTGAGTAAGATTCATAGTGGATCATTGGATCTGCAGGCAGTTTGTCAAAGTTTAATAACATCATCCGCACATATGTAACCAATGTGTATCTTTACAGCAACGTCTTTAAGACCATATGTAACAATATGTATAGCTGGTGCCAGTGAATAATATAAACGAATATAACCAATATCATATATATTTAGGTAATACATCTAGTCGGTGATTCTTTAAATATCCAGGTGTCGACGAGAGTAAGAAGATGTAGTTTGACAGCCGTCTGCCTCGGGTAGTGTGGTCAGTAGGTCTACGTTGTGGCTTCCCTCCAGCCAGTAGCCCACCCTTGCTCGTCTCGTACTTCAGATGCTAGGATCATATCCTCATCTCTTATTCCTCAGAGCACCACACCATTGATCAAATCTTAATCAAGGCATCTCAAAATGTCATAAAAATATCAGACTTCCACTACGGTCCGTGATGCCGCTTAGAACTATCATGTTCTCATTAAAATGCCTGGCAATATCACTTAAAAATATATCTATTTTTTAATTTGTCTCGTCAGCATCTCTAGGCACATTAGTGAGTGATCCCATTATTTGCCCGCATTTCACAGTTAATACAGCAAACTTCGAATGCCGTACTTAAAAATATAACATCACAGTGAAATTGGACAGGTTGACCTACCTAGTTCTTTTGTAAAAATTGAATTTATTCACATGATGGACCATCATCTTCAGTCCGAACAAGGCACAGATATCGTCCGTTGTCTAGCTAAGACTTATACAGATTAATTTCATTATTATTGAAACCAATATCATTTGCTTCCTTACGTAAGTCAAAATTTCATCTGCTCTGACGGAACGTCACGGAAGACTAAAATGGCATCCAATAACTGACAGACAAATTGTCATCCACTGTCTGAGAAACATGACGGTGTCATCCATGCACTGTCTAACGAAGATCATCTACTCTGACGAAAATCACGGCATCATCCAGTATCTGGCGGAGACCGCAGCACCATTCACTGCCTGATTAAAATCCTTGCATCAACCATTGCCCGAAGAACACATTTTTCACATTAGGCCGAAGACCCCAACTTCACCCATGCTCCACGAGGAATCTATACCATCCGTGTATTGGTGCGAGACCTGGGCGTGACCCTGGGGGGGCCCAGGGTCACGCCCAGTCTCGCACCAATACACTGATGGTATAGATTCCTCGTGGAGCATGGTGAAGTTGGGGTCTTCGGCCTAATGTGAAAAATGTGTTCTTCGGGCAATGGTTGATGCAAGGATTTTAATCAGGCAGTGAATGGTGCTGCGGTCTCCGCCAGATACTGGATGATGCCGTGATTTTCGTCAGAGTAGATGATCTTCGTTAGACAGTGCATGGATGACACCGTCATGTTTCTCAGACAGTGGATGACAATTTGTCTGTCAGTTATTGATGCCATTTTAGTCTTCCGTGACGTTCCGTCAGAGCAGATGAAATTTTGACTTACGTAAGGAAGCAAATGATATTGGGTTTCAATAATAATGAAATTAATCTGTATAAGTCTTAGCTAGACAACGGACGATATCTGTGCCTTGTTCGGACTGAAGATGATGGTCCATCATGTGAATAAATTCAATTTTTACAAAAGAACTAGGTAGGTCAACCTGTCCAATTTCACTGTGATGTTATATTTTAAGTACGGCATTCGAAGTTTGCTGTATTAACTGTGAAATGCGGGCAAATAATGGGATCACTCACTAATGTGCCTAGAGATGCTGACGAGACAAATTAAAAAATAGATATATTTTTAAGTGATATTGCCAGGCATTTAATGAGAACATGATAGTTCTAAGCGGCATCACGGACCGTAGTGGAAGTCTGATATTTTATGACATTTTGAGATGCCTTGATTAAGATTGATCAATGGTGTGGTGCTCTGAGGAATAAGAGATGAGGATATGATCCTAGCATCTGAAGTACGAGACGAGCAAGGGTGGGCTACTGGCTGGAGGGAGCCACAACGTAGACCTACTGACCACACTACCCGAGGCAGACGGCTGTCAAACTACATCTTCTTACTCTCGTCGACACCTGGATATTTAAAGAATCACCGACTAGATGTATTACCTAAATATATATGATATTGGTTATATTCGTTTATATTATTCACTGGCACCAGCTATACATATTGTTACATATGGTCTTAAAGACGTTGCTGTAAGATACACATTGGTTACATATGTGCGGATGATGTTATTAAACTTTGACAACTGCCTGCAGATCCAATGATCCACTATGAATCTTACTCAAGTCACAACCTCTTTGATATAGACAACTTTTTTAAAGTTGCTCGATTTCTCAGCTTTCATGAAAAATATATGCATTTTACACCTTCTATCATAAAGTAGTAGGATTTTTGTGATTAAAGTCTGTGCATAGAAATTTTATGAAATAAAAAATCTATTGAGCATATGCTTACTAGCAAAGTTTTTTTGAATATATATATTCATTTATTTACGAATTCTTATAATTGAGAANGTGTGGGGGCGTGTGTGACGAGGAGGTGCAGGCGGGTGTTGGTGGGAGGGTGTAGGCCAGGGTGGGGGTGTAGAGGGTGTAGGCCAGGGTGGGGGTGTAGAGGTGTCGGTAGGTGAGGTGAATGTTTGGAGGGGGGCGTGTGGCGTGTGGGAGACGAGTGGGTGTTGTATTTACTATTTGTGTCTGCAGAATCGAGCTATTAGCTCTCGGACTCCGCCTTTCACGGATATATTTTCCTCTGTTATGTCAACTACATATATTTCTCTCTAACACAACACACACACACACCACACACACACACACACACACACACACACACACACACACACAACAAACACACACACACACAACACACACACACACACTGTGTGGCTGAGTGGGGAGCTGGTGTTGAATGGACAGCGCTCTAGGCTCGTGGACCTAGGGGCCGGGGTTCGATCACCACAGCCGGTGGAAACAGATGGGCAGAGTTTCCTTCACCCTGATGTCCCTGTTATCTAGTAGTAAATAGGTACCTGGGAGTTAGACAGGTGCTACGGCGCTTCCTGGGGGGTGTACATACAGGAAGCAGCTCGTACACAGTACCATGTACGGTACACAGTACCATAACCACCGCACAAATGATCGTCTAGAAAAAGACGATTATTGATGAGGTGGGTCACGGTACTGTGTACGTATAGGGGTGATCTGGATGGCATGGGTTCGAATCCTGGCCGGGTCAAATAGAGTTCGTAGTTTGCGCGTTCATGCAGTATATTATATATTATATTATATATATATAGATATATATATATATATATATATATATATATATATATATATATATATATATATATATATATATATATATATATAATATATATATATATATATATTATGTCGTACCTAGTAGCCAGAACGCACTTCTCAGCCTACTATGCAAGGCCCGATTTGCCTAATAAGCCAAGTTTTCCTGAATTAATATATTTTCTCTAATTTTTTTTCTATGAAATGATAAAGCTACCCATTTCATTATGTATGAGGTGAATTTTTTTTATTGGAGTTAAAATTAACATAGATATATGACCGAACCTAACCAAACCTACCTGACCTAACCTACCTATCTTTATAGGTTAGGTTAGGTTAGGTAGCCGAAAAAGTTAGGTTGGGTTAGGTTAGGTAGGTTAGGTAGTCGAAAAACATTTATTCATGAAAACTTGGCTTATTAGGCAAATCGGGCCTTGCATAGTAGGCTGAGAAGTGCGTTCTGGCTACTAGGTACGACATATATATATATATATATATATATATATATATATATATATATATATATATATATAAAACTGTGTTTTAATATGATATCGTGGAAACTTCTATGGTCACCTGTTATGAGGAAGATCCGGACTGAGCGTTCGCGAGGTGGTGAGGGAGGGAACGGAGGTCAGAGAAAATCAATACTTCACCAAGGTTACCGCTCGATTCCTGCCTTCGGCGCCAGTCTCTTCCCACTCAGCAAAATAGTCGATGCCTACATTGTAATTGTGAAGCCTCTTAACCACCACTCTATAGAGGAGAACAAAATTGTATTAAAGCTGAAACATATGGGAAAAATAGGGATGAGGCTCACCTGACGCATGGGGCAGAGAGGGTCACCTGACGCATGGGAGTGTTAGTGTCCAGTCCACACCCTGGACTCTAATCAGTCCATACCTGGACCCAATCCGGTCCATAGACCCTACCCGGTCCATAGGCCCTACCCGATCCACATAACGTAGCACTAACATCCTATTCCTATCTCAGAATTCACTTAAGTCTGTCCCCGGATTAATCATTCACTGCTCACCCATACTTACACACTAAGTAGTTGAACGAGCTGATTCATCTCAGATCTGGGGGACCTGGCCTCCTCACTGAACCCGATCCCGAGGTCCTGGCTATGATTCCCCCAAGGCCCTGGCTAGACAGTTATAATCCCCTGGCTCGACCGTTCCAAGGGCCTGGCTAGGTGCTCCGAGGCCCTGGCTAGGCTTCCCGGAATGAACACACATGCCCCCCTTGTGCCATTTACACATGACAACTCCTTAACCTCCAGCCATGTGTCACGTGAACACTGCATGATTCCCTTCCTGCCCTGCCCTGACAAACGTCTTGACCTGACACGGTCCACTTGTTAGCGGTCAAATGGCAGCCTGGCGTGATATCACACTTTCAAGATCTGACCTCTGTCAATTCCGTTGACCAACGCTGCCTCCACACAGCTGAGCCGGAGTGATTGCAATGAACCGGAACGACCAGTAATCATTGGTCATTCACTCCACTCATATGTTGGAAATTACTTAGTAATTTATCTAACTAAATATAGGTCACAATACAGTGAAGCTGTCCTGACACGTGGACCACTCAGGCTCCCTTGACGCATGATGTAGAGAGGCTCTCCTGATGCATGGAGCAGTAAGGCTCTTCTGAAACGTTAGGCAGTAGAACTTACCTGTCGCATTGCGAAGTGTGACTTCTGGTGGGTGAGGAAATGAGACTTTCCTTGCGCATGGGATAGTGAGGCTCTCTTGGTGCATGAGGCGGCGAAGCTCTCGTGCCGCCTGACGTTTCCTGTTCCAAGAAGCAGTGAGATTATTACTTAAATGAATTTACCTGAAGGCCATTAACACTCTAGTGGCCTCGACGAGGATAGGAAGCCGGCGGTCAAAGGTCCCCCCATTTACCCTGATAATCTTTTTCAGTTGGATTTTTAAAATTTAACAGTTTTGGCATTCACGACTTCGCCGGGTAGGCGGTTCCATGGGTTTATAACCCCGTAGGTGAAAAAGCATCTCTTGTTCTCAGTCCTACATTGTGGCTTGTTGAGCTTGACGCTGTTGCCCCTTATTTGTGTTGCATCTGACCTTTTGAAGAAGTTGTCTGGATCAACATCCTCCTAATTGCTCAATATTTTAAATGTCATGGCAGGGCGGAAAAAATTTGGTCCTGCCATGCCTGGTTTGTAGTGTTAGCCTTGAGGCCTTCAACCTGTTATGGTATGAGAGTCGACTTAGTTCTGGAATGATTTTTGTCGTCCAGTGCCGAACTTTCTCCAAAGCAGCTATGTCCTTCTAAAGATAAGGTCTACATGCTTGGATACAATAATTTAAGTTATTTATACTAATCCAAGCACCAGTTGAATGCACATGCGAACGTATATTTGCATCATGACGCAAAAATCAATGAAACTTGTGACGAATGACGCAGTGAGGCTCTCCGACACTCTTCCATCTTCCAGCTCAAGAACATAATAGCAATAAAAACTAAACAAGAAGGAAGAAACAAAGCTAATAAAAAAACAGTTTCAACAGTTTCAACTGTTTAAAAAAAACAGTTTTCAAGGGAGCCGGTCGGCCGAGCGGACAGCACGCTGGACTTGTGATCCTGTGGTCCTGGGTTCGATCCCAGGCGCCGGCGAGAAACAATGGGCAGAGTTTCTTTCACCCTATGCCCCTGTTACCTAGCAGTAAAATAGGTACCTGGGTGTTAGTCAGCTGTCACGGGCTGCTTCCTGGGGGTGGAGGCCTGGTCGAGGACTGGGCCGCGGGGACACTAAAAAGCCCCGAAATCATCTCAAGATAACCTCAAGAACTCGATGATTAGCTATTCTGTAACTTAAATGTGGTGAGTAATGTCCATAGACTTTCATTTGCGTAAATTTGCTATTTAAATATGTCGCCGCTGTAAAACGGCTGTGTCCAATGAACAAACAAGTTTTATTGCGCTATATGAAGTGAACTGTACCTTGTAGTGCCTTGTAGTTTCAATGTCGCTGGGAAAACGGGAGAGGGGAACCGGCCACAACCGGTTTATCGGCACCTCTGGCGGCTGTCTGGCGGAGGTACGCTCGCTTGGGAGACATTCAAGGTCGTCGCCAGGCGCTGATTGATGGTTTATACTTAGAAAGCACTAACCGTGTTCGATGTGCACAATCTGGAAGGCTAATATTTGTTTCTGTTCAACAACTGCATTTTTTTTTTTACATTTTGTAGTTGGAAACTATTGTTTGCATTGAAATACTTTTTATATGTACATAATTCCATAGTTCCTCTTTAAATTATTTTGGGTGCTTTTCTCTTGCTATCGATTACTACAGAATTGTCATCTGCGTTACTTAGTGTGGTGGTGTTATGGTTGATGCCTGGTGGTGTTACGGTTGATGCCTGGTGGTGTTACGGTTGATGCCTGGTGGTGTTACGGTTGATGCCTGGTGGTGTTATGGTTAACGCCAGCCCAAGGTGTATTTCAGGCCTGGTAGTGACAGCTGGGCAAACGTCGTTGATATGAATTAACGCTGATAATGTTGCTGTCATATATATATGTATGAATATTATATATGCATATTACATTACCTAATTTTTCAGTAATCAGAAAATATTTCGGTTATCGCCAATAATACAATTGGGTGCCTATCAGGGCTCGATGAGGGTGGCTTGTATGTAAACATTCGAGAAGCGTAGAAATACTGGGCGCGTTTAGATAAAAATCCACATAACTGTCTCTTATAAAACCGGATATAGTTCGTTAATTTATGTTGGATTATGTTATTCGTGGTTAGGATGGGTTGTATTAGGTGTGATAAGTTTTAATAAATAAAAGGTACCGTTGGTAAATAGTTTTATGTACGAAATGACCTGCTTATTTTTCTTTTATTAAGGTACGATAATCTTCACTAAAAATAATCTGGGGACGGGGAGCAGCTTTAGGTTTGGGAAAAAATCCCTGTGCCAAGTGTACTTTCTCCGAGTGCATACATAGGTGTTCCAGTTATGGGTGCAGTACAAGCTTGAGCGAGTCTATACTGCCCTGTGCTTATTTTAGGTCAGATGAGACCGTATTCATGACCTCCAAATATGGATTGCAAGTATACCTGAGAATTGTTAGAAAATAGTGGGCGAATTGCTGCGGAGCATATTAATATCATTCAACTCTTCAGAAATGGAAGTACCAGAAATTAGTAAGCCAGCAGTGGCGTGCGGTACTGGATATCTTACTGTGATCATTATGTACGACGTGGGATGGTAATACACCTATTTTCTATGTATTAATTCATATAGACTCTCTAAGCCAGTAAGCTGAGTTAGGAGGGCATTCACACTCAAAGGTGTAGCTATCAGCGTAGATACACTAAGACTTTAACACATGAGTTGGAGGTTAGGAAAAAGGATGATTACGGTAGTGGACAAGCCTTAATTATCTTGGCAATCGATATCCCATATACCTTGAAACCATAATTATAAGACTGAGTTGTCTTATAATTATGATTCGTAATGCTTGACATGCGATTGATTCGTGTGTAGGCGAGTGGTTTGTCTTTGTCATCCGGACACGTCCGCTGCTGGGAGGTTGATGACTAGGCTACACATGGCCGACCGGATTTATTGCGAATAACAATTCCCTAGCAAACCGCATTCGTTACTAATGAACAATTTCCTAATACACAACTAAATGTATATTAACTGAGACAAAGAAACTTTTAATCTCGTATTTCAGCCACATAAAAACTAATAGTCACAAACATACAGCGTTCGGATTTCGCAGATCCGGATTCGATTCCCGGCCTAGACAAAAACTTATGGGAAGAGTTTTTTTCTCCAAATGCATCTGTTCATCTAGTGGTAAATGGAGTTAGTCAGGTGTTGCGGGCTGCATCCTGGGAATGTGTGAGAAATAAATATATATGTAGTAGATATGATAGAGGAAAACGGGTTTGAAGACAGTAAATTAGACAACCGACGGTTAGAAAGGCGGAGTCAAAGAGCTAACAGCTCGATCCCACAGACACAAATTGTCAATATACACAGCCACAGAGGCGCTAGTGCTACGTAAACACGGTGATGGGAGCTCGGGTGGTGAGGTGCAAATTAGCACAAGCAGTATTAAGGGTGTTGGTGAATGCCTGAAACCCCTTGAAAACTAAAAAGTGTGTGTGTGTGTGGGGGGGGGAGACCGGTTACAGTCTCAAAATAGGTAAGCAATGATGAGACTACCCAGTGCCAAGTAACGACCTGTAGAACCCTTTAACAATCGGGAGGGGGAAGAAGAGTACCATCACTAGAAACTAGACAAAACTGCGATCACTAGAGACTCTACAACACGGAATGGCTCACTCCCTGGATGTGATACAGGTGATGCTGCGATGGTAAATTGCGATGCTGATTCATATCGTTGGTAGTTAACTCAATGACAAAGAATGTTAAGGGAAAATAAAATATGAACATGCCATTTGCAACAGAACAAGTCAAAAGTCCTAATGATTATAGGTGAGGTAAATAAAGATGAAATACGTGGGATTATAATAAGGGTTGTTATATTATAGGAACTGGCAATACATAAGGAAACCGTACAAAATACAAGAAATATAACACAGTTTTTGTTCCTGGGTGGTAAGTGTTATTTTCTGATTGCTCATGTTTCCAAAGTATAGAAAATGGGAATTATTCCCTTCCAAGTTTGCTTTCAAATTCAAATAAGTTTATTGAGATATGAATACCCACAAGGCGATGAGGTAGCTCAAGCTATTCTCACCCCGTTCAGTACGTGTTCATATATATATATATATATATATATATATATATATATATATATATATATATATATATATATATATATATATATATATGAACACGTTGCTATCACAAACAATATACTGAACATTCTGAGTGCTTTGCGAAATTTGCTGAGAATCTTTGTTTTGACCTTTGCTAAGACAGCTTAGGGAAGCGCCTTGTAGGTATACCTGAAGGCTGTCGACTCCTTAAGCTGTAACACATTGTTTCATAAGTCGGCGACATTCAAGTGCCTTCAAGACGTCTTCTTTAGCTGTCTGAGTCAAAGGCCAAATTAGCAAAGTTGAAGGGAAAAAAGATATTTTCTATACTTCGGAGGCATAAGTAATCAGAAACTTACACTTACTATCTAGGAACAAAAAGTTGTTACATATGTAATTGAAAAGTTAAAGATTTAAAGAAAAGATATTACAGACAATCGGAATACGGCCAATATGGTACTAAGGTTCAAATGCAAAATATTAATAATAACTCTAAATGTTATCTTTATGCTTGACATCTTCCCTTGTGAGTCCTCCTTGGGTTATACAGCACAGTTCTGGGACTCTTACTATAAAATTACAGTACTGGGTGAAGTATGATCAAATGCATCCACGCATAAGGATGCGAAGAGGGACTAAGGAGACTCGTAGAGCAAGAGGGGACAAGTCTTAATTTTATATACAGATGAAAGGGTTTAACTTGCAGGATCTTAAATAGGGTTTTAAGTTAAAATATATAATAATAGATTCTAATAAAATAAACTTAGATTTAGATAAGAAAGTAAAACTGTGCTTCAGGAATAGGGATTCATCTGTGGAAAAGTTACCAAGTAACATTATACAGTATAGTCGAACTCGCTGAAATCTACAATGCATAGGCTTCGTAAGTACATGAATCGGAGTTTTTGGGAAGAATACGGGAGCTGCCGCTCACGGACTAGTAGGCTATCTGCCGATATCCTTTTTCTTATGTTCTTATGACTGATGTCTGTGAATGACAGTGGAAGGAAGCTGGTGAGAGAGGTGTTTCTAGTCAACTTATTGTGGGTGAAGGGCAGAATTATAGAGCTCATTCTGGTGCAGGTGCTAGTGGGTGGAGGGTGAGATCGTAGAGCTCATTATGGTGCAGGTGCTAGTGGGTGGAGGGTGAGATCGTAGAGCTCATCCTGGTGCAGGTGCTAGTGGGTGGAGGGTGAGATCGTAGAGCTCATCCTGGTGCAGGTGCTAGTGGGTGGAGGGTGAGATCGTAGAGCTTATTCTGGTGCGGTGCTAGTGGGGAGGGTGAGATCGTAGAGCTCATTCTGGTGCAGTGCTAGTGGGTGGAGGTGAGATCGTAGAGCTCATCCTGGTGCAGGTGGTGATGGGTGGAGGGCGGGCTTATAGAGCTTACTCTGGTGCAGGTGTTGTGTGTAGAAGGTGGGGTAAGAGAAGTGACCCAGCCCACTCTGGCGTGGGTAGGGAAGGAAGGAAGGAGCGGGACTGGTCCCTCAGGACGGCGCGCGTCGTCCCCAGGGTGACGGAGAGCACTGACTCTTGGCGCTGGCCAGAAATTACTGGTAAGATTCATAATGAGTGAGACGCGGCCGCTCATCACGGTGCCATTGTCTGCTAGTGCAAGAGATCTGGGGTCATTCTTGGTATACCATTACTACATTAGTGAGTGAACAATCTGAATATTTCTTGATCTCTAATAAGATGCACGAGCTTGTGTGTACTTTACGCTACTGTGTAGCCTTATGGCTCTGTGTACTAGCGAGTAGCCTGTCTGCTGGCCACTTTGCCCTCTCTAGCAATCCTGATTTTCTCACCCTATTGATATCAGATCAGTATAATAGCTAATCCCACTGTGTACTGTCCACTAGCAGGAGGTGGCGACGGAAGAGGAGAAAAGGTGCGTGTGGGCGTAGTGCACTTGTACGGGCAGGCGTGGTGTGCCTGAAGCTTGGCGCCCGGTGGGCCTCCTCTACCTCTTCGTGTGCTCCCTGAAGCTGCTGGCCAGCTCCTTCAGGCTCCTCGGGGGCAGGACAGCCAGTGAGTAGTTCTCTCTCTTGGTTCATGTTCTATTATCTATTAACTGCTGAATATCGAATATCAGCTCTAAATTCACCCATTAATATGCAACAGTACATTAACAAATAACACACACACACACACACAACCACACACACACACACACACACACCACAACCACACACACACCACACACACACACCACACAGGAGTCATTGCAGTAGACAACCGACGGGGTCCAAGAGCTAGATCTCGACCTGCTGGCACAAATAGGCGAGTACACACCATGAACCATTTCCATTGGCTCTCAGTACAGGAGTATGTTATCCAAACATACTTACATATCTTCAAGACATTCCTAAGTGTGCCTAATACAACTACTGTATATGTACTAAATGAACATTAATTAAAGATTATAATATCAACAACTGCTATTACTTTTACCGGTGTTAATAAAGAACCAAATGGTGAGACTGCCGACCTTGTGTTGCAGGTACGGTGTCCAGCAGTCCCAGGTGTTGAGTAACCCGGTGGTGGGTTGATGATGGGGGTGTAGTGACGGTGCTGGTGCAGTCCTCTCCACCTCCTCCTCCATCGTCGTCTCCATGGTCGCGCCAACTGTAGTGCTCTCCTCGTTCTCCAGTGGTTTGTTTTCTCAGCGCCAGACTCCCCCTCTGTTCCTTCCTGTGTGCATATGTATCTNTATGGTCTAGGGGAAAATTACGTGTTTGGCAACTTGAGCACGTTACTTGGACACTTCACTCTAGTTTGCTGAGGGTTGCTGAAGTTCTATAAATATAAACATAGAATAAATGTATACATCACATCTTGTTGCAGACTTGCAAGAAGATGAGTTGCAGACAACTTTTGTTTTCTTTGGGGCTTGGTTGGTGAGGCAGGGTGTTTTTTTTTTTTTTAGGTGTTCTTAGGGGGCTCTTCTTTTGAGGTGCATGATGCTTGCCTGTTTGCTCTGGCCCTGTCCCAGAATGTGGGCATGTGGCAGCACCATGTGAATATACCTTATCTTTCAAGGCCACCCTTGATTCCAGAGGTTCATAAGGCTTTGCTCTGTCTGGCCTCTGTGCTGTACATCTGGTAAATTGTGGAGTTGTGCACCAGTCGGCTTTGGATGTGCTGGCTTCAGTTTCTGGGATTGCAACTCTTTTGCTTGCATTTGGGCTCCGGAGAAAATGCCCAAGTTGCTCACCTTCTCCTTCGAGAGACAGTGACAGACTTCCTTTTGGTTCAGTTTATGACCAGCAAGCTTTCCTAGCCCGTGTTTGAATTCGACTGGGTCTCTTTCCCAAGAGACCAAGCTGAACCTGGAGTCTGCTTCCCTCTTCTCTGCTCATTTGTTTTTCTTGGAGTCTGCTGTCTCTTCAGTTTTGTTAGATTCAATAGGCATCTCTTTTCAGCCACTTGGCTACAGTTTGTCACAACGGAATTCTGTTTCTGCTGCCTTGGGGAAGTCTGGGGTTTGGGCCTTGCCTGTGGTTGATCAGGGTTGGCAGTCAGAGGTGCCAATTCTTTGGACTGCCTCCATCCCTCACAACTTGTTGATGACCCAAGAGCTCTACAGTGAATACTGGATGTGTCCACATCAGCGACAGAACTAACTTGGAGGGCTGGAGGAGACCTGGAGCTCTGCCCATCTTCCCAATTGGCAGGGGGTTGGTGCTCATGAGCCCACACTAGTTTCAAGGGATTCATTTGTTTGTTTACAGTTTTTGGGAAGTTCATTTGGCAGTTTGAAGCTTTGGTTCTCTTGAACCCAGCAGTAATCTGTTTTGATTTATTGACTTTCTGGATGCTTTCCCAGTGGGGGTGGCTGAGTGTCCCCTGTTTTCGGCACCTCTGTGAGGGGGAGGCCAGGCTCTGGCTCCGGTCCCCGGTAGACCAAACAGAACTCCGTGGCTGATGTTACCTAGTAGTTGGGAGCAATCTCAGCGAGAGAGCTTTTGGGAACCACCAATGCTTATCCAGAAAGATGTGTTTTATAACCTTTAATGCTGTTTTTTCTTCCATGGTGAGATAACATTAGTGTGTCACCAAGGGAACCCTCTCAGAAGTCTAATGTTGAATGTAATGAAACTCTGCTTTCTGGTGGATTCCTTGGTGACTCCCTGTTTCTACCCTACCTTTTTCAGAGCCATTGGTTGCTATGGGTAGCACATATCTGATCCATTGACACTGGGTAGATCCTGGGCTTCCAGTTGGGGAGGGGGAGGTGTAACTAATATTGTAACAACATAACTGCTATGTTCCTTGTTGTCAAGAGTTGCTAATATTTCATTGCAGTTGCATGGTTTGCTTTGATCTAGCCTTCTAGTGGCCTTTCCTCTGGGTGTGGGAGACCTAGTATTCCCTGCTTCTTTGAGTGGACCAGGTTTTAGTCTCTGCTCTGCAGTAGATGATTATCTGACTTGCAGGGGTCTGGTGTGACATGTAGAGCTATCTAGGTGGCTGGCGTCGGAGCCACTGAGGACCCACCAGAAAGGCACTTCATTACATTCAACACTAGATTTTTGTTTTCAGATTTGCATATTTATATTCAGAAAATATGGATATAAATATATTTTATGAAATGTAAGTTGAAAGTGATTTTGAAAGGTCATTGAAGTAAATTGGAAGGACTTAAATATTGGAATGAGAGATCTCAAACTATTGCTGCTTAAAACCAGGATCATCTACTAAGTGCAATACAATGTCTAATTATATCTCTTTAATGCTCTTAAATACTGAGCTTCAAATTGTACATATAATTAAGGTACAATTTAAATTTTTCTCAAAATATCTTTTAATATCTATTACTTAATGCAGTTTTGGCTCTAATGGGTGGATATTTTTTTATTTTATTTTTTGCTGCAGTTGTACAGTATGACTCCTATTATCATAATATTGATTTATTTTTATTTCCTTGTGTCAACTTTAATGTTTTTATTATAGATGACGTTCCAGCGTAAGGCTTGGGACCGTCAACTGACATTTGCAGAGATTGCCCGGGAAACAGGGTTGCCCGAGAACCAAGTTGAAGTGATGGTGATGCGTGCACTGTCACTTGGTCTTGTCCGCGGTACCATTGACCAAGTTGACAACAAAGTTAACATAACCTGGGTTCAACCTAGAGTCCTTGACAAAAAACAGGTCAGTGTTAGAGCAATGAAGTTGATAGTACTGTACTGTACTATATAGGTCATCACATTTAATTATAAAAAGTATGCTTGATGTAAAAATAATTAGTCTGAATACATAATTTGTTACTGTTTAACTTAATATTGTATTAGTTATCAAGGTTGAATGTAATGATAAAGTAAGTTATATAAGAAAAATTATATCAGTAAATACAAATAGGAAACAACTATGAGATACATTTGCAAATTCTGCTATGTTTTCTACTTTCATAAGGAGTTATTTTGATGTGCACATTTGATGCTAGTCTCTAAAGTGAAAAATCTTCACTATTTCTTTCTTGGTTTCCTCAGCTGGCATCAATGATGGAGAGGCTGACAGACTGGTGCAAAGATGTCAGTAGTATGCAGAATCTCCTACAAGACCAAGCCAGCACAATTCTCACTTTATAAATTTTTTAGCTCCATAAGTAAATACATCTCGATAACATTTGCGTTCATGACTAGTTGCAAAAGAATTTCGTGCTTTCTTCTGCAACGGTTTAAAAGTTGGAAGAAATATTTAAAGTAATGCCGATTCATTTTTTATCAGGTTATTTATAATTTGGGTGGGCTTATATTTTTTTGGGTGGAATGGGGGATGATAATATTTACATTATTTATCATAAGAAGCATTTCAGAAATACCAGGTAACAAAATAAACAATGAAACTGTTGATATTTAAAATATTCAAGATTTATAATATTTTTATTTTGTGTAAATTATGTATTGTTTTGAAGAATAAATTTGTTTTCGTATGTAAACATCGATTAAAATGAGCATTTCCTTAATGTGCAGTTATTGTATTACAAAATGTACAATTGGAAATGGCATCATGTCAGCAACAGTTGTTAGTGCATTAGTCTGTTAGTTTTTCTAGTATCCTGATGGTTTATACAGTACTGTACCACTTAGCAGATGTCACATTCATAGAAGCTGCCATTCACTTTGTCATGCACTATGCCTCCCGTAGCACTTGGAAGTGCATTCTTCGATAGAATTTGGACTTCCCATCCTGTTCATTGTAAACGTACAGCCAAGAAAACACACCGATTCTAGCGGACATCCCAAGCTTTTATTTTGTTTTGGAAGGCCAGTGTAGTACACCATAGTACCATTCTTATGCCTAGAAATGAGTCAAAGATCCCATTTCTCTACTGTTAATGTCAACACTCATCTCCCCCATATCTGGAAGAAGATCTTTAAGATTGTGAGTAAATTTCTTGCAGATGTTACTCTTGTCCTCTCCATGGTTCTGGTATTAACAATCCATTGTTAGTCATGAGTGTGCTAAGTTTCCAGTTTTCATCTGTTAGCTGCAGTTCTCATCTCTCTTGCCTTCCTTACCTGTATGTTCCATATTGAATCTTACCCTTTGCAATTTTGCACTCTCCTTCAGCTTCTCTACAGCAATCTCTTCACTCTTTCTGAACTCCAATCTGCAACTGTCCATTTGCAATTGTATGGGAGTAGGCTTGGATAGCTTTTTTTATGCTATTCCAATTGGCCTTTACAAAAATGATCATAGTAAAGTGCAATGGACACTAAAGATCTATAGATTGCTGAGGAAAAGATGTATGCTTTCTAAACATGGCAAAGTAAGAGGGTTATATTAGTGGGACAGGTGGTTCCCGGGGTACAGATCTATGGAATCGGTGTACCATTCGGTTCACAATTTTTTTTTTACTAAGAAAAAAACACTTTGTGGACTAAGAACAGGAGTTTGAGCACATTGAGCAATCCCTCCCTGTGCCTGGCACTGTTCCTACAAATATTTCCAGTAATTCATGGACCTATGTCCCTAAAGTTTCTGGTATACAGTGCTTTGTTTAGTACTATTGACCCATTTTCGTATAACCAAGAATTTGATACATAATGTACTACAGTATGTGTAGTATGACTTGATAATTTAGAAAAACAGTTTATGCTGATAATTGCAAAATCTGAACACACTTGCTAAATTTAACCAGAGCTAGGTGATGTGCAAGAGCAAAGAAAATTTAATTGATTTCATGTAAGAAATTTGTCAGGCAGCCATTGTGGGGTTATGTCTTTAGGAAGGTGAGTAATCAGCATAAGGGAGAGTCTAATAAACCTAACAGGCTTTGTATTCCCAACAATGAAAACTATTTATTGTAGCCCTTTCAATTAAGTTTAATTATATGATTTATTTAATTTTCATATAATGAAAATAAAAATATAACTCGGCATTTAAGGTTGACCAATTTAGACTTGTGTAATTGCCAGCATGACACATTGCCAGATTCACTTCTCCGCCCCATGCTCACAACCCACTCAACTGGATGGATGACAACCCATCGTCTCAACTAGCATGTCTTTTTTTTTTTCTACACTATGATTCCCAGTGTACATAATAAGTAGTACAGTACTATGAAAAGTAGCAGCTCGCAAGAATCTCTGGGTTAGGTGGATGGCTTGAGCTCATGCATATTAGTACCCCCCCCCCCTGTTGTGTACTTCAAGGCAAATTAAGAGGACAGGCTAGCTCATGATCCGCACTCTGGCACACCCCTAACCATCACCCCTGACTTGCACATTCCCCAACTCTCACCCGACCAATACCTCCAACTCTCACATACCTGACAAGCTCCCACAATCCATGTCCCTGACCAACTCCCTCGACGCATCCCAAGCCCCTTGAGATTTGACTTTTAGGCCAACTCACCACTCAATATTTTGGAGTTGGTCCACATTACCTACATAATGTCCCTTACCTCTGTAACTATAATTTAAAAATATATATTTTTAACTTTACTACAATGGGTTAATGTCCATATCTACTGACACAGTGCAGCTATTAAAACACTTTCTAATCGGTGGAGCTTGAATCTGTCAGCTCTATATACTGTAGTTGGATAATCTAACAGTTGTGGAATATATATTGAGTTACCCATCAAAATCAACCTTAAAAATCATATTGTATGGATATAGTTATGCGACTTGCTAATAATGCCATAGATTAACTGTTGGTCATAATAACAGTATTGGTTATAATAATGACACCTGTTCAGTATATTAATATAAATTACATAGTACTAATAAGAAGAATGAATATATTGAAATAATATGCTGTAAGAACAATAAATATTACTTAGATAATAATAATTAATTTAAATAGAAAAAACTCGTACTGTATGTACACAGATTGATTTTGATTCTTGCCACATGAGGTGGCTCCGTATAGTTTGTGTACCCCATACTCATCCTGGGAGAGGTAGTGCAATAAAAGGATTGCAGAGGCCACAATTAAAAAGTTGTAATTAGACATCGTTGGATTTTTTTTATATAATTAGTTACAATAAAACTGCACACTTTATAAGTACATTGACATATAGTAACAGACTCCAACTGCCATGAATTTGCCAGGTCTCCTCCCTTTTCCGCCTCATCTCCCATTCTCTCCTTTCTTCCAGTCTTCCCCACCCTCTCCACATTTCTCCACTCTAACATGCCCTCTCTCCTCCCCTTTTCAAACATCCCCAAACCCCCCTTCTTCCCGTTTTCTCAGAAAAATTATGTAAAAGTATTGAAACTTATAAATCCATGGAAAACACAGCCAATGTTTCAAACAATTCATGAAAAATGCACTGGAGGTCAGGGAGGGGTTAAATGCTGATATATTTGGATGTATTGACACTCCTATACGACATGCTTCATGTGTGAAAGCTGGGTGAGGCCAGCCCCACGGTCTGACCTCCAACCTTTAAACAGTCAGAGAGGTATTCTTTTTTTATAGATCCAGTTTGGGTAGGACTGTTAATGATACCATAGATTTCAATACCTGAACTAATTTCACAAGATAATAGTAGAGTTGTTAATTATAGTTTGTCACAACGCTGAGAGTATACTTCAGTCCTGGCCACGTTCAGGACTAAAGTATACATACTGGTTCGTCAATAAGCTCGTGTGTCTTAACACACCTTCAGAGGTTGATATAGACATTAAGCCCGTACACCTAAAACAATTACAACCAAGTCGAGTGACGGTTAGTAT
>WNGS01113158.1:8709522-8727119 GCA_020271785.1 Procambarus virginalis | reverse complement strand
TAGTTCTGGGACTAGCCTTGTGGCACACCTCAACTTTTTTCAGCGTTGTCTTGTGCTTGACAAGGTACAGGTTCCATGCTGGGCCGCATACTCTAGGACTGGTCTTACATATGTGGTATACAAGGTTCTGAAGGATGTGCGTGTGCAGTGGTGGCTCACCCCATAGGAGATGCTGAGCTGCAGTCCCCCAAGACACTCACTGCCAAGTGTATGACTATCATCCTCACACTAGAATAATAAACAACTAACAAATGTGTCATAACTAAGTCTTTATATGTTATTTTCAATATATTTCCAACTGAATTTTGAAAATTGTCATTAAAACAAGACAAAAATAGAGGTTTAATGCTGTATGATAGTTCAGGATTTTTGAGTTCAAATGAATTTTTCATGGATATGATACCAACATCAAATCATATATCAGACGTCACCCTATCCCCACTGGATTTTGAAGAAGCCATAAACAGTATGCCTATGCACTCCGCACCAGGCCCGGATTCTTGGAACTCCATATTCATCAAGAACTGTAAAATACCACTATCGCAGGCCCTTCACATTCTGTGGAGACAAAGCCTAGATACTGGCGTTATTCCTGATATACTAAAAACAGCAGAGATAGCACCACTTCATAAAGGAGGAAATAAGGCAGAGGCAAAAAATTACAGACCGATAGCACTAACATCGCACATCATAAAAATTTTTGAGAGAGTGCTAAGAAGTAAGATCACAAAATACATGGAATCACAGCATCTCCATAACCCCGGACAACATGGTTTCAGAACAGGGCGCTCTTGCCTGTCGCAGTTGCTGGACCACTATGATATGGCATTAGATGCTATGGAAGACAAACAAAACGCTGATGTAATTTACACAGATTTTGCAAAAGCTTTTGATAAATGTGACCATGGTGTTATTGCCCATAAAATGCGCTCAAAAGGAATTACCGGAAAAGTAGGCAGATGGATCTACAATTTCCTGACCAACAGAACCCAATGTGTAATAGTCAACAAAATAAAATCCAACCCGTCAACCGTTAAGAGCTCAGTCCCCCAGGGTACTGTGCTTGCTCCAGTACTTTTTCTCATCCTTATATCGGACATAGACAAGAACACAACCTATAGCACTGTATCATCCTTTGCAGATGACACTAGGATCTTCATGAGAGTAGGCAACATAGAGGACACGGCGAACCTCCAGTCAGATGTAGATCAGGTCTTTCTATGGGCTACAGAAAATAATATGGTGTTTAACGAAGACAAGTTCCAGCTCATGCGCTATGGAAAGAATGAAAATATAAAAACTGAAACCACGTACAAAACTCAGGCAAATCATAACATAGAACGAAAAGGCAATGTAAAGGATCTGGGTGTACTCATGTCGGAAGACCTTACCTTTAAAGAACACAATAAAGTAGCCGTCACAACTGCAAGAAAAATGACAGGTTGGATAACAAGAACTTTTCACACTAGAGATGCTATACCGATGATGACACTTTTCAAAACGCTTGTGCTCTCTAGAGTGGAGTACTGCTGCACAATGACAGCCCCTTTCACTGCGGGTGAAATTGCTGACCTGGAGAGCGTGCAGAGATCCTTTACTGCTAGAATCCACTCGGTAAAACATCTAAACTATTGGGACCGACTAAAGAGCCTAAATCTGTATTCCCTTGAGCGCAGGCGGGAGAGATACATAATAATTTACACGTGGAAAATATTAGAGGGGCTGGTCCCAAACCTGCACACAGAAATAACATCACATGAGACCAGAAGACATGGCAGGATGTGCAGAATACCCCCGTTGAAAAGCAGAGGTGCAACTGGTACTCTGAGAGAGAACTCTATCAACATCAGAGGCCCGAGACTGTTCAACACGCTTCCACTACACATAAGGGACATAACTGGCAAACCCCTCACAGTGTTCAAGAGAGAACTGGATAAGCACCTCCAAAGGATACCTGATCAACCAGGCTGTGACTCATACGTCAGGCTGCGAGCAGCCGCGTCCAACAGCCTGGTTGATCAGTCCAGCAACCAGGAGGCCTGGTCGATGACCGGGCCGCGGGGACGATAAGCCCCGGAAGCACCTCAAGGTATCCTCAAGGTAAGGATTTATCAGTTTACATCTGGGAACGTTGAGCTGCACTAAGTGCAGCCCAGTCACTCCATCAGTCTCATGTTTAGCGCTTACGTTGAGTGAGGGTGGTGCCACGTGTTGGTAATGGTCATCATCTTTGAATACTGTACTTTATAAGTTTAATTATTTTTTGACAAACAATAACAATGGACATTAGAATGAACTCGGTGAAGTACAAAGTATTAACTTTTTGCAGCTGACATTAAATGAAAAGATAGAAATAAAAGCAAAAAAAAGACATATGCCAGTTTTATCTATTTTACAGTTACAAACTTGGTTATATACCAACCTGTCCTCTTAAAAACAATGTCACTTTTGGCTTGTTGCACGCTATGGCCAAAAGTGAACGTAATTTGAAATGAAATCGACTCGCAAAAGTGACGTACTGTCCCGTTTTCTGTTTGAGTCTTCCCGCCTACTCAGAAAGGTTAGGAGAGAAAACTTTCAATTAACTTTTTTCATAACGTTTTGAAACTTTATGAGAATATCCTGCCCACCTAACCTACCAAAGGACCCTTAACTTACTGTAGTTGAAAAACATACAAAATTTATTTTCATTTTTTTTCATTTTCAAATTACGTCCACCTTTGGCCATACTGGCAAACGGCCAAAAGCGACGTTATTTTTAAGAGTACAGGTTGTATATACAGGGTACAAAGTTATTTGTTACAGGCTGTTGAGTTTCTTAAACTCCTCAGATACAAGGCAGAACCCAGAATGTAGTGTGTTTCCCCTCTGTGTTGCCAATCAGAGGTACTAGAAAAGATAGCTGGAAGCTCCAAGGTCTGTTTTGATTAGCTTAAAACCCAGATCCTTCAAAATCTAGTGGCACTCTTAAACACACCCCCCCCCTCCAATGCCAAGTGTGCGTGAAGCAATGGAGACAAAATTATAATGGTGATCCTGTTATCTGTACTTAAGACTTGGTAGATTTCCTGTGGGTCTATTTCCTATATTGAATTCAATGTAGGTGTTACCCAAGGTTGATATTCACATGTATTCACACACCAATTGCATGCCATTCTTCCAGAAGTCCATGGTGATAAAATATGAATGACCAACAAGAGTGTCAGAGTAATGGGGCTTACTGCTGGACTTCAGCTGTGGTAAGGTTCCTCTTAATGATATTAACTTCACTGTGCCTCAAGTGACATCCCCCTGTGCTTTAGCAGAGCAGGCTTTGCTGGCCTCGCCTGTCGGCCACCATCTCGCTACAAATACACCTATATCTGGTATTGATTGAGGCAGCAAGGCAGAGAGCAACTGCAATTTGGAAGGCCTGTGTGAGATTGTGTCAGTTGTCAACACTGGAGGTGTTGCTAATAAGATGTTCTCCACAGGGGAAGCTGGTACTGCTGTATGGTGAGCAATGTCATGTGGTGGTGTTACAGCATCTAGGTACACTGCAGCTGCTTAGTCTACAATGGGGCCATTCCAGCTAGAATGCTTGTGGGCTCTAGATGGTGGTAGATGGAGTGCTGGGGCTGCAAGAGAGACCCACATAATGGTACAGTGTATAAAACTGGGATTGTGTACCCCCATGCTAGTTGGCCTAGGCAATTTTGTAGTTTCCTTCAACAGACTCAAGTGTTGCGGAGGAGTAAAGGAGGGTTATTACAGAGATTTGTATTGCTGTGTAAATGCTGAGGCCCCAGTTCTGAAAGGAAGGGAGGCTTGTTTCCATATGTCATTGAAAGAAGGTTAAGGTTTTTTTTTTTAACAATGATTTCAGTAGGTGGTCATATTCTCCTACCAAGAGAAGATTGTAAGTTGGCAAATATGTTAGAAAGTAAGTTAACCTGTGGAGGGACAGTCATCTGGTGATGAGGTAAAATGTAACATGAGCGTTAGTGTCTTGGAAGGTCGATGATCATCTTATCAAGGACCTCATCGATAGCCTTCAACCCAAGAGGGGCAACTAGGAGTGTGCTGTCTTCAGGTTTGGTTATAAGGATGTCAGGGAAAACATCCTTTATTTGACTTACAATTCACTGGTTGGAAGGAGGTTATTTCACACTAACAAAAGTTCAGGGTTAGGCAGAGTTGCTGTTTGCTCTTGAATTATTCTGATGTTCCCAAGGAGGTAGTCTTAGGAACCAGCTAGGGTACCATCATCCAAGAAACAGGTGCTAAGCTCACAGGACAGGTTTTTGATTACTTCTTTAATGGTTATGCAGAGAAGGAGAGGAATTAGGGCCACATTGTTTTATACCTTCTTGTGCATCAATTTCATGTTTACCAAATAGTACCTGTAGGTTTTTACTGTAGCATGAATTTACAAATTAGTAGAGGGAAGGGAAATGGTGATGAATAGCATGGAGTATGTATTGGATACCTTCTTTCCAGGTTGAAGGTATTTTTAAATCCAGTTTGATAAGGGCCTTTTCATTTGTAATATTAGCAATTTAAGCTTAAGCTGTGTAGACTGCTGCTTGGGGCCCGGCTCGGGGAGCAGAAGAATTCCCGAAACCCCTCTTCGGGTATGTCACACTCTTGTGGAATGCTGAATCCAAGCTATTTTGATTTCAGTATGTCGGCTGTTGCCTGGCTTACTGTTTTCATAGCAGCTGCATCTATAGTTATATAAATATACGTATTTTTGGAGTAGGGGTTGTTAATATACACGGAATGGAACACAATAGCATTATTACAATTGCTAATTTTTTTATCAATGTTTTTCATTTTATATAAATACCTTCTACCATCTAAAATTCCAAATAAAGAAACACTAGATCATTAAATCTCAACATTTTATTACATTTCATCAACAGCATGTCATCTTCAGTAATATGCACATGGTAGAGAACACAAGTACTGTATACTATACATGTGTTATAAGTTAGTTTACTAACATTGCATGCATAAACATGCAGAATTAAACGTGGGACGAACTACCGGGACCCTCAAAAGTGGGAGGCAGTAAAAAAAGGTAACCATTCTTAGAAATAATGAAGTGTACCTTTGACTAAGGAAAAAAAGATAGTTATTCAACCATATGAATCTCTGGTGCTCTTTGCTATAAACCTCCTATCATGCAATAATCTTACTTGGTTTACTGTATCCAAGCATGGATACCTCAACTTCAGAAGGTCATAGCTGCTTTGGAGAAAGTTTAACACCAGGTAACAAAAATAATTCCAGAACCAAGTCATCTTACGTACCAGGAACGGCTGAGGGCCACAGGGCTAACACTGCAAACCAAATATGACAGGGCGGATCGCAATGAAAGTTTTAAAATACTGAACATTTTGGAAGACGTTAATCCGGAACATTTCTTCAAAAGGTGAGATATAACACAAACTAGGAGCAGCGGTGCCAAGCTCAACAAGCCACAATGTTAAACTGAGAACATGAAATGTTTTTTTACCCACAGGATCATTAACCCATGGAACCACCTAAACGCCGAAGCCGTAAATGCCAAAACTCTGCTGAATTTTAAAATCCAGCTGGAAAAAATTTTCAGGACAAATGGTGGGGACCTTTGACAAGCCGCTAACTTCCTGTTTTCGTCGAGGCCACTAGTGTTAGTGACTTTCAGGTAAATTCAGGTAAAGTGCTCCCCTAAGCACTGATAGGCAAGTAAGCCCTTCATTTAGTCACTGATAGGTAAGTACCATTATATTTTGCAATACATTCACAACCAAATAGTGTAACGAATTGTGGGGTTCAGTTCCGGGCCCGTTATATGCCTATGTAACTTTTTCTACTGCAACTCACAGGATGGGTATGGGGTGCATAATAAATATAATAAACTAAATATTTACTTGAATTAAATACTTAATATAATATTCTGCTACATATGAACGTTTATTCAAGACATAATGGTTGTTTTATCCGACACATTTTATGCATTTTGTGAATATTAATAATTATACTTTTCTTAGTTATTTCTAAATAATATTTGATATAAGCAAAATAAAAGTACTTCTTTTATATGTTTACAAATTATTTAAACACGAAATGTGACGTAAATCTAATTTTACTTAATACAATTACTCACCATTGGTTACCACGAACGTTATTTTATATATACCAATGTTTTATTAATTTATTGCAACATATGAATGTAACAATAAATGTCGCGTTTATAATTGCCTATTATTATTATTAGTGTTGCTATCAGAGAGATTGTTAGTAAGTGAGTGTTAGAGAAGTAGCGGCAAGTCAAGCAACTGTGGCGGCCACACCGGGACAACCAACACCAAAACACACAACTCATTCCCTTCAGCTGAGGACCTCTTCTTAATATTCTCCACGATGAGTAGCAAAGTTGAAACATATCTCACGGAGAAAAAGAACTCATCTCCAGCCGAACTCTCGAAAAAGTTCGGAGAAATGGAAGAGTTTTATAATAAAAAGTAAGTGAAGAGATGCGAGCTTCACTCCCCATGGAGGAAAAACTATCCCACACTTGATATAATTGTGAAGGTAGCTAAAAGTTACAAGTTTTGAGTGAAGGAGTAAGGCATGTGAGCACCAAGAGAGTGTTGTATATTTCACCCGCATCTTAAAATCTGCAATTGCATATTAATGAAATGACCGCACATATAACGCTTTGAAACTACGTCAGTATAATAAATAATAATAATAATATTAAATAAATTTTTATGCAGGAAAGGTACATACATACATGGTAAGATACAAAAGTTGATGGATTTATAGATAGAGCTAGTACATACAATGCCTAAAGCCACTATTACGCAAAGCGTTTCGGGCAGTAATTTCAAAGCGTTATATGACAAAGAGTGCTGGGAAGACGGGACACCACGAGCATAGCTCTCATCCTGTAACTACACTTAGGTAATTACCTTGCAGGAGTGCAAATTCTTACCAAACCAAATTTATTACATGATCCATTGAAACTTTAAATATAAATTATAACCTACTGTACCCAGGTTTATCATCGGTAACATCGCAGCAATTAGGATATGTATAATATATTAGACTACAGGGTACTTGTATTTTTATTATTGTTAGCAATATGTTTGTATTTTACTCACAGTATATGTGTGAATGTATATGTGATATATGTGAATGTGAAGAACCTCCTAACTAATCTGTATAATCCAATTGGTGCTTTGTTTTGAATTTAAGTAATGTAACACAATGCAATGTTATGATGTATTCAACCCAAAATAGTATGAAGGCAAGTTTGTGATTAGTGTGATATGCGATGACATCCTATGTGAGTCAACATGTTTTGGATTCTTATGTTCTAAATGGTAACTGGCTCTGATGTTAAATACTGGCCCATGAGCACTGTGGTATCTATATACCCATCTGGGCCAATAGTTTCCAAACGTCACCCCCTTCAGCAGGGGATGTTCATTGATATTACACTAATAGTAAACCCACTTTTGCAGTGTTTTCTGGCTGAATCTATTACATGACTTTACATTACACATTAAAATTGTTGTATTTAAGCTGTCTACTGTGTGATTAGAGACCTGACTTTTAAGATAGTCTTTGTGTTAACTTTAACTTGGTTAGGTTAGGATGATCACCCCACTGCACAAATTGAACAGAAATTCCCTAAGAATAACACAAGCATCTTAAAATAAGTATTAGTTTCTGCCTCACCAGACTAGGGAGAAGATTGGTCAAAGAAGAACTTGATATTTTAACTACACCTAAACATATATTTGTAGGTGGTGAAGAAGGCAAGTTGAATTCTTTAGTTGTTACCAGGGAGAAGTCTTTGCCAAGGTTCTAAAAGAATGAAGAAACAAACTAAGTGAGCCTTTGACTTCTGTATCTAATGAATCGCTACAGTCGAAAAGTACTGGAATCCCGGAGAGCTGCAAATGTTGGGGTAATCTTTAAGAAGGGAAATAGATCACTTGTGTCAAATTATCAGCCCTCCCTGCAATTGCAGGGAGCCGGTCGGCCGAGCGGACAGCAGACTGGACTTGTGATCCTGTGGTCCTGGGTTCGATCCCAGGCGCCAGCGAGAAACAATGGGCAAAGTTTCTTTCACCCTATGCCCCTGTTACCTAGCAGTAAAATAGGTACCTGGGTGTTAGTCAGCTGTCACGGGCTGCTTCCTGGGGGTGGAGGCCTGGTCGAGGACCGGGCCGCGGGGACACTAAAGCCCCGAAATCATCTCAAGATAACCTCAAGATAACCTCCCTGCTGATCAATAACAGCAAAACCTATTCATTTACATCTTGAGAAACACAATAAAGGTTTCACTACCATACAGTACATGGTTTTACAAAAGGACTGCCCATGTTTGACAGATTAGTTTTCGTTCTTTTCCAAGATTCTTAAGACAGTTGATAGTGGAAAGGATTGTGTCAATGAGTTCCTTGATTTTGCAAAGTTTTTGATATTGTTCCTCATAAAAAACTGATTAGAAATGTAGAGGCTCATAGTATTGGGAGAGATGTTGGACAGGGCATGGTGATTCAAACATAATACATTGTTATGATTCATACATCAGGCTGTGAGCAGCCACATCCAACAGCCTGGTTGACCAGTCCAGCAACAAGAAGGCCTGGTTGCGAACCTGGCTGCAGGGACGCTGAGCCCCGAAATCATTGCAAGGTATGGTCATTTCAAAAGAAACAAAGAGTTATTATAAATGGAGTCAAGTCAGAGTTGGAAACTATTGTGAGTGGAGTACCTCAGGGCTCTTTCCTGAGACCTAGTTGTTCTAGATACGGAATTGAAGAGCAAAAATTTGATATTTGTGAAAGATAAAAAAGTTGAGCAGGAAATAAACTCAGAAGACTGAAAATTCCTTCAAGGCTATCTAGATAGACTTTTGAAATGGATAAAAGAATGGCAGATGCAGTTTAATATTACAAAATGTAGGGTTCTAAAGTTAGGAAATGATGATAATTACCAGATATCAGTGTGATAGTGTTCAAATTGTGAAGTCTGAATGTGAAAAAGATCTGGGAGTCATGATTAGTAGAGATGAGAAAATCCATAGGAGCCGTGATGAGGACTCAAACCTATGCATTGGGTATTCCCAGATGTAAGCTCTAAATGACTACGAAAATATTATCATGGCTCCTGTGGATTTTCACATTGACATACAACGATAATGTAATTTCTCTGTGTATTAGTAGTGATCTTATGCTAACCAAAAAAATGCATACATGTTCGGAATAAAACAAATGATACTATACAGTACCTAGACTTATTTCCAGAATCGTTAGCAATGAAATAACTACTGTCCTGTAATGTTATTTTTCAGCTTTATTTTGCAGCTCAATTTTAGTAACCGTGCTGTATAAAATGGACATTGATTCACTTGAATGAGTTCAGCAAAGGATGGTAAAGTTATTACCATCCTGGAAATTAGAAACTTTTCATATGAAGAGAGAATATAAAAGCTTAATTTATGTTCCCTAGAAAGGTGAACAATTAAGGGTGATATGATTAAAGCATTCAAGTGGATAAAAGTATATAAGAATGGAGATGGTATTAAGATGTTAAATACATCAGCAGAAAATAGAACATGAAACAATGGACATAAATTGGATGAGTTTTAGATTTAGGAAAGACTTGGGAAAATACTGGTTTAGAAATAGGGAGGTTAATCTACGGAACAAATTACTGGGTAACAATACTGTATAGATGTGGGATCACTTTGATTGTTTCAAGTGTAAGTTGGGCATACAGGTATATATATGTATGAATTTGGGTGAATATAAATAGGAACTGCCATGTATGGGACAAAAGTCCTGAAGTTTCTTTAATTCTTAGGTTCTTTTGTTCTTATAAAGCAGAGGACAAAATATAATAGAAAGTTGGAGCAGAGGCAGTGTTGTTGTGTTGATGTTGCCATCCAGTGGTGATTAGTGAAAGTGACATAGTGGAATTTGCATAGTATGCTTAGCAATTCCAGAGTTGCATTTGGGACAAGTTTTTTTATTTATGGGAAACAGTTTTTATGTCTACATTCTGTGCTAAATTGAGTATTCTCCAGTGTCTCGCTAGCTTTTCTATGTCCCAATGGAGACAGTTTGCAAAATTCCTCACCACACTAGTTTCAGAAGTTGACTGCGGTGACTGACATTCCTTTTTCAGGTTATGGCACCAGTTGACCCTGGCTCTTCACAAGCTGGTGAAGGAGCCATCTATGCGAGAAGGTACAGAACTCATCAAATTGTACAACAACTTGATCATTGAGCTGGAAAACAAGTAAGCATTTGTGGTACTTTTTATTAACATTTAAAATTATATTCTTAATGTTGAATCTGAACTTAGTTCTTAGTATTAAATTTTTCCCATTCCTAAGTTGGACCTCCACAAAATGTCAATTAAAACATATTAACTAGATTTTCTAAAAGTTGGTGCAATATTTGTTTGATAGAAGTGAAGGCTTTCCTAAGTTTGATCGTGGTGTGGCCACTATTTAGACATTTTTAGATTTAAATATTAAATAAGCTACCTTTGAATAGTAACAGGCAAATGGAATAATACGAGCATATACCTGTAATGTTTAATTTATAAAATTATGATTTTGTTTAAATTATTAATCAGTACCATAATAAAATTTGCCTACAGAATTAACCCGCTGTCCCTAGCCCAAATAGCTGGAGATGTCATCACACAACACACAGATCCTAATGAAGCTATCACTTTCATTGAAAAGGTTGCTCCTAAGGTTGTTGACCATCAGGAAGCAAAAGTTCTTTGCAATGTACTTATTGCACAGGTTAGTATAAATTGGTAATGCAGTTCATGTTTTTAGTTGTAAATTTGAACACTTGGACTGGATGGTAGAGTAATGGCCTCGCTTCTTGCAGGTCGATGTTCAGTCTCTGACCGTCCAAGTGGTTGGGCACTTCTCTTCATCCTATCCTAAATCCTTATCCCTTCCAAGTGCTAATTAATCATAATGGCTTAGTGTTTTCTCCTGATAATTACCTTACCTCTTAAGTGCACACAAGCAGGAAAATGGAAAAGACGAGGATAGGATGGTCACATTTATTTTCATCCATTGCTATTTAATTAAACAATACTGGAAAATGCAAGGACAAGGTTGATAACTCATTAGGCATTATTATCTGTATACATTGTACTATAGTTGAGTTTTATATATTTTGTTTTATATTCAAGTGCAAGTCTCATTACCTATTAAGGATGTGTTCTTGTTCATAATTACCCTTAGCAGAAAACAGTGTAAAAGTTCATATTAAGCCAGGAAAAGAACGTGGTTCATGCAATGAAGCTCCTGTTTGAAAGAATGAGGAATGAGATGCAAATAGTGAACTGCACAAGTGATAAGGATTTACCTTTTGTATGGTTGTGAAACATTGGTATGACAGGAGTATGAAAAATGAAAAGCCTGAGCAGTAGAAAGGGACACCTTAGGGTGGAGAATAGCCGTAATCATTATTATTATTTCTGACTAGGCTCATTTATCCGGATTATATGGGATTGATCCCTCACCGGATAAGGGAAGGGAAATATTAGGAGAAAGTGCCAAGCCTTCATGACTATGTATAGAGGAAAGGGGCAAGGACCCCCTCACTGGATTAGCCAAACATCCGGACGAGCAGAATTCTTACCGAAAAAGTCAAAAAATTAACATTCGCAATTTTTGTACCACAGCCAACGTAATTTGAATTTCCACACACTAAAAATACAAAATATAATTTAAAAAGGAAACTTCAGCTTATCTTTGCTTAGTTCATCATCATGATTGATACTGAAATTCTTGAAAATTTATGTAACCAAATACAGTACTGTATTTAGTAATACAAATTTTTGTCTGGATATGGTGAAGTTTTGCCAGAAAATTATCCAGATGCGATTTTGGTCGGATAACCAAAATATTTGGTTCAGCGGGCTTCCAATAAGTGTTCATACAGCACTACATTGTTTCTTTCTTTTGTAGGGTAGGAAGGCATCAACTTGTAAGAAACTGGAGAGCAATATATGGGGAAAAAAGTGAAAAAATCTTAAAAAAAAATGATACCTCCTTTATTCACTATACTGTAACAAATTTCCTGCTTCTCCGAACCACAATATCCTACTTACAGGTATTCATCTTATAGAATGTTCTGATTTTCAGGGTGATCATAAGTCAATGCTTTAATATTTCATACCTCTGTCATGTGTTTTTCAGTAGAATCCAGTGTGAATTCAGTACCTTTGATTAGTATTAAGATTTGAAGTGCACATAATAAATCAAGCATTTATATATTATATATAAACATAAAAATTGGCGTTGTATGTTGTTAAAAACCAGGCTATGAGCATAAGAAAAATGTAAAAAAAAAATTCAATGTTCAAGATAGCAGAGGTTTATCGGAGGCTTCAAGTACCGATTGGGAACCCTGTGAGCTGTGCAGGAGTTTCAAGTGTTACACAGTAACAGTACCTAGAACTTCATAGGTTGATATATATGATAATGATATGATACTTTATACATATTTCTAGGATTAATGATATCAAGTTGGAATGAATTCTCAATATCACCTTAATCCTCAAACTGCGCACTGTTTTTTAGGTCCCATTCTAGATGCACATAAAAATCTAAAATATTACCGGTATTTCTCCTTTTTTGTCGTAAAACATTTATTGCTGATGTCAGGAAAAATATAAAAAATATAATTACTTTAGTTTGGCCATAGTGAGGTGAAGAAATGTTGAAGTCTTATTCTGAAAATAAATTTCCAAGGAATCTGTCTCTAATAATTTTTTTCATATCACAAATGTTTTCCTAACCTACAAAAGTTCTTGAAATTTTGCATAGCATAAAATTTTATGTGCATAGAAATCGGTAAATTATTATTGTACCTGAAATGATGCCAATTTTTAAATAATTTCCCGAAAGGTAGCTAAGGCTCTCAGGATTTTTTCCATTATGACAAATGACTGCTAGTGGTCTCTAGTGCACAATGACAGCCACATAGGTGATTTAGGATCTTTGGTTATTTAGGATAAATAGGTTATTTAGGATCTTTGATTGTTAAAATGCACCTTAAATCATTCTCAAATGACAGGAGCACCATGGGTCTATCATATAAGAATGACAGGAGCAGTTTAAGAGTTAATGATCCTGCAGGGACAGTTTAAAATCTTCCTAAAGTTGTTGGCTCAGTATGTCATCCTGTCTGATTGTGCATGACCTTTTCTTATGGACTCAATGGATACAGTTATTAATTTTATTTTCAGATAACCTTGGCACGACTGGAAGATCAACCAAGGACAAAAAAAATATTGGATGAAACAGAGAAAATGCTAGATGAGATTGATGGAGTTACACCTGTACATGGAAAGTAAGAAATTGTTATGCTAATCACATATGATGGTAATGAGGTGTATACTAAGAGTATAGTGCATTTTTAGCTAAAGTGTCTGTCAGGAAAGCATTGTATAATTCCATATAGATGGACAGAGGTTTTAAAAGGAAGGGGTGAATGATTGAAATTCATGTTTGTGACCTTGCTAGGAGTCATTTGCATAAGTCATGAAGTGGTGTAAATACTGCTGTGGGTTACTAGCTGATGTGTGGTTATGTTTAAGTATAAAAATTAGTGAATAGACTAGTATCATTGTATGTTTGTAATTTTTTTCCTATAATAATTGCAATATGCAAAGCAATATAGATATTATTATACCTTCAAGCTCCATTTGGTGTTGGTGTATCCTGAGCCTATTGGGCTCAATGATATATACATTTGGACCTGCATATGGAGTCTGCCTCCATCACAGGTGTCTGTCTGCGGCTCATTACAGGTATTCAGTTTCCACCTGTGTGCCCTTATTTGAATACTTCATAGTAAAAATTATCCTTATTTCATTACCCTGCAGGTTTTATCTTTTGGCATCAGAGCTCTACTGCCGTAGTGGAGCTCATTCCGATTACTATAGAGCTGCCCTCCGCTACCTTGGCTGTACAGAGGTGGATGACATGGACGCTGACAAGAAGAATAAACAAGCATTTTATCTTGGACTTGCTGCACTCTTAGGTGATGGCATCTACAATTTTGGAGAACTGGTGAATATAACATTACTTCCTATAATATTCAACAAAATATCATAAGCTAATATGAGATTAAATAAAAATGTATGTACAGTATATGTAATTTTATATACTATAATTTTATATACTATATATATATATACTATATATATATATATATATATATATATATATATATATATATATATATATATATATTGTGTGTGTGTATATATATATATATATATATATATATATATATATATATATATATTATATATATATATATATATAATTAATATATAAAATACACATAGAGTTTCTATGTTCTTTTCTCCTACCACCCCCTTCCTTTTGTGTTTTGTTTTGTTGTGCTGTATTTGATATTTAAAGGTTACAATATGTACATTGGTTAGTACAGTGAGTGTTTGAAGGTTATGGATCTCTTGGAGCTCCTCCACTTCCGGACAGGAACCGAAGATGCAGCCGGCGTTTTCCCTCTGGATCGCCACAATGAGGCGCTGAAACAACAAACTGGCAGCCCTCGGGTCTCTGATGATGTCAATGAGCCTGGAACCAAATTCTTTGAGGAATCCCAAGGCAATCCTTCCCCAGGGGCCGAGCATCTCAGTCGCCGTGGGAAGAAAGGTTTATTGACCTTCCAATAGCCTGTATTTGACTGATTTTGCTGTTTCTCTGTGGTTGGCCGCCTCACCTGCTTACTCAGCATCAGAGTGTATGTAGGTGTTAGCCAGGGTGGATACACATGTGTAGTCCCACACCAGATGTTTGCCTGTCTTCCATGGACATATTGTGATGCCATCTGGGTGAAGTGTGGGGTCATCCAGGTTTTGGCCCCTAGGATCCGAGGTTCTTTCTCCTCTGAGCACTGAGCTGAGGCAAGGCTCCTCTTGATGTCATTAACCTCATTGTGTCCTGCATGCCAGCCCTTGGACTTTCTGCAGTGCAGCTGATGCAGTCCATATGGGTCTGCTTCCACCCTGTTGCAAATAAACTTGTATATAGACAATCGACTTGAGAATGGTCCAGGACGGACCAAACGTCATTGTCTCTTCACTTTCTAGTGTGTGGTTTGGTCAACATACTTCAGCCATGTTATTGTGACTCCTCGTCTGCAAACTTGTATTTAGTGCGAATTGGGGCACCAAGGTGGAGGGCCACTGCTACACGAAGGGATACTGGATCTAGACAATCAGAAAACTCTTGACCCCTGAAGGATTCTAACCTGGCAGTCAGCAAGGACCTCCATGCCCCTTGGCATGGGCAGCACTGTAATGACTTAGCCACTAACTACAAATGTATTGGGAAGTTGTGGGGAAATTTGCCAGTGATTGATTTGATTATTAATTCAAGAGATTGTATTTAATTGTATTTATTACTTATTTAGTATCTTTGAGTGGACTGTATTTACCTTCCCTGTCCCCCAGTCCTCCCCACCATTCTTCCCTCATCCGTCTCTTCAGCCTCCCAATCATTCCCCACTCCACCTTCCCCTCGTCCTCCGCACCATTCCCACTCCACCATCCCCTCTTCCTTCCCACCATGCCCCACTCCCCTGTCCCTTTGTCCTCCCCACCATTGTCCATTCCCCCATCCCATTGTCCCCACCATCCCAAACTCCCAAGTCTCCTCATCCTTCCCCACCATTACCCCCTCCCTTGTCCCCTCGTCCTCCCCACCATCTCTCACTTCCGTCCCCTCGTCATCCCCACCATTCCCCACTCCCTCGTCCGATGCCCTCCCAAATGGTCTGATGTTCCCATCACTGAAATATAAGAAAAATAGTTAAAAAATGAAATGAAAATATGAAAAAATAAAATAAACTATACAGTGGTACCTCGGAACACGAGTGTCCCTGTGTGCGAGTTTTTGATGGGTGCTGGTATACACATCAAAAAGTTAACACCAGCCATCAACAGCCAATTAATGCACAACTATATTCTACCCACTTCAAGACTCCGTACCAATATAGAAGCATCAAGAGGAAGTATAGGCCAATAGGCCCTTTGCAGTTACTTCCATTCTTCCCTTTCACTTATCCAATATATACCCCTTGAACCGTGTTCTGTCTTGTGTTGGTCAAAAGTTTGTTCACCTCATCCAAAACTGTTTCAACATATCACCTCACCCAAATGAGAGTATATAAGACAAGCAGTTTAGCATCAGAATTAGTAAAACTCTGTTAAATGTTTTTAGGTTACAGTTGTGTGTGTGTGTAAACTAAAGTCTTTGAAAATGTAATTCGTTATTACGAAACGCATTCAAGCGTGGCGTCAGACTAGAAATAAAAATGAATTTTGGAGAATTGATTTTTCAATTACCATCGACAGTAAAAAGAAACATAAGAAATATTGAGAAAATTCATGTTAGAATTATTAATCTTACTTTTTCAGTCATATTTAACGACATACGTTTACAAGAAAGACTGCTACCAAAATATACTAATATAATTAATTTAGTAGATTCATTTTATTTTGGTTTCAGTCCTGAGACATGATTTTAGTGTAACATTAGCTAAATAGATTTTGTGATGAGATGATGACAAAGCGGGGAAATTAACCCAGTTTTCTGGCATAAAGTCGTCATTTTTGGTCTCTTTATGACTAACTAATGTGTTTATTTATAATGGAATTAACACAACCAGCAACAGTTTATTTCTACTCTTTGCATCAACAATTTATGGGTGATGTGGGAGTTTTTTTTCCCACAGTCGTCAGACTTATAACCCCAACACCCGACAGCACTTGTGACTATTGAGCACAGATATTTCATAATAACTTCAACACCAGTACAAAACAACAAAAACAACGGATCCCGTGGTTTCCGTTGTTTCAACAACGGAAACTACGTACAAAATCAGGCAAATCATAACACTAGAACGAAAAGGCAAGTAAAGGATCTGGGTGTACTCATGTCGGAAGACCTTACCTTTAAAGAACACATAAAGTAGCCGTCACAACTGCAAGAAAAATGACAGGTTGGATAACAAGAACTTTTCACACGAGATGCTATACCGATGATGACTTTTCAAAACGCTTGTGCTCTCTAGAGTGGAGTACTGCTGCACAATGACAGCCCCTTTCACTGCTGGTGAAATGCTGACCTGGAGAGCGTGCAGAGGTCCTTTACTGCTAGAATTCCACCGGTAAAACATCTAAACTATTGGGACCGACTTAAGAGCCTAAATCGTATTCCCTTGAGGCAGGCGGAGAGATACATAATATATTGTACACCATGGAAATTATTAGAGAGGCTGGTCCCAAACCTGCACACAGAAATAACATCACATGAGACCAGAAGACATGGCAGGATGTGCAGAATACCCCCGTTGAAAGCAGAGGTGCAACTGGTACTCTGAGAGAGGAACTCTATCAACATCAGAGGCCCGAGACTGTTCAACACGCTTCCACTACACATAAGGGACATAACTGGCAAACCCCTCACAGTGTTCAAGAGAGAACTGGATTAAGCATCTCCAAAGGATACCTGATCAACCAGGCTGTGACTCTACGTC
>WNGS01113158.1:8635941-8696657 GCA_020271785.1 Procambarus virginalis | reverse complement strand
TTGTGTTAAAAGTCTGACTTTATCTACCCTATCAATTCCTCTGAGAATCTTGTATGTGGTGATCATGTCCCCTCTAACTCTTCTGTCTCCCAGTGACGTGAGGGAGACGTGATTCCCGTGGTCTCTCGATTCCCGATTCCTCCCCGTAGTGAGGGGAGCCGGTCGGCCGAGCAGACAGCACCTGGACTTGTGATCCTGTGGTCCTGGGTTCGATCCCAGGCGCTGGCGAGAAACAATGGGCAGAGTTTCTTTCACCCTGATGCCCCCTGTTACCTAGCAGTAAAATAGGTACCTGGGTGTTAGTCAGCTGTCACAGGCTGCTTCCTGGGGGTGGAGGCCTGGTCGAGGACCAGGCCGCGGGGACACTAAAAAGCCCCGAAATTATCTCGAGATAACCTCTACTCGTAGCTCATACTCCTCAGTTCTGGTACTAGTCTGGTGGCAAACTTTGAACCTTTTCCAGTTTAGTCTTATGCTTGACTAGATATGGACTCCATGCTGGAGCCGCATACTCCAGGATTGATCTAACATATGTTGTATATAATGTTCTGAAAGATTCCTTACACAAGTTTCTAAAGGCCGTTCTTATGTTAGCCAACCTGGCATATGCAGCTGATGTTAGCTCCTGATATGAACTTCAGGAGACAGGTCTGGTGCGATATCACCCCAGGTCTTTCTCTCTCTGACTCTTGCAGGATTTCATCTCTCAAATGATACCTTGTATCTGGTCTCCTGCTCCCTACACCTATCTTCATTACATTACATTTGCTTGGGTTAAACTCTAACAACCATTTTTTGACCATTTCTGCAACTTGTCCAGGTCTTCTTGAAGCCTCAAGCTGTCCTCCTCTGTCTTAAATCCTTCTCATAATTTGGCATCATCAGCAAACATTGAGAGGAATGAGTCTATACCCTCTGGGAGATCATTTACATATATCAGAAACAGGATTGGTCCGAGTACAGAGCCCTGTGGGATTCCACTGTGACTTCACGCTAATCTGAGGTCTCACCCCTCACTGTAACTCTCTGCTTCCTATTGCTTAGATACTCCCTTATCCACTGGAGCGCCCTACCAGTTACTCCTGGCTGTTTCTCCAGCTTATGCATCAGCCTTTTATGGGGTACTGTGTCAAAGGCTTTCCGACAGTCCAAAAAAATGCAGTCCTCCCATCATTCTCTTGCTTGCTTAATCTTTGTCACTTGATTGTAGAATTCTATTAAGCCTGTAAGGCAAGATTTACCCTCCCTGAACCCATGTTGATGGGTTGTCATGAAGTCCCTCTCTCCAGATGTGTTACTAAGTTTTTCTCACGATCTTCTCTATATCACCTTGCATGGTATACAAGTTAAGGACACTGGCCTGTAATTCAGTGCCTCTTGTTTGTCGCCCTTTTGTATATTGGGACTACATTAGCCGTACCCAGCACCAACCGGCTGTGCTGGTGGGTACGCCTGTGCTGGTGCTGGGTACGGCTGTGCTGGTGCTGGGTACGGCTGTGCTGGTGGTGGGTACGGCTGTGCTGGTGCTGGGTACGGCTGTGCTGGTGCTGGGTACGGCTGTGCTGGTGCTGGGTACGGCTGTGCTTGTGCTGGGTACGGCTGTGCTTGTGCTGGGTACGGCTGTGCTGGTTGGGTACGGCTGTGCTGGTGCTGGGTACGGCTGTGCTGGTGCTGGGTACGGCTGTGCTGGTGCTGGGTACAGCTGTGCTTGTGCTGGGTACGGCTGTGCTGGTGCTGGGTACGGCTGTGCTTGTGCTGGGTACGGCTGTGCTGGTGCTGGGTACGGCTGTGCTGGTGCTGGGTACGGCTGTGCTGGTGTTTGTCATGTCCTTGAGACAATATCTTTCAGCATCCTTAGGTGTTGATCTTTCAGAGCTTGGTAGCTCTGGATTGTCAGTTTGTGAAACAATATAAAGGAGTTTTCAACATAGAACAATGCGTCAGCACACATAGCAGATTGTAAACTGCTATCATTCTCATCCTCATCATCCTCTCCATCGTCGTATGTGTTGAGCCCTACCTGAGCTGGGGCATTGTCATCCAAGAGTAATGCCTTGACATCATTCCGTCTCACTCCACACTTGTTTATCTGAAAATCTCTTACTTCTTTGCAAAAATGATTTTTGAACCAGTCTACAAAAATATCTCCAGTAAACCAAGCTGTTTTAGAGCTGTAGTAGACCACAGGTAGCTTGTTCATTAAATTTTTCAAAGCACGTGGGTTTTTGACTTCCCCACAATGGCGGACTTTGTTCTGTGACTTCCGTCTGCATTTGCACACAGCATGGCAGAAACTTTTTCTTTGTTTACCTTACAGCCAGGAACACTCTCATCTAGCCTAGATGCCAAAGTGTTGTTCTGCAAGCATTCCAATTAAAGCCTGTTTCATCGGCATTGTATACCTGAAAACGCCTTAGATCATTTGTTATTATATAATCATTTAATTTATGCTTAAATGGCTCGACAGAATCCGTAAATCTTCACGTAATGATTCCCCACAAACTTTCCTGTTCTTAATATTATGCTTATTCTTAAACCTTTGCAACCATCATTTGCTTGAAATATTCAGATAACTATGTTTAAATTATTTGTCGTGTTACTAGTTATAAAATAAAACTTATAATAACCACAACTTACTTCAACATTTCCAAGATAGCTATTACAATGTCATTAACGTAACAGAAACCTGAGGCTTCAAATTTCTTGGCATGATGCAAGCCTCCAGACCAGTTGATGGCAACGTCACAGCAATTATGGTTTAGCTTTACAGCACCTTCTAGGGATGCCCCAGTGTACATAGAGCAGAAGTCATACAGGCCATCAAACACAGGGCTGTAACAAAAATATAACATACAGTACACATTTTTATGGGAAGTTTGTTAAAATAGAAATGCGTGCATTGTGACCCCACTCCTTTCTAAGCATGACGCTCATTTCCTTCCATAATCAGCTCCAATACGATCCACCAAAGTCTCATTCAGAGGCCAGCTCTCAATTGTTTTCCCTGTCGTGAAACGAATCTTTGCAAGTGATCCTGTCACATATCTAAGAAGGAAAGATAGTGGCAAACCTAACTCAGATGACCACCGAGATTACCAGCTCTTTATAATAGGAATTATCAAATCGCTTTCATTTTCACCTGAAAGAGAAATTAGAAGTACCAAGATGCTAATTATAGTTCTGAAAACTATTGTTAGTAAATCAGAGGCTAGATCGCCCACCACCAAGTAATCCCATTGTCATCATTACTGGGTCTTTGGAGCTGGATGCCCACACTTCAAATCCTAACCAAACATGATTGGAAAAGAATGGAAGCATCCGTGGGTCATGCGCAGAAAGAAGCCCGAGCTTGCTCACTTGTTTCAAAAGATTGGAGGCAGGCCTTATAGCACAGAGCCTCAAGTAGAGGACATATGAATGCCATAACTGGAGATGGCATGGAAGTCGGAAGCCACAAAGAAAGATCCAATCCAACGGGAATGGGCTGCTAACAAGCAGAGATAAGCTAGACAGCCAGCCACTTGCAGTCCTCAGGAGGATATTCACAAGCACCAAGGACTTAGGCTTCATTATCGTTTCCCCCCTCCCCACCCAAAGGAGATGAGCCTATGGTTCTTGCCACCTAAAACAGGTGATCACAAATACCAATAACAATACACAAGCCCTTAACAGCACAGCATCATATAAGAAGGCTTTCACACATTGAAAATTACCCTACACCAAATGAAAAAATTCTAGAGGCAGCAAGTAATTATCAAAAGAAGGCACGAATCCAGAATCAGCAAAGGGAGTGTAATGGTAATACAGAAAGCAATTCGCAAATTTAGGAAAATTGCAACCAACATCAAGACTTGGAACCAGGATGAAATGTCGTATAGGTGCAACCAACAAACAAGAAAAATCTGACAAAAGGAACCAGACCCCCAAATACTACAGAATTTGGTATGCAATTATAAACAAAATGAAAAACCAACCAGAAGCCATACAATGTCCTAAACAAAACCAAAAAGGGAAGGGCCCCACATAACATCGAAAGGACAATGTAAAATGAGTGTGTGAATAAAGAAAGTCCAACACCAAGGCACAGGCTTGGAGTAAAATTCACATGCACAACCAAGGTTGTAGCATAACTTGATAGGACAGCAAAACCACACTGAATATTAAATAATTTAAAAAGATGCATCTGGGGGTTGCAATTACTGAAGTGGCCTCATAGGACTGGTAAACCATACTGAAGAGTGATATTACAGGAATGGAATACCCTTGCATCAAGACAAAGCNTCTGAGGAGTTTAAGAAACTCAACAGCCTGAACAAATAACTTTGTACCTGTATATACAACCTGTACTCTTAAAAATAACGTCGCTTTTGGCCGTTGCCAGTATGGCCAAAGGTGGACGTAATTTGAAAATGAAAAAAAATGAAAAAAATTTTGTATGTTTTTACAGTAAGTTAGGGTCCTTGGTAGGTAGGTGGGCAGGATATTCTCATAAAGTTTCAAAACGTTATGAAAAAAGTTAATTGAAAGTTTTCTCTCCTAACCTTTCTGAGTAGGCGGAAGACTCAAACAGAAAAGGGACAGTACGTCACTTTTGCGAGTCGATTTCATTTCAAATTACGTTCACTTTTGGCCATAGCGTGCAACAAGCCAAAAGTGACATTGTTTTTAAGAGGACAGGTTGTATATAACCAAGTTTGTAACTGTAAAATAGATAAAACTGGCATATGTCTTTCTTTTGCTTTATTTCTATCTTTTCATTTAATGTCAGCTGCAAAAAGTTAATACTTTGTACTTCACCGAGTTCATTCTAATGTCCATTGTTATTGTTTGTCAAAAAATATTAAACTTATAAAGTACAGTATTCAAAGATGATGACCATTACCAACACGTGGCACCACCCTCACTCAACGTAAGTGCTAAACATGGGACTGATGGAGTGACTGGGCTGCACTAGTGCAGCTCAACGTTCCCAGATGTAAACTGATAAATCCTGAACTATCATACAGCATTAAACCTCTATTTTTGTCTTGTTTTAATGACAATTTTCAAAATTCAGTTGGAAATATTGAAAATAACATATAAGACTTAGTTATGACACATTTGTTAGTTGTTTATTATTCTAGGTGGGAGGATGTAGTCATACACTTGCAGTGAGTGTCTTGGGGGACTGCAGCTCAGCATCTCCTATGGGGTGAGCCACCACTGCAACACGCACATCCTTCAGAACCTTGTATACCACATATGTAGACCCCAGTCCTAGAGTATGCGGCCCAGCATGGAACCTGTACCTTGTCAAGCACAAGACAAGCTGAAAAAAGTTGAGGTGTGCCACTAGGCTAGTCCCAGAACTAAGAGACATGAGTTAAGAGGAAAGGCTGTGTGAACTGCACCTCACGTCACTGTTCACTGGAAGGCGAAGAGTTAGGGGTGACATGATAGAGGTTTACAAGTGGATGAAGGACATAACAAAGGGGATGGATTAATAGGGTATTGGGAAAGTATCAACACAGGACAGAACGCGAAACAATGGGTATAAATTGGATAAGTTTAGATTTAGGAAAGACTTTGGTAAATACTGGTTCAGTAACAGGGTTGTTGATTTGTGGAACCAATTGCCGCGTAACATTGTGGAGGTGTTTCAAGCATGGGTTGGACATGTATACGAGTGGGATTGGGTGGTTATAAATAGGAGCTGCCTCGTATGGGCCAATAGGCCTTCTGCAGTTGCCTTGTTCTTATGTAAAACAGAAGAGCTCAGGGAGACAACACCATACAAATTCTCAGGGGAATTGACAGGGTAGCCCAGGATGGATTATTTAACACGGGTGGTACATGCACAAGGGAACACAGGTGGATGCCGAGTACCCAAATGAGCCACAGAGACATTAGAAAGAACCTTTTTAATGCCAGAGTACTGTAGTTAATAATGGAATGCAATAGGAAGTGATGTGGTAGAGGCTGACTCCATACACAGTTTCAAATGTAGATATGATAGAGCTCGAGACGCTGAGTACACCAGTAGATTGACAATTGAGAGGCGGAACCAAAAAGCCAAAGCTCAACCCCCGCAAGTATAACTAGGTGAGCACACACACACATACACATATATCTTTAAGCACCAAATTCTAAGGAATATAAATTAATTTATTAATTTTCCATTTGTTTATAAAAATACATAAATTACAATTGTATGGTCAAGCAGAGTTAACAGACCAAATATGTTCGTCAAATTACAGTACTAAGATACGGAACTTCACAACACATTACAGTTAAAAGAAATAGGTAAACATTTACAAAATTATAAAAGCATTCTCATACATAAATTATCTAAAAGCCACGTATTTAAAAACACTTATATCCAATATTTGTACATAAATAATTATCTGGCAAGAATGTATTTTGGAACATTCAATACAATTAATGACATAAAACACAATTATAAAAACTGTGCTTTTCTGAATTACATGAATGAAATGTCTTAAAATGCTACACTGTACTTTTTATAAAAGGATAATAATTCTTGTCTCTCTTGGTTTCATTACTATTGGTAATACATTATAAATCCTGTAATACATCATAAGTTGCTCCAAACCTTCTCTTCTATACTGTACATACACAAATTTTGCTTTTGTTCCAGATTACTCCAAGTTTCTCTTTTAGTTCCAAGTGTTCTATGTGAGCAGCATGAACACACTCACTTTCTCTCGACTTCAATTAGTTTTTTGCTGCTGAGGTAGGTGTAACCTCAGGATCTTCATCTTTGTCATTATCCTTTTCACCATCGTAAAATTCATTGTCTGGTTCAACTCTGTCAAAACAAGAGAGAAAGAGATCAATATACAATAGATTAACACTTTCGCTGGCCCGGCAGGGCACCCAAATCACACTGAAAGGTAGACTGAGCATTCCTGGTGAGCACACAACCCAATATTAAACTCATTCACCCACAATTTATACTTAATAATAAGACAGTGCAAAAAATTTTGCATGATGACATTTCGGTCATCAGGAACTCTGGGTGTTTTGGTTTTAAGAACATTATGCAGCATCAGGGAGGGACAGTGTTAAAAGATTTTCCATGGAAGAAATCAGGGTTAATGGAGAAATACTAGAATCTGTCGAGTTCAAATGCCGAAGATGTGATAAGTAAAAAAAAAAAAAAAAAGCACTGAACGTAATGAATCTCCAATTTCTGGGCGAGTCCTGGTGGCTTCCTGAAACTACAATGCGGATATAGTGCCAAATTATTAGGTGTCATCAATCACAGAGTTATTTGCAGCCTACCAGGAACCATGTGCCAGAATCTGGCCCTCTCTAGAGAGAAGCAGTGAGCAGTGGCACTATGATAAAACTGCCTCTGATTTTAATCATGTTCACCACCACCAGGAAGCACTCAGAAGTTGCACTCACTCACACCACTGCTGGCGAGAGGCGAGACCTTAGAACTGCCAAAAGAACTCCCCAAATAATGTAAACAATTGAAAATTCATGAAACTAGTGCTAGCTCATTCACCCCGCCTCTTTTCCCGTCACATGAAGAAAGGAGTGAGAGCTACCTGCTCCACCCTCAGTTCTATGACGATGGAAACACGCCCTGTGCACGAGGATGTCAGGGAGCCACCAGAGCTCGCCCAGAAATTGGCAAATCATTACATTCAATGTTAATTTTCAGGGGTAGCCCCTTGTGGCAGCCCCAAAGGAAAAAAAGGACGGCGAGGACCAGGAACAGAAATGAGAAACCAGGACCCTATGACCCTGTACAATTACCCAAAACCTCCCCACTGAAATATTGGCCCATGGTATAGTGGCAAACACAGCCGACAGATTACCGATGAACATCATGGAGCACGAGTGCAGAACGCAGGCTGGCAAGACATGATGACACAGTGAATGACTTTAGAAACATTAGACCTGGAACAGGGAACAGGCAAACCAAAGTACAGTACCATACAAGGAGTCCATCGACACTGAGGCAGTGACACAAAAGCAGCAGCAAAGAGCTGCTACCAGACACAGAGCAGGATGCATGCCTGGCCAAAACAACCAAGCAGCAACAATCAATGATCCCTCCTGAAGCCAACTCATCCTTCCCTAGAAAAGAAAGAGTTGGTCGTAAGTGAACAAACCCAGCCCCTGGATCGAAGGAACAAAACCCTGGTGCCGAAGGACAGCACGAACATCAGCTACATGACAACCAGAGACAAGAAATTTGAAACAAGGCAGCAAAAAACACACACCTAGACTGAGCGGGACAATAGGGCCTGAAAAGCGTGTGAAATGGGGGCTGAGGAAGCATCAAACCTAAACACAAGCTGGAGTGGCTCTGCCAGTACCACACAATACGAGGCAACAGTATTCAGAATAAGATGCCGATCCAGAAAAAGACAAAGAAAAGACAGGATAACCTATTTTGACACCGAAGAACAACGACAAAGGGAGATGAAATGGTGGAAAGTATGACACACAACGTCACATTGTTGCAAAGAGGACCACAGGTAGTACACCAATAGACCAGCCACCTGATCACCATAGAAATGACAATAAACACTCGTCAGAAACACCCAACATGAAGATTAGAGACGGCGGAACTAGCAAAGTCCAACATCGGACAGATCTTCTGAAAGAGGCAAAATGGCGGGAAAATGGCCTGGTTTGGACATCGAACAAGCAGCACCTAAAACCAAGGCTAAACCATCAGCATAGTCGACAATGAGGACCTGAGCATGGAGCTGCAAAAGGCCAACGTTCCTAGGGAGAGCATGAGCAAACAGGCAGATGCTGAGAGGGACAAAGGAATCGCCCACCTTGCCAAAAACACCTGTAACACATAAGAAACCTCATGCCACTCAAGTGAATGGGCATGACAGAACTGTGCTATGCCCAAAGTGAAAAAAAGTGCTGTCTGCCAGCATAGACAACTCCAGAACCTCATAATGCAATCACTAAGGAGAATACACAAACTCAAAAAAAGGACGAGTCCATCAACGAGGCAGAATCCCGGCCGCGTAGCAGGCCAGTACAGCAGGCCTTCCGAGCTCCACCAGAGGAATTTGAGAGGACAGAAACCTCAAGAAAGACTAACCTGAGAAACCCTAAGGTACCCAAAAATGAACACATGGGGGAAGGGGGGGAAGCTGCACCTGTATCAAACTTGTACAGGGAGAGAAAATACAAAATCTCCAGAGGGTCTTAAAAAAAAAAAAAAAAAAAAAAACAGAGGCAGAAGACCCTCGACCCTCAGAAGGCACAAGAGTCCACGAAGGATCAAGTCCTTCATGTCAGACTCGCCCCAAGCCCTGGAAATTGTAGTAGAGGGCACCAGGGAAGAGCCATCATCCACACACACACTGTCCAGGATAGAGAAGTGAAGTACAATACAAAGGAAAGGCTTCAAAAGCTGGGACTGGCTGAAAAGAAGACCCAGAAGCCTCAGCAAGATTATCTGCACGTAAATCGAATGTAGCAAGCCCCATAGCTGACCAAGCCACATCCCAAGCTAAACCTTGCCCCGACCCTGAAACGCTTAGATGCCATTGGGCCAGAAACAGGGGAGGGAGGGAACGAAAGGAGGGTGCACCATCAGGAGGAGAAAGGAGGACGCAGCCCGACGGGGAAAGAAGAGGTGTGGACAGAACCACGATTGAAATAACCAACACCCCCCAAATCAGAGTCCCTAAACACCAACCAGAACAGGTTTGGAACATCCAACAGGGCACACAACTTAGACTGCTGCAAAACAAAAGCCACAAGCATAAAACAGTCACTACCTGAAAACCCTGAACATCAACAGGAAGGTTTGTATGAGAGTAACATGCTGAAAACAAGTCTCACACAACTCGGGGCCAAAGATGTCACCAATCCAACAGGCAGCATGGTGGAGATTAAAGTAATGAGCATTGCCACATGACACAGATGATTCACAAACCTTGAACTCGCATATGGCAAGAGCGGGATTGTTAGAGGAATCCATTGGACCACTGAACAATCACAATGGCATGATATATCAATGAAATTGCGATCTAAGTGGGACATAAGAATGTAAATGCCATTACCATAGGCCCAAGTGTGGTTGGGTTAACTGTAAAACCCTCGTTGGGCCCCGGTCTGGGGCCACCAGAACATCCCAGAGAACTCGGCTACTGTGGCCGAGCCAGTTAAGGCAGGCATCTAGAAATCACCCAATCTCAAGTTCAAGGCACTCCATTGCCTCAAAATGATTTTCATTTATATATAATTTATTACCTTTTGTCTTCTTCACTGAGATGCAGACGAGCATCTGGATCAAGTTCTTGTTCTTCTTCCTTTATATTCAATCCATCATTTGGAACATCCTGCATCTGGACACTGGATGAAGAAGAAAAGGTATTGTAGTGAGAAAATTTATATACACTATAAAGCTTTTTAGCCAGAACAACATAATTGTGCCTAATTGGCAAGAACCATTTTAGAAAATAATTAGCAAGTGTACAGTCTTCACATTTTCTGTTTAGCTTTGTGTTTGGCAACCCATAATCGAGTCATTTGACAAAATACAGTATCCTCAACTTGTTTCTCTAACATTGGTTATCCCTTTTTTGTTTATTAAATTCTTAAATTTTGCACACATCTATTCCAGAATCAATGTTCTAGCCTTACAAATAGGTTCACAAACATAAAATGAACACTGTAAAAACATTTTAGGCTCTTAATGAGCAAGCAGTTGAAGGATGTAAGTGCTGTGGAAAGTAAAATAGGCATCACGACTGGAAGGCGAAAATATTAATATTTTCTTGTCTCTAACACAACAGGTCTGAATGAAATAAAATTAGCATAACTTACGAGCATGGAATAACAGATTATGTAATTATTATTTGGGTTAGGCTGTAACTTTCAGTTTAAATTTAAAGTTTGCACAAAATATTTATCTAACAGAATATGTCTTTCATTACATGATTAAAGTGCTGCAGTCTTTCTGGCTTCATGTCTTCTTTTGATAATTACTTATTTACATGATTTAATTTTGGTTGAAAATTAAAATTTTGGGAAAACTTGGCCCATTTGATTAAATTATAAATATTTGCCAATTCCAAATCAAATAATATATAACATATGAAAACTTTCATTAGAAGGAAGTGATATCTAACCAATTTTGAATAGTGTTACTCTTCTTACTCATGTCAGATCAAAAATTGAATAATGTTGAATTCTTGAGGTTATCTTGAGATCTTTCTTGAGGTTATCTTGAGATGATTTCGGGGCTTTAGTGTCCCCGTGGCCCGGTCCTCGACCAGGCCTCCACCCCCAGGAAGCAGCCCGTGACAGCTGACTAACACCCAGGTATCTATTTTACTGCTAGGTAACAGGGGCATAGGGTTAAAGAAACTCTGCCCATTGTTTCTCGCCGGCACCTGGGATCGAACTCAGGACCACAAGTCCAGCGTGCTGTCCGCTCGGCCAACCGGCTCCCTTTTGTTAAAACCCCACTTTTGAAAAGAACCACTGTCAAAAATTTGTTTAAAAATACATGTACAGAATTAAATTTATAAAGAATTATTGTCCTAAAGTCTTAAGTTTATGAAGTACTGTATACTACATGAACAGAAGCCACTTTTAAAAGGCAGGCAGGCATCAGCCCAGAGAAAACAGAGGAGCAGTCAAGGAAGAGATTACCAAAATACAAATATAAAGCACCTTTTTGAGCAGAAACATGTAACAGGGATCATGCATAGTTAGACAGGACAACATATTGGTTTCAAACACTCTCTGCAGTCACACTTATTTCATTTGTATCCATAGAAATCATACCTTTTTCTTATCTTTAACAACTTTTATTACTTCCTCTTCTCACCAGTCATTTCCTCTTATTCTTCTAACTTGCATATACACCACATATCATTAAGTTTCATAAATTTATAATCTCATCTTCCAGAACTACAGGTACTATTAACTCAACCTTATTTATTCAGTGGTCAACTTTCAAAGATGAATGAATTCACCAAATACAAAATACTAAAATGCAACTTGTATAATTTACTTTACATTACCTTGGTGCATGCTGAACCATTCTGAGGTTATCATACACATGCTTAACAATGGCTTCCAGGTACTGTCGACTGTTTCCATTTTCCTGACGTGTTATTACTTCCGGGTGAAGGGAGAAATCGGGTGCAAAATACTGGAAGTACTCTGAAATATATATTTTAGTAATAATAATAATAATAATAATAATAATAATAATAATAATAATAATAATAATACTGGACCTAAAAGTATATACAATTGAGCAAGATGTGAAATAAACACACATCACATGTATAAACAATACAATGGAAATGAAAGAAATTACTGTACCTGTATTATATGGAATTTCCGTAGGCATATCTGTATCAACGAGCAACCCTGTTTCATAAGCCCAGCATCTGGCCACATTTCTGGGAGTGTAGCCACCACCACCAGTACTAGCAATGGAACACCAAACTTCTTTGTAAAGCTTACACATTCACTGAAAAATTTTATGAATGATAATTAATGTGCTTATAATTATTCAGAATATCCCATATACACTCCTGCATTGAATGTAATGAAATACCAATTTCTGGGTGAGCCTCAATGACTCCCTGAAGCTACTACACTATACTGCACTGATAAGGTACCATTTACTAGGTTGCATCAGCTGCACCGTTTTATCGGCCTACCGGGAACCAGTGCCAGAATGTGACCCCCCCTCACAAGAGGCACAGGGAGCAGTGACATTTATTTTCATCTCACTGGGGGAAGGCAAACAAAGTCAGCGAGTCAAAACAACCGAGTCAAAACAACTGTTGGCTTCAATAGAAACCAAAGCCTCAGAACCCAGTGAAAGAACTCCCCCAACTATGTAAACAAATGATTGAATTCTCTCAGTACTAGCGAGGGTTCGTTTGCCCCCACTTCTCCCACTCGTTTATGGGAGAGGAAAGGTAGCCCACCATCAGCTGGTATCTCTACCCTCAGTTCTAGGGCAGATGTAGGCACCCCCACCATGACCTGGAATGGAGGGAAGGGATCAGAGAGCCATTGGGGCTCACCCTGAAATTGGCATTTCATAAATGCAGACAAAGCACAAAGGTCATCCACCACAAGTGCCACCAAAAGCAGAGGAATCTGGGCATGGAGCTGCACAAGAGCCACGTCCTGAGAAAGAGTGGGAACAAACAGCCAGTCATTGAGAGCCACAGAAGACAGACCCTCAGAAACATCTGCAGCACAGTCAACACCTCATGCCACCGGCATGCATGTATGACAAAAATTGTGCCATGCACCAGTGGGGAAAAAAAAAATTGTCTGCCAACAACAAAGACTCCAGAACCTATTAACCCATCCAATACAAAGAAGACAAAAATCTCAAAAGAGGAAGAGTCCATCAATGAGGTGTAATCCGGATCTCAAAGGTGGTATGTTAAAAGAGCCTCCCAAGCTACCGAAGGAGGGATCCAAGAGGAAGTAAACCTCCAGAAGAACAATCCCAATGGGATTGTTCTTCTGGAGGTTTGTTTAGGTTCAGTTTAACATGCCTTTCCCCAGCTTTCTTCTGGGGAAAGGCATGTTAAACTGGACCTCGGGGAAGCCATACCCAAAACATACTCATACAGGAAGGGAAGCATGTAAAAACCCTTCCCCTGCAAAAAGTGAGACCATACTCAGAGAAAACCAGGAACAACATAAGAGTCAAAATGGACAAAAAGAGACCAAATCCGACTCCCCCTATGTCCTGAAAGCTGCAAAAGGAGGGTCTTGTGGCAGAGCCAGCATCCACATGCATTGCCTATTACAGAAAAGTGGAGTCCAAGGTAGAGGTTTCAAAGGAAGGAGGGGCTGGCTGAAAAGAGAACCCAGAAGGCTCAATGGAACCAACCAGCTCGATTGCCTTCACATCCGAAACAGAAGGTATAATCTCCAGAGCTGGACGAGTCATATACCGAGCTAAACCCTGTCCTGACCTATTCCGGGGGGGGGGGGGGGGAGGTATCCATGGAACCACAAAACCTACAGGTGAATTCGAGGGCATGAAGGGTAAACCCAGCAGGACTCCCAGGTGCTGGGATCGTTATGCTGAACCTGCAAATAAACCAACACAGCCTGGGTAACATGGCACCACACTGAGAGAATTGTACGAACCACCAGCGTGCCCCACCAGCTAATGTCACCCCAAACCCGAGTCAAGACTTGGGCGCCTGACAGCTGGGTGGACAGCGCTTCGGATTCGTAGTCTTGAGGTTCCGGGTTTGATCCCCGGTGGAGGCGGAGACAAAGGGGCAAAACGTTTTTTTCACCCTGATATCCCTGTTACCTAGCAGTAAATAGGTACCTGGGAGTTAGACAGCTGCTACGGGCTGCTTCCTGGGAGGTGTGTAACAAAAAGGAGGCCTGGTCTAGTACCGGGCCGCGGGGACGCTAAGCCCCAAAATCATCAAGATAACCTCAAGAAGACAGGAAAGTCCCAAGACCCCTGACTCACCCTGAGTGAAGGCCAGCACAAGCAAAGAGAATTTCTAAGGGTGTGACCTCCCCCATCCCCTCTAACATTCCAGGGAATCTAATCCTGACATTGCAAAGGCAGCAGCAGAGAGTACATAGAGAAGGAAACCCTGTGCACATGCAGCTCCAAATACTCAAAACTAGGCTCACGCTTCACTGCAGTGTATAGGAAAGGCCACCAAGGGCAAACACCACCACTTAGCCAAACAAACAGAACACCAAGGCCAGCATGGAAGAGAGGTGACTTGGTATGCACTACACAAGCATAGAACCGAGGCTGGAGATGCTGGCTGATAATGGGTTACCTTTCCCCTACCCCCAAATGAGTACGAAAGGTGGGACGAATGAGCCCATGCTAGTGCTGAGAAAATTGGATCGTTTGTTTACATACTTGTGCGAGTTCTTTTGGCCGGTTTCACGGCTTCAGTCTCAATTGAAGCCAGCAGTGGTTTATTTTGACTCGCCAACTTTCTAGCTGCCTTCCCTGATGAGGTGGTGAAAATAAATGTCACCACACCCTGTGCCTCTGTGAGGGGGTGCGGTCCAGGTTCTAGTGCTGGTTCCTGGTAGCCACATATAATTCCACGTATGATGCAACCTAGTAGATGGTACAGTACCATTATTAGTACAGTATATAGGGCTTCAGGAAGTCACAAGTGATTCCTTCCAGAAATACTGGTTTCTTGCAAATTTTTATAAATACCTAGTACGTATTACAGTACTTTCAATACAGCATAACTTCAATTAATTTTTAGTCAGTTAACTAAAAACATTTTTTATTTTCATTCTGAATTCAACAGCCGTTCTCAAAATCCAAACCCATGTGAATGCCTAAACCCACACATAAGAAATGCAAAAGGTGAAGACTTCTGTCAATCCTGGATTATTACAGTAACCACTGAGATTACTGTCATATCACTCTTATACTCGTACCTTACCAAAAAACCAGCGTTGAATGTAACGAAACGCCATTTTCTGGGCGAGTCCCAGAGGCTTCCAGGAGCTATCCAGGCTGAATGGATATGTATATCTTTCTGGCATCAGTCAATGCATGGAGTTCTTGCTTACCGGGGACCACGAGCCAGAACCTGGGCCCCTCTAGAGGCACGATGAGCAATGGCCTATAGAGACCCCCCCCCCCCTGTGGTTGGGAGCATTCTATGTCTGCCGTCGACCGGGATAGGCACCCAGAAAGGTAGGCACCCCAAAACAAACCCCTATTTTGGTAAAACTATTGCGACCGAAGGCCGAACAAGTGGACAGAACTCCCCAAACGAAAGTTAGCAAACTAGCATGACGTTATCATGTCACCGCATGACATGATGACCAACAACACAGGGCATAAAAGGAAATTATTAAAACAAATAAATGGCAAATGATAATCTGTAATGATGGTCAGTTGACAGACTATTAATTAAAAGGAATAATTTTTCTTTTTGCAAAAAACAGGGCATCAATTGAAAGAATCTCTTTGCAGTCCTCGTGATTTTTCTTACAATGGTTACTAACTACTACCCCCGGTACTGCCAGTATCAGCTGCTACTTAGTACTAATCTTTCCATACAGTATTCACTTGGTAAAAAGGCCTGCAAAAATTCTTACCCATGACCTTTGGTGGAGAGGGAGAAGCAACCAAGGCGGTCACCTGATAGAGAGTCTGCACCACACTGAAGGACAATTGCTGTTGGACTATAGTACTCTATAACAGCCTGTTAGAGAGAAAAAAATGAGGAACATTAATATATCATTTCCACATGTACAAAATTGTACACACACATTATCCCTTACAGTCTGGCCATTAGCCTTTACCAACACATTTCCAGAGACCTAATCGTAATAATACACATGTAGGAATACGATGATGAAAAAACAATTATTTTAGTGTTGGGGTATCTACATAACCATAGTATAATAAACCAGAAAGTCTGTGTAAAGTTCACATCATCACTATTATCACTATCATCATACATCATCACTATCATCATACATCATCACTATTCGTCTTGTCCTCTCCAATACTTTGGCGAAACTGGCCGTACACTGAATGACAGACTTAAAGAACACAAGAGAAGTGTTAAGTCTGCAGACACTAACAATGCTCTCTTCTGCCATGTGAGGGATTCTAATCATCCCATTGATTGGTCTTCCTCCAAAATAATCTTTCCTGCCTCTACTCTACACAGACGCCGTCTTGTGGAATCGGCTTTAATACACAATGTACCCAACATGAACTTGAGTCCTGGCTTTGTTGCTGTGGACTCTTCCCTTTCACAGTATATACTCAAATGCTCTAATCTTTCTAACAAACGTGACCTAACATAAGCCTACCCCTTCTATTTTCTTTCTTTCTCTTTCCTTTTCTTCCTCTCTTCTCCTACGCTCCCTTGCTATCCTCTTCTTATTCCTATCTCCTCCTCATTCTGTGGTTTTAATAGGAGCTGCCTCGTATGGGCCAATAGGCCTTCTGCAGCTCTTATTATTATTACTATCCCCTCTACTACACCTTACTTTGCTCCTCAGCTCTCTCTTGCCTATTTATTGCCTATCTCTACTTTCTCATCACAATCGACTTGAGAATGGTCCAGGACGGACCGAAACGTCGTCGTCTCTTCACCTTCTAGTGTGTGGTCTGGTCAACATACTTTAGCCACGTTATTGTGACTCATCACCTGCATCATCACTATTACCCCATTATCACTTTCATGGATAGGGAGGCATTAGCTCAGAAGAAATAGGAGAGCAATATTGGATAGGAAATGATGATGAAATAAATACAAATAAATCATATCACAACAAGAATCAACACCATCACACACCCTACCCCCTTCCCACAATCACATGTGAAGACTTCCTGTGAATTATTTAAAATTGTTTTCCAAACAGTCACTTCAAAGCAAATGTATTTCATTTAGCCTTATTCCATAGCACTTCTTTAATATCTTTCACTCTTAATATCTGCTCTCTCACCACATCTGTCCATCTTCTCTCTACCTTCCTTCCTTCCTCTCCTCACACTTTGAAACTGACTCAAATGTGCTCTCTTTACCATTTATTATCATACATTTAATATGTTATAACCCATCTCAAACTATCTTTTGTTTGATTATTTGCAGATATTTGCACCACCATAACAATTCATGTAACCCTCTAGTCTTGTCTCTTCTTATCTCATTATTCCTAACCAGCTACTTTATTTTCCATGACTTCACTTTTATCCATATTTAAATTTAATTATATAATATTAATAATTCCTTGTGTCGAGTAACAGGCAGCCAGTTTATACATACCGTACATATTGAGGGTTATATTAAGGTTTCCCCTGGGGGTCGAATTACTGACCCTCCCTAGGATGCAACCCCACAACAAGCCGACTAACTCCTGGGTACCTGCTTACTGCTAGGTGGTATTAGGTGATAGGAAACTGCCCAACCATTTCTGTCCCGCACAGGATTTGAACTCTGAATTCTCAATTGTGAGTTGAGAATGAACCGAACTGTAATACAGGGACCCTTTAAGTAGTCATCTCTTTTATGTCAATAAAACTTAACTAATCTACACATGAACATGTTTTCCTAGATCTGCATCATCTAGAACAACATTTTACATATGCTCGTCGCAACAGTTAATATTCTAATAACACTATACAATGATTACTCTCCTGAGACCCCTCTCTATTCACTATACTGTAATATGTTTTATTTTGGTTCATAAATACTATATACACCTTATAAATCTTCTCACACGCTTATTATATTAGGTCCAAAAGCCTAAGCCTGGAGCAGTGCAGGAAGCATTTGCATTAGGGAGGGAGAATCAAGAGGAGAAATCCAAACAATGTATTTCTACCCTAACAGAGAAAAAGACCCCATTGGGCAAATTTGGGAACACTTATTAGCTGTGTACATCACTGGTGTCGTCATCTGGTGACACAATCCATCCTATCAACTAATGGGTCACGTATTATTTATTATGGTAATCAATGTTACAAATGCAACTTACTAAGAAAAGTAACAGCTCATAAATGTTTTCTATGCATCAGACTTCATAGATTAAGCATGTTGCTAGCATTCTTATGTTTCTGGTAAGATTAGGAGGTTGGATTTTTTACAGTGGCAAATCAGGAGAATGAGCTGGGTGAAAAGTGGTGTTAGCAGCCAGGCAGGGTACTAACAAGGGGGTAATTTTAAGAGTATCAGAGCTGTACTTTATGGTCTATTTGATTTATAGTATTGCATGAAAGGGGTGTTTGAGTAGTCAAATGTACTTGGTCATTCAAGCCTGGATTGAGAATTCTCTCGTGTCTGCTTTCCTGCAAGTAGTTCAGCGAAGTGATCAGAACGGACCTTACTATACCATAGTTGACAGAAGTCACAAAGACCCAGGAAACAAAGAAGAGCAGTATGAGGCAGATGATGGGGCAAATTAAGTTGCAAAAAAAATGCACAAGCCTAAAGGGCAAATGCTGCAGAGCTTAAAAAAAAAAAAAGATGGAACCCAGAGACAAATTTGCCAAAATAACACACAAAGACAAAAAAATATGAAAGGAAGAAATAAAGCAACCAGAGTGACATCCAAAAATATGCAGTGGCAGATGATGATGATAATAAAAATAATAATAAAGAGACAAGAGTGTTGTAGGTCATCAACAATCAGCACTAAGCAAAAGAACCCTAAAACCATCTTGAAGCAGACAGAAATAGCCAGACACACAAACAACTGGTCACCACATTATGAAGACAACACTTAATTTAAACATGGGACAAATTTCATGGAAAATTAAATTTAATTAATCGTCCTCTGCAAAGCTGAAATAGTAGTGGGTGGATGCCAGATAAAAAGTGAGGGGTTGCTGGCTTCTCCAATCCTAGTAGTGTGACCTGGTGGAGGTCAGGCAACAGCATATCTTTCAAGTTGGTAACAGATCATTATCTGCCGAGTTTTATGTTGTCAATTACTGCTTGCATGCTTGCATAAGGGATGTCATAATGTGCAATTTTCCTTTGGTGGGGTATCAAGTTAGACTCCTCGATGACCCACTGTCTCCTCGTGCCAACTACCAGGCAGGATCATTTGAAAAGTACCCTGCGTGGTAGATCTGAAAGTCACATACTTTGTGGTGTACATAGCAGTGATATGGGTGGACCTTAGCTGTTGGATGGGGGACACACACCAAGAGTGCCTTATCCAGAAGAAAATTTTGGCCTTAATAAAAAAAAAACTTAAAACAGCCCTGTAATTTGAATCACCATGTAAATGACAACAGAAATGGTCACAATTAATTCAAATTGTCAAGAGTACACTATTTACAATATAGTAGCAAACAATTTTAAGTGTTATATTAAAAAAATTAACCAAGGCAATTCTGCATTACATTTGAATAGAATTCTTATTTGCAAAGAAGGAAGCAATATTATTCTTACCTCAATGACTGGTTTGAAGACCTGTGTGTAGCTGGCATCATCAATACCTTCCTTAAGGGGTACATTAACAGAGTAATATCTGCCACTTTCATGACCAATTTCAAACATGTCACCTGTCAGGATGAAAAAAAAAAAAAGAATAGTAGCGAGTATTATAAAATGCCCCTTTCTGGAAAGCACCTGGTTGATACCTGGTTGATGGGGTTCTGGGAGTTCTACTCCCCAAGCCCGGCCCAAGGGCAGGCTTGACTTGTGAGAGTTTGGTCCACTAGGCTGTTGCTTGGAGCGGCCCGCAGGCCCACATACCCACCACAGCCCGGTTGGTCCGGCACTCCTTGGAGGAATAAATCAAGTTTCCTCTTGAAAATGTCCATGGTTGTTCCGGCAATATTTCTTATGCTTGCTGGGAGGGTGTTGAACAACCGTGGACCTCTGATGTTTATACAGTGTTCTCTGATTGTGCCTATGGCACCCCTGCTCTTCACAGGTTCTATTCTGCATTTTCTTCCATATCGTTCACTCCTCATTATCATTCACACCTCATTATCTCCCCAGAGCTTTCTGCACTGGCACCTCAAGGACACACTTAAATGTCAGGCTCCTAAGGCTTCTTTGGCCTACCAAGTACAAGTACAGTCCTGCACCAATATCTTGTCCTCTCAACACAGCAAGAGAGTATTTGAGGATAAAAAATTAACTCACTACCAAAGTGAACCACTCGGAAAGCTGTAAAAACAAACCACATCTCTGTAAGAAAATATTAGGAAATTCAATGTCATAAACAACAATTGGAACAGGTAAATTGCAACTTCCTTGCCGCCACTGGCTACCACTAGGTGGCACCACAGGTACAGCATATGGCCAGGAACTGAGATTAAAAACAAACCCTACAGTTATAAATATTTAGATTTATTACAGTTAATTTATCTCCTAAAAAAATGAAAATTTTATGACCAACCTGTTCCAGGAAAAAAGTAATTTCCATATTTATGGAAAGATACTGTCATAACTCTGTCAGTAAGATAGAAGGCTTCTTGTACTCCATCACCATGGTGGATGTCAATGTCAATGTATAATACTCTCGGGTGGTATCTGAGAGAGAGAAATTAATTAATTGAAAATTATCAAGAGCTGAATATAATTAAATGCCCTAGTCTGGCGAGTTCCCAGTAACTCCATGACCTAAGTTCTCACACTGCCAAGACTTAGCTAATCATACCAAACCTCTGAGATTCATCCTTGCCTACTGGAAGAAGAACCATAATCTGGCTCACCCTGTGAGGTGAGGCGAGCTCGAGACGCTGATATCTACTCAAAACTGAAAAAGCACCAGAAAATCGAATGCACAACAAAACAAGCAACTGTATGAAGAAAATTAGGTACCCCCCAATTAGGTACACATCCACATTGTGTCAGTAAGACTGGCCAAATCAAATTAGAACCAGATTGGTATCCACTCAACACTAGATAGAATTAAAGCTAATATAGAGGAGGTAAAATGACACCTGGAGGAACTAGATGTAGCAAAAGCAGTAGGACCAGGCCAGATATCACCATGATTACTGAAAAATCAGGGGTCATGTGTTACCCTTTAACTATAATGTTCAACATTACACTAGAGACTGGTGAGCTACCGGAAATCTGGAAAAGGGCAAGTGTAGTTCCAATATTCAAGAAAGAGGACTGACATAAAGCACCAAATTACAAACCAGCATCATTAACATGCATTCCACGCAAGATTCAAGAAAAATTATAAGAAAAAAGGATTGTAGAACATTTGGAGAGAGTCAATTTAACAGAAGAACAACATGGCTTCAGAGATAGAAAACCATGCTTAACAAACTTGAGTGAATCATATGAAAGGTCACCAAAATAAGACATGAGAAGGATTGGTAGACTGCATCTTCCTAGACTACCAAAAAAAAAAACTTTTGAAACAGTTTCTCACAAAAGACACAAGATGGAGAGACAAGCAGTGATAACAGGAAAGGTACATACTGGAATGGGTACAAGAGACATGAAACAAAAGATCATAGTCAAAGATGATGTCAGGCTGGAGAAAAGCAGAAAGTAGTGTTCCACAGAGCTCTATCCTGGGACAATTGCCCTTTTTAATTTATGTAAATGGTCTCGTAGAGGGAGTGAGCTCATACATATTAATATTTGCAGATGATGCAAAGTTAAGGAGCAAAAACTGAAGAAGACCTTGACAAATTTCAGGAGTTGAGGAAAAAATTGGTGCTGAAATACAATCCAAATAAGTGTAAACTAATGAAATGGGTAAGAGAGATAGGAGACCTGTATTTAACTATACCTTAGGGGAAAAGCAATTGCTGGAAACAATAAGAGAAAAAGACCTGGGAGTAGACATAATCCCAACATCGAGATCAGAAGCTCATGTGAACAGGATAACATTAGCAGCATATGGGAAGTAAGCAAACATCAAATCATTATTTAAGAATCTAAACAAAGTGGTTTTCAAGTTCAAACACACTGCCTATGTGACACCATTTCTCAAGTAACCTGCCTTAGCATAGAACCCACACCTTGTGAATCATAAACAAAAACTTGAGAAAGTTCAGAGGTTTGCAACTAGATCAGTACCAAAATTGAGAGGCCTCATCTATGAGGATAGGTAGGGAGAATTTTCTCTCACAACTTTATGGTTTCTGTTTCTTCTCTACTCTAGAGTATAGGACTTTTGGGGGAATAGACAAGATGGTCAAAGTAAGCCTATTTAAATTAAAAAAATAAAATAGGACAAGGCAACCCACCCTCCTGAATAGATAGTACTCTTTTGTAACTATGTGGACAATCATACATACATAGTTGTAATGGACAATTAGATGTTAGAATTTGGTGCTATTTGCTTTATAGTCAGAAAAAATAAAGCTAAAAACCAAACAAATATTTAATATAGCACACATATGTACTATATTAGGCCTAAGATGATCAGCATATTTTTTTTTTTTGCAACATCAGTAAAAAAACCTGGTTTGTCCAAATTCAATAGTACTGTACACCAACTTATACTTTCTAACTGCCTTTATGTTAATATATGTATGATGGGCTTCAACATTACTACAAGTACTACTTATACACGAGGATGGCTGGACAAGGGGGATATCAGTGTAAGCTGCACACACAGTTGAGTTGGAGATGTAAGGAAGTTCTTGTTCCTTGAACTGGTGGTCAGCAAGTGGGTTGCAATGAAGGAAGAGCTAGTTGAAGCCAATTCAATCTACAATTACAAGAAAAAATACGATGGAAACGTTATGTTGAGAGGGGTACAGTCGTTAAGTGAATCGGGTACAAATGGCTAGGAGGCAGGGCATAAAGAGCTAGATCTCACTCTCTATAGTCATAGATAGGCAAGTACAATACAGTAAAAGAATGACATTCTACTAACTGTACTGTATGATTTTTAATACATTCTAACTACAGTATAGTACAGTACAGTAAATATTCTCTTTTTTTTTAGTAATGTTTATTAATAAAATCAAAAGAACTGTAGTAAAAATGCTGGTAACTATTAATGATATTGATTGGGTCTAGATTTTTACCCTCCAAGTGTTAAAAAATCATGAAAATTCAGGTACAACCTTCACATTTAAAAAGAATTTCTAATAGTAAAATCCTTCTTGATGTTTGGATTTTCAAGGATCCACTGTTTATAGCTAATAACTGTATTTGTGAAATATTTCTACTGTACATACAATATACAATCATTCTCTATACAATTTAATTTCAATTTCACTTCAAAGGATCCCTTTAGATAATTTCCAATGGTTTAATAACATTCTCAACCACAGTAAATTTGCAATTTTAATGATTAATTTAAATATTTTTTTCTTCCTGCTTTATTAGGATTTATGTACATTTATATTTTAATATTAACAAACATACTGTACTTCACTTTTCTCACTTAGCATATGCCTTTTTTCTTATTCATAAATTTCATTCCTTCCATTATTTTTTTTACAAGTCATTTCTTAAGGAGAGAAGTAATTCTTAAAAGATGCCATAACACTGAGAAAACTATCCAGTTAAACATGGGGAAGCACACTATTCTTAATTGTCTAAAATTACACACTTCTAGGATGTGAGTGCAATCATTATTATTACTGTGCAAGGTTTCCACCTTATGTGGCCTCACCTCTACCTTTTAAGTTAGTAACCACCAAAACCATTCAGATAACTATGTTTAAATTATTTGTCGTGTTACTAGTTATAAAATAAAACTTATAATAACCACAACTTACTTCAACATTTCCAAGATAGCTATTACAATGTCATTAACGTAACAGAAACCTGAGGCTTCAAATTTCTTGGCATGATGCAAGCCTCCAGACCAGTTGATGGCAACGTCACAGCAATTATGGTTTAGCTTTACAGCACCTTCTAGGGATGCCCCAGTGTACATAGAGCAGAAGTCATACAGGCCATCAAACACAGGGCTGTAACAAAAATATAACATACAGTACACATTTTTATGGGAAGTTTGTTAAAAATAGAAATGCGTGCATTGTGACCCCACTCCTTTCTAAGCATGACGCTCATTTCCTTCCATAATCAGCTCCAATACGATCCACCAAAGTCTCATTCAGAGGCCAGCTCTCAATTGTTTCCCTGTCGTGAAACGAATCTTTGCAAGTGATCCTGTCACATATCTAAGAAGGAAAGATAGTGGCAAACCTAACTCAGATGACCACCGAGATTACCAGCTCTTTATAATAGGAATTATCAAATCGCTTTTCATTTTCACCTGAAAGAGAAAATTAGAAGTACCAAGATGCTAATTATAGTTCTGAAAACTATTGTTAGTAAATCAGAGGCTAGATCGCCCACCACCAAGTAATCCCATTGTCATCATTACTGGGTCTTTGGAGCTGGATGCCCACACTTCAAATCCTAACCAAACATGATTGGAAAAGAATGGAAGCATCCGTGGGTCATGCGCAGAAAGAAGCCCGAGCTTGCTCACTTGTTTCAAAAGATTGGAGGCAGGCCTTATAGCACAGAGCCTCAAGTAGAGGACATATGAATGCCATAACTGGAGATGGCATGGAAGTCGGAAGCCACAAAGAAAGATCCAACTGGGAATGGGCTGCTAACAAGCAGAGATAAGCTAGACAGCCAGCCACTTGCAGTCCTCAGGAGGATATTCACAAGCACCAAGGACTTAGGCTTCATTATCGTTTTCCCCCCCTCCCCACCCAAAGGAGATGAGCCTATGGTTCTTGCCACCTAAAACAGGTGATCACAAATACCAATAACAATACACAAGCCCTTAACAGCACAGCATCATTATAAGAAGGCTTTCACACATTGAAAATTACCCTACACCAAATGAAAAAATTCTAGAGGCAGCAAGTAATTATCAAAAGAAGGCACGAATCCAGAATCAGCAAAGGGGAGTGTAATGGTAATACAGAAAGCAATTCGCAAATATTAGGAAAATTGCAACCAACATCAAGACTTGGAACCAGGATGAAATGTCGTATAGGTGCAACCAACAAACAAGAAAAATCTGACATAAGGAACCAGACCCACCAAATACTACAGAATTTGGTATGCAATTATTAAACAAAATGAAAAACCAACCAGAAGCCATACAATGTCCTAAACCAAAACCAAAAAGGGAAGGGGCCCCACATAAACATCGAAAGGACAATGTAAAATGAGTGTGTGAATAAAGAAAGTCCAACACCAAGGCACAGGCTTGGAGTAAAATTCACATGCACAACCAAGGTTGTAGCATAACTTGATAGGACAGCAAAACCACACTGAATATTAAATAATTTAAAAAGATGCATCTGGGGGTTGCAGATTACTGAAGTGTTCCTCATAGGACTGGTAAACCATACTGAAGAGTGATATTACAGGAATGGAATACCCCTTGCATCAAGACAAAGCTCAAGAAAAAATGAACAAAAGAGACTTGCCCAATGCCTTCTATTGTGATAGTGGAGTCACCTGGAAACCTATAATGATCTACTAACAGTAGTTTACAGATCAACAATTGGCAGTCTTGGTACCTCAAATATTTACCTGCATAGGGGATTTGAGGGGAAGGGAAGGATTTATCAGGGGGAAAGCACCAAGCCATTTTGACTACTGTATATAGCACTTGGAAGGGAACAGGATAAGGATTTATGATGGAATGGGGGAAAGGAATGGTGCCCAACTACCTGGACGGTCAGGGACTGAATGCCGACCTGCATGAAGCGAGACTGTCGCTCTAACGACCAGCCCAAGTGGTTGAGCGATGGGAAATTTGAGCAATAATATCTTGCTTTACATCATAGATAGTACTATACTCTTAAGTGGTGGCTTGAATTACACATACCACTGACTTTCCCCTGTATACACGACTGGACCACGTGCAAAGCTTCCTGTCACAATGGGGAGAAAAGTATTGAAAGTGTAGTAAATAATAAGAGTTCTGGGAGTGTTACATACAGAAGTTGGCTACTGGAGGATCCATGAGGTTTTGGCCCAAACAAGAAAGCAAAACTTTTAGAGTCTATTTAAAATAATTATTTTTTATTTGATCAGAAACTAGGTAATGTGGATTGTCATTCAAGACACAAACTTTCTAAGACTTGACAGAAGTACCCCCCCAAAATGCCATGGGATAGAACACATTAAATCAGACTCTTTCCTGGCCATGTTCTGCACACTAACTCATTCTATGCTGTGCAAATTAAAAAATTACCAAAATAACACAACAAAAAGGCTTCTTTTTTACTCAGGTTTCTGGAAATAGTAGGCAATAGCTTCAGAGAATAATGATCAACAAATTATTCAACTTAATAATACTGTGCAGTATATATTTCCACACACGACATACCAGTCATCAGCCATATTAAATTGTCCTAAATTTTTTTGTGAAGTTTTGAACATTTTGTGGAGAAACTCGCATCAGGAAGTCTATATATTCTTCGGAATGAAATCTGGAAAAAGAAATAACAATAAGTTCAGTTCTTTTGACTAATCTCATTAACCCTACATTAGTATTCATGGGCATTTTTGCACCCCAGCACAAAATATTACAAAAAATAACTCAAGTTATTTATGTAATTTATCATAGATTGATACTGATATTACACTATCATGCAATTTGCTGCATATAAAATTACTGCATCATTTTATATACAGAATAGAATATTTATATATATATATATATATATATATATATATATATATATATATATATATATATATATATATATATATAGATATATTATTATAATTATATATATATATATATATATATTATATATATATTATATATATATATATTATATATATATGTCGTACCTAGTAGCCAGAACCAACTTCTTGGCCTACTATGCAAGGCCCGATTTGCCTAATAGGCCGAGTGATTTTCTTTATTTTTCAATAAATTGTTTCCAGTTTATTTTAAATATTTTTTATATATTAAGAACATAAATTATTGATTTAGTTATGTTAGGTTAGGTAGGGTAGGTTGGGTTCGGTCATATATCTACGTTAGTTGTAACTCAAATTTAAAAAAAAATTAACTCATACATAATGAAATAAATAGCTTTATCATTTCATAAGAAAAAAAATTAAAATGTTTTGAAATTCAGGAAAACTTAGCTTATTAGGCAAATTGGGCCTTGCATAGTAGGCCAAGAACTGCATTCTGGCTACTAGGTATGACATTATATACATAATACAATTATAATATATATACCTAATATATATACATAATATATATATACATAATATATATATACATAATATATACTGTATCATAATATATTATATATATATATTATCTATATATATATATAATATATATATATATATATATTATATAATATCTATATATTATCTAATATATATATATTAATATATATATATGCAAAATCCATTAATAACAAAATAATATAACAGTTAACATTCAGTGTTCCTACAGTCCAATGCACCATTGTGAAAAAATTACTGCTTACGCTCGTAAATTGATGGATTAATTTTTGGGGAGGTACAAACACATCAGGGTACTAACAGAGGGTTAAAGAACCATCACAAGCTTTCCAAATCACTATCTCCACTTTCAGTCACGGCTTCAACTTTAATTCCATATCATCAGCATTCTCACTCTACCTTTATTATAACCTTCATTTTCCTCTTTCTTACCTATGTAACTGGTTAATTTTGAGACCATATCGAGAAACTAGTAAAGTCAAAACTAACAATGAAGTTCTGAAATTGTGTATAGGACAAAATGGCTATCAACATACCAGCTCTCATACCAAACACTATTTTTAGCTTAAAAAAAAAAAAAAAAAAAAACTGCATATTTCCCAGGACATACCAATACAATATCTATACTAATTTGAATAAAGAATTGTACATAGCACACACTCCTTACCTACCTAGTCATATCATGGAAGTTTGCCCGATATGGTCTATATATCTGTAATTTTTTGTATAAGCCATAATGAAGGACAAGACTGTGTGTAATAGAAAGGCGGTGGGGCTTCATTGGATGTCCAGGACCTGTTGAAAAGTAAATAAATCCTTAATTAGTTAACATGCAAGAGAATCACAGTGGATTAGAAAATTGATTATTTTAGAATTTTCTCCATTTTTTTTTTTTTTTTTTAGATTTGGGCCAGAGTTCAGTGTTAAAACCCTAGTGTAACATTAAAATTTACAGAAAACATGGTTTGTTAGTTGAAAGTGAGGCGATTCATCCTCATCCCACGATCTTATTTATTTATTTATTTATATAAAAGTACATTGGGGGTTAACAGAAAACACAGAAATTAAGTTGATTTTACACTCTTGTAAAGCCCCTAGCATGCATAGCGTTTCGGCAAGTCGTTAAACTAACATAATTTTTAAATAATTCACAGTAAAATTGACAAAATATATTTACAGGTACTTTACAGCTTTACTTTACAGGTACAGATAATTTTAAGTAAAATAATTAGTGAAATTGAAAAAAAAAATTTACAGGTACATTGCAAGAAATTTTGACACAAAAGCAGATTAGAATAATACTCAATAATAACAATACACAATAATGAACATGGATTACTAGGCACATTAGGATAACATTTAAGGGTTATACATTGGTTCACTGAAGCATAAAATGAGGATCATTTCAAGGAATAATGCAGTAGAAAATGCACTCAATACAACAACCATGATATCAGAAGATATCTAAGATTACAATGGTAAAGTAATATGGCTTAGGTACAAATATCGAGGGATTGGGTAGCACTAGATACAGTGCGAGATAAAGCACTAGGTAGAAAACTAGATGAAATTAGGTACTTTTTGGTTTTATTTTTGAATAAGGCAAAAGTTAAGACAGCTTTTCAATTCAATAGGGAGTGAGTTCCATAGACTAGGTCCCTTTATTTGCATAGTGTTTACACAGATTATGTTTGACTCGGGATATCAAAGATATTTATGCCTGGTGTGGTATGTGTTCTATTACATCTGTCCAGGAAGAGTTTCAGAACAGGTTTTGCACTTAAGAAAAAGTTTTATAAATAAGTACAATTGACACACGAGAATGTATGGAGTGAATTTGTGTTTAGCATGTTTAGGGATTTAAACAGGGGAGCCATGTGTTGTCTGAAAGCAGAATTAGTTATTGTCCTGATAGCAGATTTTTGCTGGGTGATGATGGGCTTGAGGTAGTTTGCAGAGATTGAACCCCAAGCACAGATACCATAAATAAGATAGGGATAGATAAGTGCATAAGAGTGAGAGAGCAGAGCAGAGTAGGGTACATAATATCTGATCTTAGAGAGTATACCAAATGTTTTAGAGACCTTTTTAGATATGTGTTGTATGTGGGTACTGAAGTTGAGTCTGTTGTCTAAGTATAGGCCAAGGCACTTTCCTTCATTTATAATTATCTTTCCATCTTGATAATTAACTTCAATTCATTTTGCCAGGGACGGAAAGTCCATGCATATATACACACACACACAGACACTTTAGGGTTGTATCAAGGTCCCCCAAGGTTGAGTAAGTAAGGAAGTACTGTAATTATCAAAAGAGGGTGCCAAGTTGGGGAGATTTATGTAACACCAAAGCCCAAGGTTGAACTACTCACCTTCCCCAGGATGCAACCCCACAAGTTGTCTCAACTCCCGGGTATTTATTTACTGCTAGGTGAACAGAGGCATCAGATGAAAAGAAACATGCCAAACTACTTCTGACCCGCCCGAGACTCTCCCCCGGGATTATTATTATATAACTGCGAGTCGAGAACAAAGCCAAGTGTACTATAAGAGACTCTACCACAACTATCAAATAACACCATCCTTTCTCCTCCTTTGGGCTACTTGTGATACAATTCACCCCGTCCTCCATATTAGCCTCATAAAGCGTCATGCACACGCCGACACACGGCAGGATAACTTCCCGTGAGCTACACAACACTATAAAATCCATGATGGTAGGAGGAGCGGCCTACACCGCCCTAGGTCCCGCCGCCCGTACCTTCTCCCGCACCTCATACACTTCATGCTTCTATATTTCTTTCATTAATAAATATCTTCATAACACGCCTTACCATAATGGAAATTCCCAACATCCGGATCATAAAAATAAGCGACAGTCTTCCCTCCCATGTTTGTTTACACTCGACAAGAGACGAGCGTCTGGCGCGTCTCCCAAAGCGGCTGCCACTGCCAGGGGTCTCCTGCAGCGCCTCCCTCTGAGGCTCCCACATTGGTCCCCACACCCTGCTACACACCGCTCTGTCATCTGTATAGAAACTTCCAAATACAAAATAAAAAAAAAGAAAATTAAAAATATAATGAAGTAAAAAAAAAAATCCGGTAAAATTTATCTCTCGACGGTAACTATCATAGTTGACAGATAGCATGTACTCACCTAATTGTGCCTGCTTGGGGCTTGAGCTTTGGCTCTGGTCTGTCTATCAACTGGTATTCACCTAGTTGTGCTTGTGGGGGTTGAGCTCTGGCTCTTTCGGTCCACCTCTCAACTGTCAATCAATCAACTTTTTTCGCACACCCAGGAAGCAGCCCATAACAGGCTGTTGATAACTCCAAGATACCTATTTACTGCTAGGTAACAGGGGCATCAGGGTGAAAGAAACTGCCCATTTGTTTCCACCATCGCCGGGGATCGATCCCCGTGCCATAGAATTACGAGTACCAAGAGCTATCCACTCAGCCACCAGCCACCCCCCCCCCCGGGATGTGCAAGTTCTTGAGCCTATTGAGCTCTATCATATATACGTATGAAACTGTGTATGGAAACTGCCTCCACCACATCACTTCTTAATAATGAATTACATTTGTTCACTATGACAAATTGTTCTTCTAATGTCACTGGCTCATTTGGATACTAAGTTTCGAGCTGAGTTTCCGTGTTCGTGCTAAATAGTTTGTCATTATCTACCCTGTCATGCAGTTCCCCTGAAATTTCGTATGTGGTAGTCATGTCTCCCCTAACTCATTTTTCTTGATTCCTGTAGCCTTTCCTCTTAAATCACAGCTCTCAGTGCTAGGACGAATCTGGTGGCATACCTCTGAACTTATTTTACCTTCCTATTATGTTTGGCTAGATATTGACTACACGCTTGGAGCCACAAGTACTCCAAGACTGGTCAGATATGTGATATTTAATTTACCCGAGGGCTACTAACACTAGTGGCCTCAATGAGGACAGGAAGCCGGTGGTTTGTCAAAGGTCCCCCTCTTTGTCCTGATGATTTTTCAAGCTGGATTTTAAAGTTAAGCAGAATTTAGCATTTATGGCTTCGACGGGTAGGCGGTTCCTTGGGTTTATAACACTGTGGGTAAAAAAAACATTCCCTGTTTTCAGTCCTACATTGTAGCTTGTTGAGCTTCGAACCGTTACTCCTTGCCTGCGTTGCATCTGACATTTTGAAGAAGTTGTCCGGATCAACATCCTCCAAATTGTTCATTATTTTACACGTTTCGATGAGATCAGCTTATCATGTCTGATGTGCAGTGTTGTTACTGTGGGTTTGCTTGAACGTGTCGGGCGCGGGATGACGGGGTTGGTCCCCCAAATTAGGGCCTGTAATGTGGGGAAGGATTGTTAAAGCTTGGGTTGCGTTCACTGGAGGGGCGAAGAGTTGGGAAGTGACGTGATGGTGGTTTGCAGGTGGATGGGTGGGCATAACAAAAGGAATATTGGGGTGTTGGGAGTATGAACACGAGACGGAGCGCGAAGCAATGGGTACAAATTAGATAAGTTTAAATTTAGGAAAGACCTGGGTAAATACAGGTTCGGTAACAGGGTTATCTTGAGATGATTTCGGGGCTTTAGTGTCCCCGCGGCCCGGTCCTCGACCAGGCCTCCACCCCCAGGAAGCAGCCCGTGACAGCTGACTAACACCCAGGTACCTATTTTACTGCTAGGTAACAGGGGCATAGGGTGAAAGAAACTCTGCCCATTGTTTCTCTCCAGCGCCCGGGATCGAACCCGGGACCACAGGATCACAAGTCCAGCGTGCTGTCTGCGCGGCCGACCGGCTCCCGGGTTGTTGATTTATGGAACTAATTACCGCGTAACATGGTGGAGGTGGGGTCCCTCGATTGTTTCAAACGTGGGTTGGACATGTATATGAGTAGGATTGGGGTGGTTATAAATAGAAGCTGCCTATGCCTCTGCAGTTACCTTTATTCTTATGTTCTTACACCTGTGGCCCTCAACCTGTCCCGGTATGAGAGTTGACTTAGTTCTGGAATTATATTTGTTGACCGGTGTTGAACTTTCTCCGATGAAGCCATTTCTTTCTGGAGAGGTGGTGTCCATGCCTGGATGCAATAAACCAGGTGGGGGCGCACCAGGCACATACCACTACCTTCTTTTTCCTTAAAATCCCAGTAGTGCAATTGGGTTCGTTCTCGACTCACAATCGAGAATTCCGAGTTCGAAAACCGGTCTCCACAGAAATGGTTGGGTGCATTTCCTATAGCCTCATACCTCTGTGCACCTAGCAGTAAATATGTATGTAACGTACGATTATGTTACGTTGTTGGGTAGATTAGATACACAGTGTTTAGTCGGTTTTCATATTTATTTAGTAGTCTTGGTTACAGCAGGCGGTCGTTTGCAGTGTCGTAGACGTTGGGACGGAGCGTGGAGCAAAGCAGAGAGCTGAGTGAGGCCGGAGTCCCTGAGCTCTATGCGGGACAGCGTGGCGGCTCGAGGGGGAATGGTGAATGTTTAAACTCGATGGGGTGCGAGAGCGTTGTAGCTCGATGGGGAGCACGTCTGCTGTCTGCTGTGTCGAAGCTGGAGTGTCTTGGGGTCGGTTGGAACTGTATATGCCGAGTGCTATATTCTTGAGGTTTGAAGAGGTGTGGTAACTCCGAAGTGTCTGTCCTGAAGTTAACTGAATCACTATGGAAATTATACTGCGCCTTAATCGATTGATTGATAAAGATTAAGCCACACAAAAGAGGTGGCGCGGACATGAATAGACCATAACCCCTTAATCGCTTAAAGACTGCTTATATGATTGAACGACACCTCACCGTCCTCCAATAGGTTGGAAGGATAGAAGAAATGCTACCTGTAATTAGGAAAGAGATTTGAGCACATAACTACTGCTAATGAGTTTGTCATTAAGCTAATGACAGATGTTGTGTCCATCATACACTCACTAAAATCATCAGTGGGAACTGGGAACATCAGTGAAGCTGGGAACATCAGTGAAGCTGGGAACATCAGTGAAATCCCATCCATTGTATACAAGAGGGCCTCCCATGCCCTTGCGCCTCCTATAGCTCTGCTGTTCAACAAATCCCATGAGTGTCATACCTTCCCTGATATCCTTAAAAAAGCAAGAGTAACACCAGTTCATAAAGGAGGTAATCCGGCAGACATAAACAATTATAGACCAATATCAAACCTACCCATACTATCAAAAATATTTAAAAAAAATTATCTACAAACAGCTCTACTCCTATCTCGTAAATTCGACATTCTTAGCCCCTGTGAGTTTGGCTTCTGCTCCCAAAAGAGTACCAACGATGCAATTATTAGTCTCCTGATATAATTTACTCAGCCTTTCACAGAAATGAGTTTCCGATTGCATGGACTCTTCATTGACCTGAGAAAGGCCTTTGATACTGTTAATCACAATTACCCCTTACTTAAGCAGGCGATGAGTCACAATAACGTGGCTGAAGTATGTTGACCAGACCACACACTAGATGTTGAAGGGACGACGACGTTTCGGTCCGTCCTGGACCATTCTCAAGTCGCTTGAGAATGGTCCAGGACGGACCGAAACGTCGTCGTCCCTTCAATATCTAGTGTGTGGTCTGGTCAACCCCTTACTTAAACTCCATCATTATGGAATCCGAGGCCATGCACTGGACTATATCCAATCCTATCTTAGTGATATACACCAATGTGTAGCCATCAATAATATAACCTCTCCCACTCTACCAATAACCGTTGGAGTGCCACAGGGCAGCATCTTAGGACCTCTCCTGTTTCTTATATACGTCAATGATCTGCCTAATGTCTCTAACATTCTGAAACCTATTTTGTTTGCTGATGATACTACCCTCATCTACTGTAACCCCAACCCACATACACTAAATAATGTTGTTAATAATGAACTAAAAAAAGTCCACTTATGGATGTCAACCAACAAACTAACACCTAACATAGAAAAGACCTACTACATCTTATTTGGAAGCAAATCTACAAATGCAATTCAGCTTCAGATAGACAATGTAAACATTAGCAAATAAAATGATGGAAAGTTTCTCGGCCTATTCCTAGACAAGAGACTCAACTTCAGCACCCACATACAACACATAACTAAGAAAGTCTCTAAAACAGTTGGTATACTCTCCAAATCAGATATTATGTACTGTTTAGTTTAGTTTTAGTTCATTTATTATGCACCCCATACCCATCTTGTGGGCGGTAGTGGAAAGGGTTACAGAGGCACATAATGGGCTCAGGGACTGAACCCCACAATTCATTTAGCTAAGCAAGTTACAATCTTATGTACCTGACTCTGCTCTCATCTCTCTATATTATGCACTAATCTATCCCTATCTTAACTATGGTGTCTGTGCATGGGGTTCAACCACTGCAAACCACCTCAAGTCCATCATCACCCAGCAAAAATCTGCTATCAGAATAATAACAAATTCTGCTTTCAGGCAACACTCAGCCCCCTTGTTTAACTCCCTAAACATACTAAACATAATCTCACTCCACAAATTCTCTTGTGTCAACTACATTTACAAAACCCTGTTCTTAAATGCAAATCCTGCTCTGAAACTCTCCCTAGACAGATGTAATAGGACCCATTATCACCAAACCAGAAATAAATATCTCTTTGATATCCCCAGAGTTAAACTTAATCTGTGTAAACACTCTATGCAATAAAGGGACCCAGTCTATGGAACTCACTCCCTATTGAATTGAAAAGCTGTCCAACTTTTGCGTCATTCAGAAACAATACTAAAAAGTACCTAATTTCGTCTTCATAGTTTTTTACCTTTTGCTTTAAAATTGCACTGTATCTATTGCTACCCAATCTCCCAATCTTTATGTTCCCAATCCGAACATCTTTAACATTGTGATCATTGCTATCTTCTTATATGTGCTGTTAATCTGCTGTATGTTGTCTATTAATCTTGTTTAAGTTACCAATCAAGCTGTCAATGTAATCAATCAGAGCTTTAATATACCAATGTGCTTTAATATACTTACTAATATCTCTCATCTCATTTTCTTTCTTGCAATGTGTTTGTTATTATTTTACTAATTCTGCTAGAATTTACCTACTTAAAATTATCTGTTAGATTAAATTAAGGACCTGCCCGAAACGCTGCGCGTACTAGTGACTTTAAAAGATTGTAAATACTATGCTATATATTCTCACAAGCCCAATTTACCTTCTTGTATATAAATAAATAAATAAATAAATAAAATAAATAATGAGCGCTTGGAGTATATTGTTGACATAATATACTCGCTACAGGTACCCAGAAGTTAGTTTGATGTGGGGTTGCATCCCTGGACGGGCTATACATGTACTGTATGTACAACCTGGCTTCCTGTATAAGCAACAAGGCCTTGTGTAGGCTGCCACCCGCAGCCTACACAAATTAGACGTAATTATAGAGAGGGACATTGACCTGACCAAACACTAACACAGAGGCTGTAACACGGGAATATTGTGGGAAAAGACTATCACGTGCCTCAATGCTGTACATATTTACCAGCTAAAAATTCCCATGAATTGTAATAAGACAATAATTACAGGCGATATAATAACAAATATTAAAACAATGAAATACAAGGGTGTTGTGGTAGCAACAGGGACAGCCAGTCTTAAGAGGCTCGTTGCTCTCTGTACATAATCGCTAACTCAAAAATTGCTTTGTTAACCACACTACAGCCACCACATTACTTCGTTTAGAAGACAAATTACAAAGTAATATATTAAACGAAATGTGAGATAAAGTGATATGGTTAGCGTGGCGATGGCAACGCGAGGCCAGAGACGACCTTCCAGTAGTGAGGGTCGGAGAGTAGTGGATTGGACCATTGTGGCTCAGTCGCCGCTCTGCTCTCTCCCGGGCAGGATGTCTATCGGTAACGTAGACAGTGACGAGAGCAAGTCCTCGGAGAATGGCTTCAGTTCCACCAAGACAGGAATTCCGACCCAGGCTGATGACAGTAGGGTAAGTGGCCATGGCAGGGTTCGCCCATATTACCTCCAACTTCGTGAATTACAGTATAGGTTTTAGTTTGCCTATGCAAACAATAGATGAAAGTGTTGGAAGCTATCAAACGCACATGCAGGTCTGTGGATACAATACATGTTTAGTGTATAGTGACTGGGGTATACAACTGCTTTAAGTGGTTGTCAACAACGTGTATGTACCTGGGGTGTACGACAGGCTTATCCTATCATGATAACTGACGAGAGCTATACTGTCACACTTTAATTTACATATCAAACAATAATGGAACAGATTTTGAGACTGGGAAAGATGCCGCTGTAGAGATAATGAAGCTGGGCTCAAGGTGAACTGCTACTCTTATCGAGTAGAGCACTTGACTACCGGCCCGGCACTTGCCTCAGATCATGCTAGTTTGTAGTGGCCAAATGTGTTTTTGTCTGTAGTTTTAAGTACCTATTAATGGCTTAATTATATTGACTAGTGGAGGCACACAATGGGTTGGTGAATGTGCGTGGGACTTGTGTATGTTATCACTGTAGGCATATTTTGTATAACCCACTTAAGAAGTGGTTTATTCCCAGTTTTCCATTCTCGGGGACAGGAATCCTGTTAAATGTATAGATTCCCCAGCCAACGACAGATTCCCAGTGATGCCACCAGCCATAGTCAAAGGTACCTATTTACTGCAAGGTAAGCAGACATCGCTGTCTGAAAACCCGGAATAGAACCAGGACCACTCTGGTGTTAGTCAGCTGGGCTCGGGGTCACTAGACTCCTGCTTGCAAGTAAAGACCTCCCCCAGAGATCATTTAAAGCCTTAATCTACTAGGAAAGTTCTTGGAACACGTTGCTAATCGCTAAGGTGTAGGTTCACAATTATTGCTGTAGGTGGGAGAGACACTGAAGGAGGTACCCAGTTTTTGAACTCTAGCTAGCTTTCTGGGTGTGGGCGCTGACCACTTCACTGCAGCTTTCACCTTTATTTATACAAAAGTTCTTATTATAAAGCCACTAGCACGCATAGCGTTTCGAGTAGATCCTTAATCATAATTTTCCCTGGAATACACCCGCCAAATCATTTAACTAGGTACTCAATCACTGCTGGATGAACAGACGTACAACAGTTAAGGATTGGCGCCTAGGCGATCCTTCCCGGGATACGAACTCAGTTCAAGTTCAAGTATGTTTATTGAGATAAGCAAGAAATACATCTCAAAGGGATAGAGTAGCTTAGGCTATTTCTACCCCCCAAGATACGAACTCGTCAAATCGCTAGCGAAGCACGGGGGCGAACGTGTTGCCACTGCATCATGGGGGACCTAATCATTTGGAAAAACAAGGCCAAGGAATTCCTTACAATTTGTTATGGACATTAGAAAAAAGTTGGAAATGTAGCTCTAGTATTTTTACATCGGTCTCCTTCATGGCGGTAGCAATTATTTTCCATACACGTTACTTTTTCGCTTAACATGTATATTGAAAATGTAGCGTTAAAATATTTATTAAATACAATTGAAATTTAATTGTAGAATTATGGTGCATGCTCTGGTTACCCTCAATTCTCTGTAGCAAAAGTAATTGGAATGTCGCACCTAGATAACTATACACAAGTGAACTAAAAAGGCGCTTTAAATTAATTCTTGATAATTTTCTACAGGTAAATGTGCTAAACTACTAATATTTATTGACAGTCACTACAATACTAGAAAAGGCAGTTGGGTATTATAACAAAGGCCCCATCAGTTACTGGTTTTCATGAATTTAAATTTGGCAGAGGGGCATAATGGAACATTTGTTAGCACGCAATGGCTGTGACGAAACGGGTAGACCAGTAGCCTAATGTTGTCTGGGGTTTGGGCGGGCTCCGCCGGCTCCCTCACCTGGCAATACAATGTTAACGCATTACATTATTTTACCCAAGGTAGCACTTTTACCAATGTAAGTCCACATTGTTAGACTTCCTTTCTGGAGGTTACATAGTATTAAATTTACCCTTGTTACTTAAGTTTAATATACAAAGTTAATCTCACACTAATTTTAAAGTACAGTGCATGGTTAACTTACAACGTTAATGTTATCACAAGGCATTTTACCCAGAGTAAATTTTTCACTGTTAATTACCCGTATTATACATTTCAAATTTATATAATTCATAATTAGGTATTTAAATTTAATGAACTTTTATCGTCATAACGTGTCTGAATCGGAGGAAAAACTGTCTTGAATAGCTGCATCTTCCACGTAAGCCTACCACATTATAGTCGAATTTCTGAACTCTTGCTTCATACTCTTCCAGACCGAACTGTAAAAATGTAACAAACCTGGCCTAGGCGTGTGTACATTTACTAAGAAAATTAAAAGTTTAATTATTCATAAATGCCAATTGAAGTCGCTTACTTTTTTCTAGATGGGTTGTACCTTCCTGGATGAAAGTGTTTGGCCGCACAGCCCAGTCCCCTTCGGTTAGTCACAATGTTAGTCCAGCCAAGTTTCTAAATTTGGGTGGATTCCAGCTTCCGACACACCCGCGCCTCTCTGGTTTTAGTTTGCTTCAAATTTCATGCTAAATATGTAAAACTTGTGTGAAGGAAGTTTGAGTCTTTAAATATGTCCAACAGCAATTTATAGTGTTGTAGAGGACAGGTAGCCTGTTTACTGTATATACGTAACACGTGTATAGAGGTCCCTAGGAAGCAACTCTACACCAGTTGATTACCTGCCAGCTTATGGATGCAACTATCACATTATGCCTGCAGTTTACTTCTAGGTGAACAGAAGCATCAGATAGGAATCTTGCCCAACCATTATCTGTCCCGCCCGGGATTCGAACCCAGAATTCCAGATTGTGATTAGAGAACGAACCTAACTGATTACTGCTTCTGATGCTTGGAAATTGTCATTATTCTTCACCACTGCTCTCAAAATTTGTTTCATAACCTACCCTCTGTGTATTAAAATGTATGTCGACTCGCGCTGTTATGGTCACCAGTGTATGTACTCGCCTAATTGTGCGTGGGTTGAGCTTTGGCTCTTTGGTCCTGCCTCTCGACTGTCAGTCAACTGGTGTACAGATTCCTGAACCTACTGGGCTCTATCATATCTACATTTGAAACTGTGTATGGAGTCAGCCTCCACCACATCACTTCCTAGTGCAGTCCATTTATTAACTACCGACACTGAAAAAATTCTTTCTAACGTCTCGGAGGCTCATCTGGGTACTAAGTTTCCACCTGTGTCCCCTTGTTCGTGTCCCACCCGTGCTGAGGAGTTTTTGTTCACCCGAGGGAGTCGGTCGGCCGAGCGGACAACACGCTGGACTTGATGCTGTGGTCCCGGGTTCGATCCCGGGCGCCGGAGAGAAACAATGGACAGTTTTTTCACCCTATGGTCCTGTTACCTAGCAGTAAAATAGGTACCTGGGTGTTAGTCAGCTGTCACGGGCTGCTTCCTGGGGGTGGAGGCCTGGTCGAGGACCGGGCCGCGGGGACACGAAAGCCCCGAAATCATCTCAAGATAACAAAGATAACCCTGTCAATTTCCCTGAGATTTTTGTAGGTGGTTATCATGTCTCCCCATAATCTTCTGTTTTCCAGGTATGTGAGGTTCAGCTCCTTTAGACTTGTAGCTCATTCCTCTCATGTATGACGGACCATCAGTGGGGCAGCTCCATGTTTGCATATTTCTGAAGGCTCACATTTAAAGAGTAGGAATATTCACACGTAGAAAAGAATGTAAATGTTAAATTATCGACAAACGATTAAAACACAAAGGTGCGAAGTAAGCAGTGTACAAGCTTGTAGGTGTGTTAATGCGTGTCTACTGATAATATAATAATTATTGCCTGAAATAGGTGTCGGAAAGGTGTTCTGCTGTAGTAATCAGTGGTCTTGATGTGCTTATCTAAGATTATCCAGACAGTCAAGGCTGCTGAGCGTCTGATACGACGACAAGCAGTTCCCGCAGGTAACAAGACGCCATTATCAGGAGATAAGACTGGCCACAGCCACAGCCTTGGTTTACAAGTACAAGACGGTCCCTTGGCTCAACCTCCCTCGTGCTGCCTTGATAAAAATGAATAGTTTTAAATATTTTGATTCTGCATTTCCTAAAAAACTTGACATTATGCCTGCAGCCGAATAAGTCCATATTGGTTTTAAATAAAACAAATTAAAGCCAACCAAGTCCTCAGGGTAGGACGAAATGTTTGTCATGATGCTTAAAGGGCCTTGTGAGCCTTTACCGATCATAGTCAATTATTAATCATTAAATTCAATAAGTTTGAGTTGTGGAGTTGCTGTGGTCAAAATTTTAGAGATGCAGTAGATTGTGAAAAAGCCTATTCATAATAAGAGGCCGCTATTTATATCCACCCATACTCGTTCACGGATGTTTAACCTACGCTTGAAACGAGCACTGATCCCAGGCCTTATTACGCTACCCGCTAATCTGTTCCACAAAACAAACCTTGTTTCTAAACCAGTATTTACCCAGGTCTTTCCTAAATCTAAACTTATCTAATTTATATACATTGTTCCGTGCTCTTTTGTTGATATTTAATACTTTACTATCCCTATTATTCTTATTCATACACTTGTACACATCAGTCATGTCACTCGTACTTACCAGCAACAGTACTTGGGCTAAATACTCGACAGTATTTAGTGTTACCTAGTCCATTCAAAATATGCTTTTCGGAAATCGGGCATCTTAACAAAATTGTCTTGCACATCTATTATATTCTTATGATTTCTGATTTCCTTGTGATCGGTGTTCCCTGGCTCGCTCCTTGTTTAGATGTCATTTGTCTCCTTGTTTAAAATATTCTCCAGTTTGGTTCCATATGTTAGACTAATTGAATCAATCGACTAATTCTTAGAAAAACCTGCCTCTGTATTCCGTTTTGTTAATCCAGTTTATTCCACCAAAAATTGGTCACCCATAAACAGTTTGACCTTGATGCTCTAAATATTTAATCCCATAGATGCTTTGCTTCCATTATGTCGAAGTTTGATGGCCTTGTATTACGCCTATTACTAGAATATTATTTTAATTTAATTTTACCCAGATAGTATCTGTATGTGGCAGTTTTGATTCCCTCTATCAATAAATTTTAAAATTTCCCAGACATATGGCCACTTCCTCTCCTCGTCTAATGTCTATCCGTGTGAAGTTGTATTCATATACAAGAAAGTATAATAGTTGAGAGTACGTATGTTGGCGATTACGTGGTACATTCCAGCAACGCACTAGCACGCATAGCCAAGTTCCCTGGTTCCTAAATACACCAAGTTTCGGACACTGCAATAATATATAGTGTTCCGGTCCAGACCAGCATTTAAATCTAAATTTTTCCAAGACTTCGTCCGTTGTATAATACACCTTAAGGGTATTATGTTGGATACAGTCTCCATCCCTGTTCTTTTACACAAACTTTTACCTACCAACATGTACTTTCAGTGCTCGCTTTCCTTAAATCCTTTCCCATACAACTAAGTTTAAACACAAACCCCTCTAACCCCAGATTCCAACGGATTGGCAAAGGCACCAACCACAGTCCTCTATAAACCCCATCCCGACAATTCATATTATTCCTTCTATAGAAGTGTTCTCGGTTATTAATGAATAATAATGCACATAATTCGCAATGTTTGTGTTGTCTGCAATTGACCGTACTCTACACATTTTCAACTTCCCTTCTTGGAGGAATGCCTCGTGTGATCGGAATCCCTCTCCCCGATGGCTGTCTTAAACCTCTGTATTAGTGCTGATCTCCTAACTCTTCCTACTTCATGTCCTCGGACATTGATACAAATAACAAATTTGTTCAAATTTCCAGCTATATCACTCGTATTGTTAACAATATCCACTATTCCGGTTTCTGGAAAATAAACCCATAGTTTTTTCTGGCACGAAAAGTTATAAAAGTATACTACATCGCCTACGCCTGAGAATCGCCTACAACCAAAATTAGTTTAGTTGACCAGACCACACACTAGACGGTGAAGGGACGACGACCTTTCGGACGGACCGAAACGTATTTGTCCCTTCACCTTCTAATGTGGCGTCTGGTCAACTTCAGCCACGTTATTGAGATTCATCGGCTGCAAAATGTTTACTTTTTACCGGCACTCCTTTTGTGTTGCCTGTCGGGCGAACTGCAGCCTCCCTACAGTCCTCCAAAGCAGCGAAAATATTGGATGTCTTCACAAAAGCTGTAGAAGGCCTTGTCAGTCTTCCCAAGTGCTTTGTCCTTCGCGACACTTAAAGAGGACTTCCTAAGGCTGCTCTCCTCCAAGTTCAAGTATGTTTATTGAGATAATAAAGAAATACATCTCAAAGGAATAGAGTAGCTTAGGCTATTTCTACTCCCCCTACTCTCTCCTTTGCTTCTCGTGGGCAGATTCTTTGTTGCCTCTGCATGCATTCCTCGTACAATTAGCATCTGTCCTCAAAGCACCACAACACTGCCACTAATTCCCTCAACACTTGACGGTATTGGTAGGTAACAACCGCGGAACGAAAGCAAGTACACTCACTGTGGCCGCCTATGATTGGAAAATTGAATAGTTTGTTTTAATGATAAATGTAGCAAGTCAACACGAACTCTGACCCCAGGGCAAGGTGTCTGCAGGTCGGACCCTCCTGAGGGTACAGGGAGTGACGACTGGATATTTCAGAACAATCACATGGAGAGGAATGAGCATGGGGCATCCCCCATGCTCCATGCAGTTTAGTATGTATTCATATGACTAATATACCCCTACGGAGGGGTCAAGGTCCCGGGTGGGGGGGGGAATAGGGTTGCACCACTACGATGAATGGGGGGGGGGTGTTGGAGGGGGTGTAGAGAAGTGCTCCGCCATAGGGAGCACGTTGAAGCTGGAGTCTCTCCAACTGAAGGTGTTGGATAAGGATCAAGGGCCACGGTACCACTTGAGGGAGGTCATGAGGGGCCACGGTACCACTTGAGGGAGGTCATGAGGGGCCACGGTACCACTTGAGGGAGGTCATGAGGGGCCACGGTACCACTTGAGGGAGGTCATGAGGGGCCACGGTACCACTTGAGGGAGGTCATGAGGGGCCACGGTACCACTTGAGGGAGGTCATGAGGGCCACGGTACCACTTGAGGGAGGTCATGAGGGGCCACGGTACCACTTGAGGGAGGTCATGAGGGGCCACGGTACCACTTGAGGGAGGTCATGAGGGGCCACGGTACCACTTGAGGGAGGTCATGAGGGGCCACGGTACCACTTGAGGGAGGTCATGAGGGGCCACGGTACCACTTGAGGGAGGTCATGAGGGGCCACGGTACCACTTGAGGGAGGTCATGAGGGGCCACGGTACCACTTGAGGGAGGTCATGAGGGGCCACGGTACCACTTGAGGGAGGTCATGAGGGGCCACGGTACCACTTGAGGGAGGTCATGAGGGGCCACGGTACCACTTGAGGGAGGTCATGAGGGGCCACGGTACCACTTGAGGGAGGTCATGAGGGGCCACGGTACCACTTGAGGGAGGTCATGAGGGGCCACGGTACCACTTGAGGGAGGTCATGAGGGCCACGGTACCACTTGAGGAGGTCATGAGGGGCCACGGTACCACTTGAGGGAGGTCATGAGGGGCCACGGTACCACTTGAGGGAGGTCATGAGGGGCCACGGTACCACTTGAGGGAGGTCATGAGGGGCCACGGTACCACTTGAGGGAGGTCATCAGGGGCCACGGTACCACTTGAGGGAGGTCATCAGGGCCACGGTACCACTTGAGGGTGGACATCAGACAATTCAGATAACACAAGAACACAAGATAAGACTCCAGCCACACACGTGCAACATCAGCACCATTGCAAGACAGTTTGGTTTAATTTCATTACACCTCTTGACACTTCAGGCATTTTTCAGTGTTTTAAATTTAAATATAGCTTGTGCGACGGTAGTTGATAATAGGGGTAAAAGTACATTTAAGTTCATTTGAACTTTAACAAATACAAGAGTTGTTAATTTAATGTATAATTTTTAAGGCCACTAATAGTGCAACATTTCTGGCAAATGGTAAGTCAGTCACGTTATGTTGATTATTGGGCATACGGTAAGGTCATTATTAGGAAAAAGTGCTAAGCCAATACGACTACATCTCACTTGGAAGGGATGGGGATAAGGACTTGGAAAAGAACGGTGGGAAGGGATAGTGGCCAACTACTTGCAGATCGGCGTTCAATCTACGACCGTCCAGGAAGAGAGACCGTCGCTCTACCGTCCAACCCAAGTGGTCGGGTACATACACTAAGATGGTACTGTGTCACGTTATAATGTTGATATAAGCGTGAGTAGTGGCAGATAATTGCTTGTGGAGTGTAAGGTGGAGCTTGTGATTAATAAATGAATTATCAGCCTTAAATTTGTCACATTTACACTGTCGTGGCCTAGTTGACTAAGGCAGCGTCTGGGATCATCCCAGGCGTAAGTTCGAACCCTCATCACGGCCCTTGTGGATTTGTTCTTAAAATTTATTTGTTAATCACAAGTTCCACCTTATGCTCCACTAGCAAGTGTCTGCCACTACTCCCATGCTTGTATAACATTATAACGTTGATTAGCTGATGTACGTTACTTAGGGTCAAGGTTTGGTGGGATACATTAGTTTGAGAAGTTATTGTTATACATAAAGTATTTAAATAATTATAGAACGCTGACAAATTATCAGTAAACATTATCTGGTAATTTTGGACTGAAGCTTTGAGAGAATGTTGTATAAAATGGTTGACGTATCGGCCAGATAACTACAAAATATTAGGTACTTTTTTTTTAATTGTTTAAGGCTTTGTACGTCATTTCATAAAATATCGGAGAGTAGTCCACAATTTGGACAATTTATATGCATGCATTGGTAGTGGAGCCCTTGCCCCCGAGTGGACGTCTGCGGTGTTCCGTCTTAGTTCTGTTGCCAAACAGTGCAAAGTCAGGAGTGATATTAGTTTGCAGTTTTAAAGATATCGACAACATAAATCTGTAGCTCACTCATGCATATGAATTTTAAGGAGTTAAATGTGGATGCTGCATGCATGCTGTTTAGGGCTGTAGTTTGATTTGTATGTATTAAAAGAAAATACATTGGGTTTTGTGGAATTTGGTGCATACGACATTGTGAAGGGGATAGCTGCAATTAAGCATGGATGAGTTAGGCTGGGTTTAGTTGGAATTTTGTGGTGTGGGAACTAATACAACGTTGTGTGAAGCCTAGTGTTTATAGTTGTGGTGGCGGTCGACCAGTCGCGAATGTATGGTTGGTAATTGTGCAATGATTCCCCCCCCCACCTCCCTCCCCTCTCAATTTATGTGTTTTTCTTTGTTAAACTGGTTGATTTGTTTCTATATAATACTTCCAAAGAAATGTTAATGTTAAGTGCGTGTTTAACTTCAAACGAATCCTTTTCAAGTTATTTAGTCTTTTTTTAAAGTTTTGGGATTGAACTTCTCGGCAAATAGGCGGTTTGAAAGCATCAGTAGTGTAAAATAGTATAAGAGCCGGAATGTTCATATTGGTAATATTTATAGGAAACTATGGGAGGGGTACCCGGCTTTGCCCAGGTCCTTCTATCCATCCATTTGGTTTAATACTTCATAACGCTCTACACTGTCTACTGTAACACATCTCAAACACGTTCTCCACCGGCCGTGGAGAGCGAACTAAAACATACGCGCTAGCTAGCAGTGTTCTGAATGACTACGTTTTTTGATTGACTAAAATCAAATCGTGTAACAAGCCAAGGTGCATGATGAGAATGTTAGGTAACATAACTACTAGCCCTCGACTAGGTAACCCGTCACGCCGACCTCAGCAGCCACAGTTGACTAAGGCCATCACGCACACCCAGAGGAAATGAATCTCTCTGGTGTGTAATTGCATCAGTTGTGTGTGGCTGTTTATTCATTGACAGACTATCACAGTGCGACTACCGTAAAAACTCTGAATTAAACCACTTGGCTGAACACTCGGTTCACAAAAGAACCTAGCCTGCAGGAGGTTCACGAAGGGTGTGGTGCGGTGTACAACAGGCTACCTGCTGCTGGCGCCTGGCACCAGTACCGATAATATATCCCGGGTCTGATAACTCCTCTGCCACACAACATGGATGCTCTGTTGACCTGAGAGTATCCAGAGTGGCAGTTTGTGTTACGTTCGCTATACAGTATATTGTTTTAAAATATATTAGGCTAAACCAAATTCGGTAATTATCAAAAGAAGGCGCCAAGCCGAGAATGCTATATAACTTTTGTTTACCCAACGCGGGTAGAAAGATTTGAAGTTAAAATGTGTGTGCAGAGTTTTATAGCAGTGTTGGTACGGCAGCCAGTGTCCCAGTCGTCCCTGCAGGGCTGTGGTAGTCCCGAAAATTGCAATGTCAATTTTAATTTAATTTAATAACGTTAATTAAATTGGTGGCTTAAACCATAAAGTAAAGAAATTTGAACTTTTCGTATAGTGTCAGTGGGTACGTTGGGTACCATATACTGGTATAGATTGTCTATCTTTCCTGTCTACGTGGATGTGGGCAACCTGTCCTCGGGGAGGAGGTACCCTGGAGGTAATTACTTAGACCACTATGTAATTAATGCTATTATCTACTCCCTATACAGTTATGTTAAGGTTAGGTTTTGTTATCTTTCGATGTGTTAATATAGTTTATTCTCTAACATATGAAATTAGAAAACGGAGTATCCCTTGTAATTTCATTTAAATAAACCAAAGTTTTTCAGTTTCAAAGACAGAATTTAGCATAGACTTTTAACATTTAAAACCAATAATTTCCAATACAATTAAGTTATAACTGAGAATACTGTATAGTACAAGGGTTCAATTCCTAATTTAAATGTGACTATTATTGGAACCATATTATGCTTTCAGATCACAAATATCTAAACTATCCAGGTGGTTTGAACCTCCCTCAACCAAGATTCAACGGGGTGTCTTATTTTAAACACTACCCTGAGAATGGCCTTGGGAATAGATAATTCTCAGGATAGCCTGCTGACATGCCAATAATCCACTTCTTTTATACTCGAAATCCTTAAATGTTACCATTTTATCTTCTCCCACTGCAACAAACTATGCAGCTTTTAAAGCTAAATATCCGTCACTACCTTGAATCTTATCTGGACAAAAGTTGATAAGAGCCTAGATGGTTGGCGTGTACAGGTGATGCTGGCAGGCGGACGCCACGGTGTCACAAGGTCATATGATAGGTCACCATGTCTGGAGACATATCTCGACCTATTGCTACCTCGTGTTGTTATATATTATTGTTCCAGTATGAGGGACAAGTATTCATTCGCGTAAATCATGGAATTCGCAGCAATCCGCCAGGTCGCCCATGATATGAATGCACATTGTCCAACTAAGGGGTAGGGTATAGTCGACCTGGTTAACGTTTAACTTAAAAATGGGGAGGGGAAACCCCTTCCAGACAATAATATAGAAATATGCTCACATTTGTCTATTGACAGGTAGCATCTTAATGTTGTAATGCCGAGAAAGACACGGCAGCACTTGTAAAGATTCTTGTCTAGGGTGGCACCAGTAGACTGCCTGGAGAGAGGGGGTAGGTGCAGTGTAGAGAGATAGCAGTCTTGATTTGATGAATCTATATATCTACACATGACCACCTTGTCGGTAGTGCTGGAAGGGATATAATGGGTTGGAACCGAATCCCCAATATATAGTTTGTTATAATGGAATGTATTAGATTATCTAAGAAACTTAACAGACGCGCGCATCGGCATTTGCAGGCTGCGTAGTCCTGTAACATCGCTATCTAAGCTTGGGCGAATTGGGGTGCTTAAAATGTGAACATAAATTAATATAAAATATTTAGCCATTTTTTCAACTTAAGTGATGGTTCTGAACTTTATTTTCGCTCCCCCCCCCCCCTCCATGTTCAGTTACATAGTTTTCTAGGATGTAAATAATTTTGTAGACTCTTTACCTTTAATTTGCACTTTATCAAGAGGTGATCCACATGGCATGTCTACATAGGCGTACCCTATTTCTGTGTATACTGGTGCTAATTTAGTTCCGGACTAGGTTCATCGCTAAAGTATACTTGAAGGCTGGTATGCAAGTTATTGTGGTGGTCTTAACAAAGCATCAGAGGTTGATGGATCTTGAGCACAACACCAAACGCAGGTGGTGCAGTGGTAACACACAAGCCCGCGCTGCACCAGCGATTTGGCCTGGTTCGTATCCTGGCCGGGGAGGTTTGACTAGGCGTCAATCCTTAACCGCACACCTTAGTTCAGCCAGTAGTGAATGGGGGATACCTGGTTAAGATTTGGCGGATCGTATTACAGGGAAAATTAAGATTAAGGGCCTGCCGGAAACGCTATGCGTGCAACCCGTCCTCAGTCTGTTCATTCCATCCAGCGGTTGACCCCAAAGACGCATTCGTACATTTTAGCATGCTGTTCATTTTCAATAGGATTGTTCTCGAGTATAAATTATTATATACTGTATTAGCATATTGTGCATATTTAGGCATTGGTTAGATTAGATGTTCAGGTTTTGTTGGCGATTATTTGTATTTGTAGTACGTACGTGGGTGAAGCATTTACAGTATTGTGTCGAACAAAAATCAGCAGCGAAGCACCGTTAGAAAAGTGTTAACGTCATCAGTCGTGTGTAAATCTTTTTTCATTCATAAACGGCGGGTTTGGCGGGTGGATGGAATTGACTTAAGCTTTTGTTTGAGGACGTGCTGGTTTATGAATGAAAACCCACTTTACACAAATCTCAACTGAACGTTCGAAAAATTCTGGAACAGTGCTTCGCTGACGTTCTGTTAAAATCATAACTAATAAATAAGTAAATAAATATAAATAAATGTTTATTCAGGTAAGGTATATACATACAAGTGATGTTACATTAATGGATCGAATTATAGATAGAGCTAGTACATACAATGTCTAAAAGCCACTATTGCGCAATGCGTTTCGGGCAGGAAGAACATTAATATCTAGAACTTAATACTAATTGAGCATAAAGAATAAAATGTGTTGAGAACAAATACAAATAAAGATAAACAAAAAAAGGGGGAACATGACTGAAAAAGCAGCACAAATACAAAAGGTTGACAAACGGCATTGATTAAAAAAATAAGACATGGGTTGACAATAGAGGGGTAAGGTAGGTTACAGGGAATTTATTAGGTAGTTTAGTTTTAATCTTAAACTGGTTGAGAGAGGTACAGTCTTTAACATGGGTGGGGAGGTCATTCCACATTCTGGGTCCCTTGATTTGTAGAGCATTTCTAGTTTGATTAAGCCGTACTCTTGGAATATCAAAACTGTATTTATTTCTGGTGTGGTGCTCATGGGTTCTGTTACAACCTTCAATGAAGCTTTTGAGTTCAGGATTGGCATTACAGTTCAGCGTTTTATATATGTATGATACACATGAGAGAATGTGCAGTGACTTAATATCTAACATATTCAGAGATTTGAGTAGGGGTACCGAGTGATGTCTGGGGCCAGAGTTGGATATTGTCCTAATAGCAGCTTTGTGTTGAGTAATTAGAGGACGTAAATGATTTTGGGTAGTAGAACCCCAAGCACAAATACCATAGTTGAGATATGGATAGATGAGGGAGTAATAGTGTCACCAGGGCAGGTCGGGGTACATAATATCTAATCTTAGAGAATGCCAACAGTTTTTGAAACTTTTGATATATTTAGAATGTGTCCCTGGAAATTCAGCTTGTGGTCAATGAGAACGTCAAGGAACTTGCCATCTAATTTGTTACAAATTTGGGTATTGTTAATTTTGAGATTTATTTGATTAGAGGATTTATTGCCAAACAGAATATAGAAAGTGTTGTCAATGTTAAGGGCGAGTTTGTTGGCAGTTAGCTAAAGATGGACTTTATTTAGCTCAGTATTTACTGTGGCATTTAGAGCAAGGGTGTAAACTGGACTGGAGTAAATAAAGGTTGTGTCGTCAGCAAATAGAATTGGTTTGAGGTGTTGGGAGGCATTTGGAAGGTCATTAATGTAGATGAGAAAGAGGAGAGGGCCAAGTATGCTGCCCTGAGGAACACCAATGTTGATGGGTAGGGTGGGAGAAAACCCTAAGGGGTGGGGGAAAAACAGAAAACTGTAAATACTTCACCCACTTGCTACAAATAAAAGTATTTTGTATTTGGTAACTATACATAAAATAATATGTTCATTTTTGAATACAAATTTTAAATACACAGTTAAAAATAGCGAATACATCTTTGGGGTTGGCTGCTGGTCGGACGAGCCAAGCCTGAGGACAGGTGGCATCAAAGGATAAAGACAGAAGTTTGAGTCCTGGCAGCATTATAAGGTACAAGGGCGGTGACGGGTGAAGCGACCACTCGCTGTTAACTTTGTAGAACTACATTAATAATACACTTGTGTATTATGGTGAAGTTGTCGCCGGGTGAAAGTTTAACGGAAGCGGTTGTGAAGGCGTGTTGCTGGCGAGGTGAACGTGACGGGGTCCACCTCCCGTGTCTCAGGTCGTCCCGGGATTAAGTGTCTTTTCAGAGATCTCTCTTCCCTGAACGTATATCACTGGAATTCAAATGATTGGACGATGAAAATTTGACAATTTTTGTACGAGGCCTCTCAGTGATTAATAAATCGGATTAGATTATTATAACATGCTTTATAAGTGTCCTGGTTGGCGAAGGTGACCACGCGATCGTTGCGAACTGTGTCAACTCCTAGATAGATTAGTCCCTGAAAGGCAGTGTGTTATTTTAAATGCTGAAGATGTGGAATTTACCAATCATTAAAGCATTGAGCTTCTTGGTTTCTTCTTTAGTTCATCATATTTATGCTCCCCCGAGTAGCACGTGCTCCTCCGCGTCGGGTAGTCAAGCGATGTACTTCCCTTGAACAAATCCACAAGGGCCGTGACGAGGATTCGAACCTGCGTCCGGGAGCATCCCAGACACTGCCGAACTTACGTGATCCAGTAAGTTCAGTAGAACTTCGGTTTCAACCCTTTTAACCCTGTCGTAGCTCAGTCGATTAAGGCAGTCTCTGGGATGCTCCCGGACGCAGGCTCGAATCCTCGTCATGGCCCTTGTGGATTTGTTCATTTGATGCATCACGCTCAGCCCGTCCTCCAAACCAAGATCCAAAAGTGATTCCATGCACCCGCCAAACCCCCTGTTTATGAATGAAAAGCGGTTTACACACGACTCACGACTGCTGACGTTCGAACACTTCCGGAACAAGTGCTTCACTGACGAATTTTGTTCGAATCACAACGCTATAAAGGCTTCACCCACGTACTACAAATACAAATAATCGCCAACAGAACCTAAACACCTAACCTAACCTATCCTATGCCTATATATACACAATATGCCAATATATTATAATATTAATTTATACTTGAGAAAATTCTCGTTTTGAATGAACAGCATGTTAAAATTTATGAATGCGTCTGTGGGGTTGACCGCTGAATGTAATGGACTTGAGTCGAGGACGGGTTGTCACGTTAGTGTGATCTGTGTGATTTACTTCCCTACACATCGCACAGACCTGAGTCACTGTCAACTCGTACTGTACACGTCTCAACGTGAGTGACCTAACTCAGACCACTGTAACGTACAAACCCAGTGAACTTGAAAAATTAGCACGTGGCATGTTGCACCTACTTGCAGAAAAGTTGCATTTCATACAGGATACATACAAACCTGCGTGGAGGATGGGCTTTGTGGTTCAAATGGTTAAAGAAGTATCTTTAAAATAATGCTTGAAATTTTAAACACGACCATAACTTTATAACAGATGAGATTAAACGGTGGTTATTATCCTCTCAAATCATTGGTTTCTGGTTCAACCCGCAAGTGTAACATTTATATGAGCATTATAAGCACAGACTGGCGGACAGTTTCGTCTGGCGATTACCATTATAAAAGCAAGTTTCATGTTGCAGAAATATTGAAAATATTTTTTGAAATGTTGTAGAAAGTAAATGTTAGACAAGTTATGAATTGGTAATTTTAGTGAGCTACAAATGGGCAGCAGTATTGTCCAGGTCCTCTAGTGTCACTACCACCAGCCAAGGGTAAACTGACGCAGGTCACTATGCACAATAAGTATATTATGTAAACAAACCCAGATCAGGGAACGCGAAGCACAGACAATGTATTTACTTGTATGGGAGGAGAGGCTTGCCCAGCCCGTCTTTGTTTAGGTAGTACTTGTAGTAACGACGAGGACCATCGTACATATATTGACGTAAAAGGCAATTAGAAAGTAAAACTCAGCACTATTGAATTTCGACAAACGGGAAGTGTGTTTATATTGGTGTTGCAAGGAAAACTTAATCTAACCTTCCAAGGCCCGCTATCAGAGACTTTATAGTGCATATATGGTATACTAGGCCTAGGAATATTTAAGTTTGTTTTTTAGCTTTATTTTTTCGTAATTATAAAGTGAATAGTACCAAATTTTACTAATTGTCCATTACGTCTATGTACGATGGTGCACATAGTGACAAACTCTGTAAACAGGAGGATGGGTTGGCTTCTCCTCGGAGCTGCAGGGTCGTCCCTGTTTTGAGATGGGTGGAGGGGTGCTGCTCCTCGCTACAGCTCTAAAAGACTAGTACTATTCAGCCATATACTGGACGATGAACATGCAATGTTTGCTACATTCTCAGTTTGCACGCTTATGTTTCTTTCACAGACCTCAGGAACGTTAATAGTTTAACCTCGCCGTTGATGTCTCTTTGACCACAGCTTGTGGCCACCTTTTGCCAGATGGTTAAGAGAAAATCTTCAGAAGTGGACAGTGTCGATTTTACTAAAGTCAGGGTTGCATCTGTGTGCAATGTTGCACTCAAATTCCTTTACTTAACCAAGCGAGACGTGAGCAAGGAGCTAGAGATCCAGGGTACACTTGACCAGATGAGGGGGGTCCGACCGTGGTGGGATCCTTGTCAGTCAGCTTCGCCTAAAACTCGGATCATATTGGTTGTGGAAGTCACGCAAAGCCAAGGAAAGCAATACGAAGGTCTTTGCGAAGGTCCGTCTACATCAATGATTGATTGATGAAGATTAAGCCACCCGAAAGGTGGCACGGGCATGAATAGCCCGTAAGTGGTGGCCGTTTTGAGCCATTACCAGTATCGAGAGCTGATACTGGAGATCTGTGGAGGTGCAACTGCACCCTGCGTGACGGGAGATGTCTTCCGTGGTCTACATCAAATTTGCATAGGGGCTAAATAGTACAGCCCTTATAACAGATCACATGGTACAGTAGTTTGCGCACGTAAGCTGATGTGCCATCTTGGAAATCCTGTAATCCCTAATGTAACGGCAGTAATTACAAGCAGTATAGTTAAGTCTTGTAAACTGTTGGGACCCTCAAGAGGGTTAAGTATCGTTCTCCAGGTAATTCTGAATAGTTTTGTATATGACGCTTCAGAAACTAGAATCCTCAAACCATGTATGTAGAATTAAGTGTAATAGTTATTTTAATTACACACGATCGTATCCATGAACCCTACTCCCTCATTCTTGCGTTTTCAGGACCGAAAGGTTTGGCAAGCTGGGGAACGGAGACGTCCAGGGAAGGTTGAAACCTCAGGAAATAGGATGAGGATGGCGTCGAGGGGAGGCATGAAGATCAGTGACCTGTGCACTGTGGGTTGGGAGTCGTCGTGTTACTGTGTCTCGATACTGTAGTCTTCCTTTTTCAAAAGTCAACACGCTGCGCCATCTGGGGGGGAGGGCACGCTGCGCCATCTGGGGGGCCCCCCCCACGCTGCACCATCTGGGGGGGCCCCCCCATGCTGCACCATCTGGGGGGGCCCCCCACGCTGCACCATCTGGGGGGGGGCCCACGCTGCACCATCTGGGGGGGGGCCACGCTGCACCATCTGGGGGGGGCCCACGCTGCACCATCTGGGGGGGGGGCCCACGCTGCACCATCTGGGGGGGGGGGGCCCACGCTGCACCATCTGGGGGGGGGCCACGCTGCACCATCTGGGGGGGCCCACGCTGCACCATCTGGGGGGGGGCCCACGCTGCACCATCTGGGGGGGGGGGGCCCACGCTGCACCATCTGGGGGGGGGGGGCACGCCTAACGGATAAGAACTTCCCAGCACAGTTTTAGAAGAAATGTCAGACCTAATAAATCAGCATTATTTATTGTTAATATGCACGGGTATAATATATCGGTATTCAGAGGGCTTTCGACAAAGTTCATGGAAGACTTCTTGAAAATGTAGGCGAATTGCACAAATGGGTTATGTATTGATGTAGTAGAGGAAATTGGTTAACTAGGCGCAAGTCGTATAGTACAAAAACGCAAGGGTCTGACTTGACAAGTATACCAGAGTTCAGTGTTAGCCCCCCTTTTTTTAATTTTTTAATAATAATACATTTATAAATGACATCGATGATGGTTTAAACAACACAATATCAAACTTTGCTGACAACGCCATACTAGGCAGCAAAGGTGCAACACCCTCAGAGCAACTGATTGCATGCTGACGCAATCAATCATATTATATTGGTCTGACAAGTGGCAGATAGTGCTATACATTGGAAATAAAGAAAAAGCAATAGACTTGATGAGCATAAACATGCTAACAAAAGTAGATCCTGAAGTGATGATACATAAGGGAAGCAATATTCAGAGGCTGTAAGGAGGGCATTTTTTCCCCCCCAGACTTAGACTATGATCTGAGACGGTGGTGGTGACCCTAGCTCACTGGGGCGTCCTGACCTGACCTCCACAGTGGTGGCGGCAGTAAGAGGTCACACTGGAAACGGTGCCGAGCATAAAGATCGTAAGACCGAAATGAATCTTACGATTTGTTTAGCTAAATGAATTGTGGGGTTCAGTCCCTGAGCCCATTATGTGCCTCTGTAACCCTTTCCACTACCGCCCACAAAATGGGTATGGAGTGCATAATAAATGAACTAAACTAAGTAACTAATCTTACGATAAGCGAACATTACATATATATAGTCTCGAAAGAATAGGTGTTCTGATGTGTTCATAAACGACAAGGGATACAGTAAGATTAATTCTGAAATGTGTATATACATATTTTTCTCTAAGACAACCAGCAACAATTTTAAAATTGCCGTAAACTACTTCGCTAACAAGGTTCATAGACCTACTTTAATAATGGTAAGCACAAGACTTCTTACCACATGACATACACCGTGATACAGTAGACATAACAACTTAGACGAACACTTCTCAAATCGGCTACTGGATCCATGCTCGTAACTTCGTAAACCTTTCATAAACAACCCGCAGAATTTGTTTTTCGGTTTGCAAACCTTTGTAAAGTGAGCACTCCTACAAATGGAGTACTTCATCTGAATCTGATATATAACTTTCAACAGACAAGCAGTATAGGCACTTGGACTGCACGATAGCGGTAAGATAACTAACAGGAGAAAACGCTGTTGTTGTTATAGATTCAGCTACTCGGAACAAGTTCCAAGTAGCACGGGCTATGGTGAGCCCGTAACTTACCTGGCATAGGAGCGGAGCAAGAAGCACGGGCTATGGTTAGCCTCGTGGACGGGAGATGTCTCCCCGAGAAAACGCTAAGCCATTATGACTATATAGCTCTTGGAAGGGATGAAGAGAAGGTTACGGGCTATTCATGCCCGTGCCACCTCTTGGGTGGCTTAATCTTTATCAGTCTTGAAAATAAGGATTTGAGATTGGGCCGAGGGAAAGAATGGTGTCCAACCTTCAATTTGCTGCTTTTGTGGAAAGAGGAGCTTTATTTTTACGAACCAAAGGTCATATTTTTATGACCATTGGTCATAAAAATATAACCATTGGTAGGGCAGCCGCAGACCTGCAAGAAGCAAAACCGTCGTTCTACTGTCCAGCCAAAGTGGTTGCACCATAAAAAGAAAGTTCCTCTTTCCACAATAGCAGCAAAGTGAAGATAAAGCAAGGTTCTGCGTGAAACGAAGTACACTGCCTTAAGCTAATGATGACATGCTGTGCTTACAGAAGTACTCAGTGTACTCACTCCAGTTTCTTCCATCTGGTGCTGGTGGTAGTCCTGTCGACTAGCTTACAGTGTACTGCTTCCGTAATATGAGGAATTAGTCTATCTTGAGGTTATCTTGATGATTTCGGGGCTTTAATGTCCCCGCGGCCCGGTCCTCGACCAGGCCTCCACCCCCAGGAAGCAGCCCGTGACAGCTGACTAACACCCAGTTAACTATTTTACTGCTAGGTAACGGGGGCATAGGGTGAAAGAAACTCTGCCCATTGTTTCTCGCCGGCGCCCGGGATCGAACCCGGGACCACAGGATCACAAGTGCAGCGTGCTGTCCGCTCGGCCGACCGGCTCCCCGACCGGCTCCCCGGTCCAGTCTAGGTCAAGGGCTAGCTATGAGTTGATCTAATATTCACATACGGAATCAAATACAAATGACTCAGACTAGTGAGTGAACCAGTTACAAACCTCTCGGCCACTACGGGCTCACCATAGCCGGTGCTACTTGGAACTTATTGTTCCAGGTAGCGAATCTTTAACAACAACAACATTAGATCTTAGTGTTGCCCGCTAACACACTGTAGGGTCGTAGAGGGAATAACGGGGCAGCCACTCGAAGTTGCTTGACGTATTCGTTACACTAAAATGTGTTCATACATTAGATAATTTAAACCTTCCCGTGCATGCTAAACTGACGATAAACTGGCCAGACTAAAAGTTCTAAAGTGTCACCTTGGACGGATTACAAAGAGTCTGAATATAATATGTAAGAGTTTTAACCTTATAAATCTGAGTGTAAGCTCTGCAAAAGCTATTCAATCTGTCACACTGCCATGCAAAACGTGCCACTTTCAGAAGAGTTAAATAATAATATTGTCAGACTTGTGGTGATGTGGGCGGTCAACACACCCGGCTGTAGACCCGACACCATGTAAACTCTCGGCACAGTTAACTGCATCACTGGCTGTGAAATAAAATAATTTAGAGAACTCTCATCATAAATGTTAAATTTACAAATAAATATTCCTGAACTACGTATTACCCAAAATGTTGTCAAATGCCCCGAAACCTACCCAGTAACTGTCGCACAATAAAGTACTAAAGTAGTTTAGTTGTACTAAACTTAAACAGGACAGTCACTAAGTTAGCAAAATGGCATTAAAGGAGCAGTCCAGCACGCGTTGATCCTTTGACCACTACCACCCGCACGGTGGACAGGGCCTGCTCAGTAAGGACCATTTAATCGAATCAGTATCTTGGTTTAAGACGAGCTTTGAGGTGCCGTCACTCGTCATAAGTCTGTTGAAAGTTGTCCCTTAAGGCACGATGATGCCTATGGCTTGATTAGCAAGTCATGTGCGGGGTCCTGGTGAGTGGGGTGACCACGACTCTGGAGGTGGTCAGCGGTTTGCCAACTCGTTCATATAATCCCCGGTTAATCTTCCATGAATAGTAAATATTTATTAATGGAACGTGAATTAAAAAAATGATAATGTGCCACTTATAAACGCGGGAAGATAATTTGTGATGGCTTCAACCTTGTTTGACAGTCACGCATTACTTTATATTCGTCTGAACCTTCACTTAAACTCAAGTTAGATATATTTTCGTAAAAAAAAAAAATTGGATCCTCCCTCTTGCAACACCATCTTGGTGCAGATCACTGTGCTCCAATGATCCGGAGGGCGGAAGTGTGGTTATTTAAACATCCTCTGGTAAACTGCCAGGAAGACTAGGTATTTAATCCTCTATTGATAAGCCAGGTGGTTTTCTTGGGCTCAGAGCTCTGTCCCCTCTGGTTTTGCTCTTATAGTTGGAGGGTGTTGAGCAGAGATTTATGTATTTAATACAAAGGTTAGAGCCATGTTATATTAAGGCAAGTTTGCTTTCACCGTGGTGCCATAATTAATGTAGTCTCCATTTACGGGGTTGCAATGGTATGGGTCAGTTGGCTTGTTTGAAAACTGCTTTACCTGCCTTCTATATTTCGTTGAGCACTCGTGGTATTAAAAATTGAACATTGAGCTGACTACCAATATTTGACTATTTAGGAAATTAAAAACAAAATTGTCATGAAAAGTATTAAGTGTTATCAGTATGTGGACGCTACGACTAGTGAGGTCAGCCACCTGACCCGACCCTGACCCACTACACTCGCATGCTGCATGGACATACTAGAGCTGTACTTGACCATTGTATGGTGTCACTAAACTGCTTCAAGGTGTATGACGGTGTCGGCTTGTTTAATATCTATTTCTATTGTATAGTGAATTATTTATATTAGTAAGAGTTGGTGTTCTTGTATTACTGAATATTTATTTCCCAGTGTCCCTCTGAGTTGTGTCCGTCGATAGACTCCCTTGTGTATCTGACGTCTTGGAGATCACGCGTCTTGCTGTTCTCGTACAGACATTCTGGGGAATATTTGGGACCTTTGGAGTATCCGGCGACACAGACGATACTAAATCTTCACGGCTTGGTGGCATCTTTTGATAACTATTTCCAGAGTATTCCCGCAGTTACTAATTCATACATAGCTACCAACATACATTTACATTTCGTATGCAGTACCTGAAGAAGGTAGCAATTTGTTAATGGCGATGATCTTGATTAGTATTGTTAAGTCGTTAGTTTTAACTGACCTTAATACAGTAAATAATCAAATTAAATATTTCTCTCTCAATTGAGCCGCCCATGAACTATTTTAGGGAAATACAGTACAGAAGGATTTTTGCGTTTTATCTGAATTTCATGAATAAACCGGATCTTGGAACACGGAGGCAGCGTTGGGTCTCGAATCAGTTTAAACTAGTTTCCGATGTACAGCCACATCCTCCACCGGAAGCATCCTTTGTAAACACCCAAAGTTTCTTGTCCCCCCCCCCCCCCCAAATGGAGGTACACCTTTGCTATTTGAACTTAGGTACGGCAAATGAAAGTACTTGGAAAGAAAGGAGGGTACAGAGTACACGACACATTTCTTAATTATAGTGAATAGTAGAAGTTCCATCAATATTGATGATTCGCTTTAAATTTATGAAGACCAGCCAATGCATCAGTGGACTCAACCCGTCCTCTTACAAATTACGTCGCTTTACGCTTGTATGCGCACTCAGGCTAAAAAAGGTCGTAATTCAAAATGAAATCGGCTCACGGAAGTGACGTACTGTCCGTTTTCTGTTTTGGGTCCTCTGACTTAAGGCCGTTAGGTTAGGAGAGGAAACTGTCAATTAACTCTTTTCATGACGTTTTCAAACCCTAGAACTTCCTGCTCTCCTAACCTGCCAGAGGACCCTTAATTTCCTGTTTTGGAAAACAAAATCCAAAACTTATTTTCAGTTATTTTTAAATGTCAAATTACTTGGCGGTAGCGCATACGAGCGAAAAGCGACGTAATTTGTAAGAGGACGGGTTGGTGCGATTTAAGGTCAAAATTACTCTAAGAAAATGTTTTTACTTTCACAAACCCAAGACGTGTAGAATATTTACCTTAAATCCAGTACGCGTAGAATATTACTGTAGTGTTTCCTAACACACAGCGCCACACATGGTATGGTACACAGTAAACTACCTTGTTAATGTTCTCTATAGTGAAAGGGAACCTAAAGGTGACACCACCTGAGACGGTGACAAACATGACTCAAATCAAAAGAATAATTACAATTATAAAAGTGCTATAAACTATATACTATAAACAATTAACGTGCAGAAGGGACAAGAGACTGAGCCAAGTTGTTGTTGTGCAGGTGTTGAGGCAGGTGCGGCGGACCAAGTCGGTGACACAGGCCGAGGAGATCACAGATGTGGAGAGGAAGGCGCGCCAGTCCCAGGCTGACCGACCGTGAGTACTCCCTGAGTAACCTAGTAACCTTCTTTACGGTAAGTTTCAGTAACTTTACGTCAATAACCTACAGGTTTCGATTTATATTTTGGATTGCACGAATCAGAATCGTGAAGCAATACAACTTATGAATTAGAGATGTATATATTGGAGTAGCAGGTATACAGGATAGGACAGAAACTAGTGGCCACAGAGGCTAGGCGCCAGATTCACGAA
>WNGS01113158.1:8581943-8628575 GCA_020271785.1 Procambarus virginalis | reverse complement strand
CGTCCTGTTACCGGACTGGTTGTCTCAACTGTTGCGGGGTCGGACGCCGTACCGGCCGTAGGTGGAAGAGCTGGAGAAAGTCGCCTGGTATCGTCACGTCGGAAGTCCATTTGCGGTAAGCAGCCTGTTGGTGTGAACGTATAGGTTGACGTCGTTGCCCGCCAATTTGTCGGCGAGGTGTAGAAGTACCGGTAGGAGGGTGTTGGTGGTGGTAACTGCAGGCTTGGGTCCGTAGTTGCGAGGGCTGCGGAGGTGAGCTCGAAGGTGAGGGACCAAGTAGTGAAGAAGTAGCAGCAGCTTCCCAGTGTTCTCGACAAGGCCGGAAAAGCGGACGTAGGCGAGTTGGCTAGCCGAGTTGAGGTGGTGCTTGCCGTTTTTTTTTCTAGAGCGACGGTCTCGTTCATGTAGGTCGGCGTTCAATTCCCTACCGTCCAAGTGGTTGGGCACCATTCCTTCCCCCGTCCCATTCCTAATCCTTATCCTGACCCCTTCCCAGTGCTATATAGTCGTAATGGCTTGGCACTTTCCCCCTGATAATTCCCTTCCCCCTCCTGCCGGTGGAGTCAGGTGAAACTGCAGTGTGCGGGCCATTCCAGAGTAGGCAGCGTCGTTGGGAGGATGTGCAGGCTGTGTAGTGATGCTCCTGGGCACAGATACTGCATTTCTGTACTGCTTGGTGCACTTACTGGTGTAGTGGGAGTACCGATAGCACTTAAAGCACTTGCGGAGCTCTGTGTATCGTGCCTTGGTCACGTGGAATCGTATGTTCCACGTGATCTTTGTCTTGGCGTGGGTCGCTGAGGTGACCGTGCTGAAGGTCACTTTGTGTGGGTCTGCGGGTGTTGTTGGTCTTGGCCACTACCGCGGTCAGCGTCGGGTTCAGGGAACTGATGCTGGCGAGGATGTTGTCGCTGCGGTCGGAGATCCATGTGCTGATGTGTCTGGGAAACAGTCCTCTCCGCCAGGTAGCGTCGTGGAGGAGTGAGGGGTGAGGCGAACGTCTAGCAGGGTGGTCATGGTGGAGGCGGCAATAGCTTCTCCAGGTCGTTGTCGCTGGAGAAGAGAAGGCGAACACCCTCTCTGGTCTCCAGGATGTCAGCCGGTAAGACATTTCCGATGGTAGAGACCTTTTCTAAGATCTCATAAGTGGTGAGAATGAGGTCCTCTCGGAGGCGAACCTTGACTCTGTGCAGGTACCATAGATGTTTCAGTCTGGCGTCTTTGTCACAACTCAAGTCTTCACCTGGGTTGTGATGTGAATCGTGCAGATTCTACGTTGTTATAGATTCAGCTACTCGGAACAAGTTCCAAGTAGCACGGGCTATAGTGAGCCCGTGTGGGGCCGCCGATTTTACGTTGTTTCTGATTTAGCTACTCAGAGCGAAGTGTCCATGTAGCACGGGCTATGGTGAGCCCGTAAAGCCGATTCTACGTTATGTTGTTGTTATAGATTCAGCTACTCGGAACAAGTTCCAAGTAGCACGGGCTATGGTGAGCCCGTAACTTACCTGGCACAGGAGCTGGGCAAGAAGCACGGGCAAGAAGCACGGGCTATGGTTAGCCTCGTGGACAGGAGATGTCTCCCGTTCATGACTGTTTATAATGCCCGCTGCACCTGACTTGCCAAGGTGACCATCTTGCTGGTTACTTCTGCTGTCCAATGTGATTCCTGGAAATCTTAGGAACAAGTATTACTTATAATTAGTTCACATGGTATTATTGGAGAGCCTCTTGGAATGTGGAATTTTTAGGAATAAGTGATGGAATTAACAGGAACATTTAGGCGTCTGCAATAGAACTTGAGAATTTTGTAGCAACTATATTACCCTTAATATAATTACTACAGTATGCACTTGCCCTTGGTCCTTGGGACCTTTTTGAATAGGTGATTAACTGACAAACGCCAATCGGCAAACTTGGTAAATTGGAGGTAGCGAGTCCTTTCACTTGTCGAGTGTTCTTCCTGCTTATGGCAGTCTCTGTAGGAGACTTTCTGGTCTGGTCATGTTAGTGGGAACACTGATGTATGCGTGTAGGTACAGTGTTGTCAACGCTCAGTACCCCCCCCCCCGGCACCCTTAATCTTTAACTACACCAACTCAAATGGGAGAAAATGGTTTGTGTACGGTGTACACAAGGTGTACACCGTACACCTTATCACACAATTTTATCCTGGCTTAGGTTTTGGTAATGGTTCTTGCGTTTATCCCTCCTAACATAACCGTAAGTTATGCTTAATCTTCTACACATGCTTTGACCTCTAGTGTAGTTTTGTTGTCTTACCTTCCATTATTCTATTATCTGGTTGTATGCTGGTAATTCTGGAGGAGGCAGATACATTATAGGCGGAGAAGACGAGAAACGCATTAGAATGGCTTAGATGTGGTGATGGATGACAGAGGGAGAATTTACTAAGTAGTTAACACCAGACAATATTTAAAGTCTCGAGGCGGCATTGTCATGAGCGAGCTATATTGGAGTAGATCAGAGATAAAGGATCAGATATACTGGAAATATTCTGTGATAACGAATGTTCTACATTCATTCCAGGACAAAATCCGGGGTAATAATGAAATATATGTACATGGAGCGCATTTGGGAATTCTTCTCCTCATACCAGTAGTCATCCTTGGTATCTGGACCCACATGTTTAGCCTCTGTAAGTACATTTCTTGCTAGTTTCGGTAATTTTTGACTTATTTAATTTTGTTTTGAGTTTTTGTTGTATAATGAATTGTCTTCCATATATTCCTGCAGTGGGTCGAACAGTCATATGTGTGATTTACACAATATTGTTCTTGAAACTGTGGTCGTACGCACAAGTGAACCACTGGTGCCGCTCAGAGAGATCCTGGAGGAAGAAACTGGCGAGGCGCAGGAGCTTCTCCTTCAGAAAAGCACAAGACGGTAAGTATGAAGTAATTGTCTCCACGGTAGATATGAACGTGCAGACATGGCACACAAGTGGTACACTTTTCTTAAATTGTGTGGTAGGAGGGTGCTGCATTTTATTAATAAATACAACACTTGTAATGTCGCTCTTGCCACGTGGGACATGCTATTTACCTCAGTCTACTCGCGAGTCTTTTTAATTTCACATTCAACTTCCATAACAAAAATCAATATGGCAACTCTAGTTTTTCCGGTACATTTTTCATAAGTCGCGCGAAACACAGCGGTCGGGAAAATGTTTGTTGTAAATTAAAGTAAGCATTAACTAGCACTTACGAAGCTAATAAGCAAGACTTACATGAACATAAAGTTGAAGTAGGTGACCAGTATACTTAGAGTAAATAATTACATGCTTAAAGGCACAAGCAAACTAAAAGTAAACTAGTAAGTTAATAGTAACGAACCATGAAGTAAAGAGGCTATAAAGTAGACTAAAGTAAAATAAATGGGTACGTGTGTGTGTGTACCGGGGGGGGGGGCGGAGGGGGTCCGGCACGAAGACCCCCCCCCCATGAACAAGGCGCGGAAGGAGGCCCCCCGCCCCATATCTCGGTCTAATGCCCTAATTGCTCACATCCCACTCTTCCTCCATGCTCTGGAACATCTCGTATTGCTGGTTTGAAGCTACACATCACACAATTAACAAAGTCCGTATTTAGTGACCTGGACGAGGACAGGAATGTGACGGGTTGTCAACGGAACCCCCCCCCCCCTACCTTCACCATTGTTGTTTAAACATTGCATTACGGTTTCTGGGTAAGGGAGATTTCATGGATAAATTACTCTAAGAGATGGGAGTGGGGGGGGGGGCGGCAAAAGAATAATTTTTTTATTTTTTTTACCGCTGGGGCGGCTAGTTTGTGCACCCCATACTCCTCCTGTGAGCGGTAGCACAAAAAGATTACATAAGGCACAAGAGGTAGTGATCAGACCTCGGCGGAGGATATCACATTAACAGTCCAATGTGAGAGGGAATTTACTACATTTTGACCTTGACGTCCCTTAGTAAGTATTCTTGTATATCTATAAACTGTTGTCCTAAATTGTAATTTGTTGAGCGTGTGAATTACATTGAAAGTTTGAAAGTGGTTTGAATTAATATCTTCCAGTTTCGGTATTTCCGTTGTCTCGAGATTAGGTCTGTCATGTTTACATTTAGATTGTAGTATTAATGTTTGGCAGTTTTACTTATCTCAAGATGGAACCCTACAACAGTTAACGAGCTCGCAGATGCTTATTTACTAATATAGGTTAAGAGGTATCAAAAGTAAAGACTCGTCCGGCGCCAGTTTTTGGTAGTAAATTACGGCTTTCGGAAACCGTAGATTTGTTGGTATTTTGTTTTTATCAAACTATATTTTGTGTTAAACAGAACAGTTCTAACAATGATTTCGATAAAAAAAAAAATAGGAAGATGACTTTTGCAGAGGCTTCATTTGTTTTTTGTCGCCACCAGTAGTAGTTAATTTTTGCACCTCCTTACACGCCATGAGAGCGGTAGCAGATTTTAGAAGGCACTATGTTTTAGATTTGGCTACTCGGAACTAAACTTTTTATGTAGCACGGGCTATGGTGAGCCCGTAAGGGCGCACTAGAGGTTCACCAGCAAGGCCTTACCCATCTTAACAAGAGGGGACGCTGAGAGAATACAAAGATGGGTCAGAAAGTTGTAAAAAATATGGGTCTATATAAGTTGTCTAGAATTAGACAGGGTGGCATCATCGTGTTAAAAGTACGTCAAAAGTATAAAATTGTAGTTGCCATGGATTCAGCAGCCCGTTCTTTCGAGCGTTCCCAACATGAAGAAACTGTCATACTAAAGTGCCCTTTTCTAACCAATCAGGACCCACGGACAGAAAACGGGTTATGCGACTTGCTATAAAGAGAACGGATTCTTCACCTACCTTCAACGTCGTGAACTATGCCTCGCCTTCTTTCTCCTTCAGTGTATTAGATTAGGCCATGATTGAAAATAGGAGCGACGTGTATTCATTTATGTAACAGTCAATTTTTTTGTGTAACTTGAACAGTGTTCTTTTGTGTTTCTAAACTTGTTCTTCTGTACTAAGCATCCTCGTGGTAGTTGAGTTTACAAAGTTTTAGTATAAATGCTGATGTCGTGATGGCATTAAAGGTTACAACATTTTCTTAACCATTACACATGACTTTTAGATGTTACACAAATTTAAACCCCAAATCCTCTTTGACGGATCTAATTTTCTGGTGGTTGCAAAACCTCGATTATGTTGGATATATTGTGAGGGTTATTCTTTGGAAGTCGAGTACTTAAAGTGGAGCTAGTTTTGTCTGATGATCATTACTGTAGTCAATAGCCTCTGGTTTCTTTTGTGGTATACATTTATATTTTATATAATTTGCTAACGTTTTCTCAGTGAAGTTAAGCAAGTAATTTGATTCACACCATTCTTTCTCAAGTTGAGAAATGTTTCGTAGGTTATGGCTGAACGACGATGATTTGGTAATTTAATTTTCTCAATTGTCACGTGATCTTTACCACTATTTCCTTCATGGAACACTACTGAAATCAGGTTGGGTAGTTTAGCACTCACGGCCAGTTGAGGGGCATTACAAAGGCAATGGCCAATCTACCTGGAAATTTGAGTTTCTATCTCTGCAAGCGTCCCCCCCCCCAGCAATGGCCCCCTCCCCCCCCCCCCCACGCACCATCGGCCTCGGTCCCACACATCCCCCCCCCCTTCTCCAACCTGCTTTGCCTGTCGCCTCGATGTACTCTTTGGATCAAAGCCTCGCAAAACACAATTTAAAGAGGAATTAGGTACCAGTGCCCCACCCCCAAAATGTACACGCGCATCTCGTGTGTGTGTGTGTGTAATTACCTAAGTGTAATTACCTAAGTGTAGTTACAGGATGAGAGCTACGCTCGTGGTGTCCCGTCTTCCCAGCACTCTTTGTCATATAACGCTTTGAAACTACTGACGGTTTTGGCCTCCACCACCTTCTCACCTAACTTGTTCCAACCGTCTACCACTCTATTTGCGAAAATCTTGGGTCTCTGGTGACGTCAATGAGCTTGGAACCCAATTCCTTGAGAAATCCCAAGGCACTCTTGCCCCATGGGCCATGCATGTGTGTGTAAGTGTGTGTGTGTAAGTGTGTGTGTGTAAGTGTGTGTGTGTAAGTGTGTGTGTGTAAGTGTGTGTGTGTAAGTGTGTGTGTGTAAGTGTGTGTGTGTGTAAGTGTGTGTGTGTGTAAGTGTGTGTGTGTGTAAGTGTGTGTGTGTGTAAGTGTGTGTGTGTGTAAGTGTGTGTGTGTGTAAGTGTGTGTGTGTGTAAGTGTGTGTGTGTGTGTAAGTGTGTGTGTGTGTGTAAGTGTGTGTGTGTGTGTAAGTGTGTGTGTGTGTGTAAGTGTGTGTGTGTGTGTAAGTGTGTGTGTGTGTGTAAGTGTGTGTGTGTGTGTAAGTGTGTGTGTGTGTGTAAGTGTGTGTGTGTGTAAGTGTGTGTGTGTGTAAGTGTGTGTGTGTGTAAGTGTGTGTGTGTGTGTAAGTGTGTGTGTGTGTGTAAGTGTGTGTGTGTGTGTAAGTGTGTGTGTGTGTGTGTAAGTGTGTGTGTGTGTGTAAGTGTGTGTGTGTGTGTAAGTGTGTGTGTGTGTGTAAGTGTGTGTGTGTGTGTAAGTGTGTGTGTGTGTGTAAGTGTGTGTGTGTGTGTAAGTGTGTGTGTGTGTGTAAGTGTGTGTGTGTAAGTGTGTGTGTGTGTAAGTGTGTGTGTGTAAGTGTGTGTAAGTGTGTGTGTGTAAGTGTGTGTGTGTGTGTGTAAGTGTGTAGGTGTGTAAGTGTGTAGGTGTGTGTGTGTGTAGGTGTGTGTGTGTGTAGGTGTGTGTGTGTGTAGGTGTGTGTGTGTGTAAAATTACCTAAGTGTAATTACAGGATGAGAGCTACGCTCGTGGTGTCCCGTCTTCCCAGCACTCTGTCATATAACGCTTTGAAACTACTGACGGTCTTGGCCTCCACCACCTTCTCACTTAACTTGTTCCAACCGTCTACCACTCTGCTTGATACCTGCTTGACTCTGTTTACAAAAGTGAATTTTCGTATATTTCTCCGGCAGCTTTGTTTCGTTAGTTTAAATATACGACCTCTTGTTCTTGAAGTTCCGGGTCTCAGGAATTCTTCCCTGTCAATTTTATCGATTCCTGTTACTATTTTGAATGTAGTGATCATATCACCTCTTTTTCTTCTATCTCCTAGTTTTTGCATGTTTAATGCCTTTAATCTCTCCTCGTAGCTCTTGTCCTTCATTTCTGGGAGCCACTTAGTGGCATGTCGTTGCACCTTTTCCAGTTTGTTGATGTGCTTCTTAAGATATGGGCACCATACAACCGCTGCATATTCCAGCTTTGGTCTAATAAAAGTCGTGAACAATTTCTTTAGTATTTCTCCATCCATGTATTTAAAAGCAATTCTGAGGTTAGAAAGTGTAGCATAGGCTCCTCGCACAATGTTCTTGATGTGGTCCTCAAGTGACAGTTTTCTATCTAAAACCACCCCTAGATCCTTTTCTTTATCAGAATTCTTTAAAGATTTCTCACATAATTTATAGGTTGTGTGGGGTCTATGTTCTCCAATTCCACATTCCATAACATGGCATTTATTCACATTAAATTCCATTTGCCAAGTGTTGCTCCAAATACTTATTTTGTCCAGGTCTTCTTGAAGGGCATGACAATCATCTAGGTTTCTTATCTTCCCTATTATCTTAGCAGATAATAGTGTGTGTGTGTGTGTGTGTGTAATTGCCCAAGTGTAATTAAAAGACGAGCTATGCTCGTGGCGTCTCGTCTTCAAAGTACACAGTCATATAACGCTTTGAAATTACTGAAGGTTTTGGCCTCCACCACCACCTTACCTAACTTGTGCCAGCCGTCTACCACTATGTTTACAAAAGTGATTTTTCGTATATTTCTCCGGCAGCTTTGTTTCGTTAGTTTAAATCTACAACGTCTTGTTCTTGAAGGTGGGTGGGTGTGTGTGAGATGCTACTCATATTCATATATGCCACCCATGCGTGTTGAAGTACATAAACTTTAAACACACTTGCAGCTCTGATAATAGTTCAAATTTAGCTTAGCTTCCAAACAGTGTTAAAGGTTGACAGTCCGCATACTTTCACTGTTCACTGAATTCTACTTTCACTGTAATTCACTGTTCCACTTTTCTAACTTTGACTCACCTGCACCTTTCCATTACCCCCCCCCTCCCAAAAAAAAAAATTCGTGGCGGGGCTGCCTCAAAACCATTGCCCGTCGAGCCGCGGCGGACAACTTCTCCTCCCCCAGACTTGGCCCGTTGTCCACTTCCCATTGTCACGCCCTTTCAGTCGTTCCATCACAACTTTTACATTTACTTGTGTGGTACGGTGGGTCAGCGCAGCCAAAGGTCCCGGATTAGATTCCTAGGCAGTACAGAGAAGTTTGTAATTTCAGGTTTGGAAAAGTTTCACATGTCCTCGGTAATTATGGGAAACAATATCCTGCAATCCTTACCTCACTTTAATGTCAATTTTGTAACTAAAAAGAGTATCGTTTTCTTTCAGCTGGTGAAATCAAGGAGGAAGATAGTGAGATGCCACCACTACTCTCAAACTTGAAACAGTATCCTGATACCTCACATTAGGCGATTTATATTATTTCTTAGCTGCACCAACCCTCTGTTATGAACTCAACTTCCCTCGAAGTCAGAGAATTAGAATACGGTGGGTATAAATGACTACAGTACTGTGCTGTACTTTATAAAATACAAAAATCACGCCATTTTGGACTTTCAAACTCTCAAGTAGGATTCTTGCATATTGCAACTGATATGACTATCACTAGGTCTTTGTGTCCAATTCAGTATTTGCTACTAGTTCAGCTTATTGTGCCAACTGTCTACAGCATGTCATAACTTACATTTTCTAGTTTAACTCGAGCAGTCAGTTGTTAGACAATACTTTCATCTAATCAGCCTTGCAGTAGCTAATTCTCTAAGGACAAGCCTTTTGATTTAGGTCAGATGGCAATGTCCTTTCTGGTTTGTTCCTAATCTGAAAGTGTAATCGATTTGTGCAACTCCAGTGCTTTTAATTTTAATATCCGATCTTTTAAGTACCTGTAGCACCTTTGACACTTCATAAAATTATAAATGTACAAAAATCACGCTGGTTAAATGTCAAATTGACATTAAATTCAATACAGTAAGAATATGTTAACTAATTAAAATGGTTGTGTTGAATCCTAAAATACACACACAAATCACAATTGCGTGATGCATCAAATGAACAACAGAACAAAATGTCAATTAAAAGGCAGGTCTGGGATGCTCTTGGACATCGGTTCGAATCCTCGTCACGGCCCTTGTGGATTTGTTCATTAATCCTACAACCTTAAATTAAGGCTGTTTTTGTTTTAAAACTTAAGTTTTTTTTTTCTGCACACATCATTTTAAAATTTAAGTTGTATCTTACCAATAATTTGTGAATGTATTTATCCAATTCATCCAATTTAGTTGAATTGGGATAAGCATCTACTTGAAGGGAGAGAAATATAGGGAAAGATTACTCGGATTCTCATCCATTTAACAGATAATACCAGTAAATGTAAATTTTCCATTTTAATCCATAAGCGGGTTCATTTTGTTCATGGTAAACTTTCTTTGCAGATTCCTGCTGCGGCGAATGCTGGAAGTGATAGTGATCACAAATATTTTGTTAGCCATGTTTCAACAATGGATTATTCCCAGTGTTAAGAACTCTTTCCAAGCTTTTTCTGTAAGTCTGTTTGGTAATACTGTACCTGTAATTACAACATGAGCAGTGGTTTCCCTTTCATGACCACCACATTCAACAGTGGTGCGAAATTATGTTCACAAACATTTGAGTATCCTTTAAGTCACTGCAAATTATAGAGGATAAAGTTACATGTACAATAGTTTGTATACTTGGCTTTTAAGATGAAATAAAAAGCTGCAAATGAGCAAAATACTGTGCAGAGAATTTAAATTTCTAATAGTATGGTTGGCATAGATAAATTGGAGATGCTTATAATGCAAGAATCTCGCCAGTATTTGTTTCCATTTGTTTGCTAGTAATTTGATTGAGAAAAAAGTAATTTTTTTATTTTTTTTATTTTAGGACCTAGATTATGTGAGGTGTACTGAACGTCTTTTGAAGTTAGCGGTAAGTTAACTTGCACTGTACTTCGCTTACTATTACTTGTTAAAATGCTGAACAAGGTAAATATTTGTTATCACACCAGTTAATCATTAATGTTATGAACTAGATATTTGGATTACATTCAGATGCCAGAAGGTATCCCAATTTCCTACTTGGGATGGAAAGCATAGTAAGCATTAAGTATTAATAATGTCAGCTTAAGATCTTTGGAATCTTTTTCTCAAATGCAAACCAATGTACAGAATACATGAAGGAAATTTGTAAAAAAAAGTTGTACTGTAACTTCAAATTGGCATCGATTTTTGTGTATTAAATGTTTACCCTGAATCGTATTGACTGGTTTAAATGTGTTTCCAGATACCGAACCACATCTTGTGGTTGAGCTGGTTTTATCTCTGCTTCCACTCGTTCCTAAACACGCTTGCCGAGCTGCTTTACTTTGCTGATCGTGATTTTTATCAAGATTGGTGGAATGCAAAAGATGTTGGAACATTTTGGAGACTTTGGAATCTCCCGGTACATAAATGGTGTGTAAGGTATGTACCTTGATGGAGCTTAAAGTACCGTGTAGGCTGAATACTAAGAGATGACTGATAAAGGATTAAAAAAGTGCAGCTTGGGGAGGGTTGGGGGGAAAAGCAAACAAATCATAATAGTAGTCAGTGCCTCCATCCCCTTCCTTATAGTACAATTGAAAAAGTATGATTGGATTAATGAACATAATGAACAGTAGATCTACATCTGAGGCTGTATCTACAATTCTGGTAGCATAATAAACTATACAAAAGACATTTAATATCTGGTACTGTATTAAAGACATTATCCCACGTATAATATACTTGCTCCAAACTCTCATTAGATTATGTGCAAATAATGAGATGGGTCTGTTCACTTAGGTTACATAGAATTGTCACATTCCTAATTAAAATTCAAAAGTGTACAATTACAATTGATACTTCTTCCCAACCTGCTAGGTGGTCAGGTGAGGTGAAGGCTGTATTAATATAACCCGTTGACAGAAAGTCATCTTACGGGCTATTCATGCCCATACCACCTCTTGGGTGGCTTAATCTTTATCAATCAGCAAGTCATCATAAGTCTCTTATTAAGTGGTTCAGTACAGATGCTTGAGATACCACACCTCTTAAACATTCACAAACAACAATGTAACACTTGACGTGTCTAGTACCGTGTTTAGTGAAGTGTCTAGTTGATACCTGATCAACCAGGCTGTGACTCATACGTCAGGCTATAAGCAGCCGCGTCCAACAGCCTGGTTGATCAGTCCAGCAACCAGGAGGCCTGGTCGATGACCGGGCCGCGGGGACGCTAAGCCCCTGAAGCACCTCAAGGTAACCTCAATGTAGGTAAGGTAGTTCCTACCCTCACAAGACGCTTCAGCCTCGACACAGAGCAGACAGCCAGAGTCCGGCTGCATTGAGCTTCCACGTTCTCATCCTGAACACGAGCTCTTCGACTTCGCCCACATTCAGAGCACCATCTTATCTTGAGATGATTTTGGGGCTTAGCATCACTGTCTGATCCTCAACCAGGCCTCCTTTTTGTTACACACTCCCGGGAAGCAGCCTGTAGCAGTTGTCTAACTCCCAGGTACCTATTTACTGCTAGGTGAACAGGTACATCAGGGTGAAAGAAACTGTCCATTTGTTTCCGCCTCCACAGGGGGATTGAACCTGGAACCTCAGGACTATGAATCCAGAGTGCTATCCACTCAGCTGTCAAGCCCCTGATCTATATGCCAGGCCATGCTCTACACTTTCACCCAGCATCTGAGCCCTCTGCCTGGCTTCATCTCGACTACAACATTACTTCACTACATTGCCAACTTGATGTTTATTTAGGGAAAAGTGCAAAAGTACAAAATGATTTACAAAAAGAATGCTGGGTTTCTAGATGGAGCAAATATATAATGCCTAAGGATGCTAATGCAGTGTTTCAGGCATAAACTTCCATCAACAGTTTCCATGGCTCGCTGAAGACCTATTAGTATACTGTTTGAGACCATTATTACCTTGTTATAGGAAATTTTCTTTTTTTCTAGTGCTGTAATTTTGTTAAAGATCATTTAATTAGAGGGGGTAAGACAATTATATGAAAGTGCTGAGTCTGAAGGAATATATGGCATTTGGAAAGGATGAGGACAATTAAGGTGCTGAGAAAGGACTGAGGGAAGCTCAAACTTGTGTAATGTGTACTCTATAATGTATTCTTACTTTCTGGGTCTTGGTTACAATTAAAAAAAAAAAAAAAAAAAAAACTAATACACCTTATTATAACATTTTATTATGAAGCAAACCATTAAAATCCATTGTGAATTTAGACATTTGGTGAAATTCACACTTGGAGCCAATGCAATTTAAATATTTAAAATATTTATATTTTTGCACAGAACCCCCTCTAAATACTATATAGACTGCAAAACCAAGTGGACCCGCTGCCAATGGAATAAATTTAATATGAAATTTCAGGCATGTGTTTGTTCCAATGATGAAAAACAAGTACAGTAAAACTTCTGCATCATTTGCTGTATTCATCTTATCAGCTGCCCTTCATGAATACTTGGTGTCCATTCCACTTCACATGTACAAAATAGGGGTGTTTCTCGGTATGATGGTTCAGGTAAGATTTTTGATTCCATAATATTTTTCACAATAATTCTAACCACTATTCATAGCTAGCTTTGTTTCTCTTTACAAAATTGCAATCATCAAATGAATAGGCAACTTATAATTGCAGTGTTAGAGGTATTAAGACTAGATAATAGCATTTTGAACAGATTTGATAATTAACATTCACATTCATTAATGCTTTTACAGTGGAAAAATTATGGTGTTGTATTTAACTGCACTTTTTTTTTTCCTATATTGCTACAGTAGTAGGTTCCATTTAAATATCAAACCACAACATTGAAACATTAATATTAATTTAATCCACTAGACACCTCGTATAAAATGTTTTTCAAATACAATATGCTCCAATAACTTGATACTTCTCCATTCAGGTACCGCTGGTATACATTTCCACTATAGTAGAGTCGAAACTTGGTCCACGTTGCGGCAACATGATTGTTTGGGCCTCGCTCATCCTCGGTCAGCCACTAGGAATAATGGTTTATTACCATGATTACATGGTCAAAACTCTTGATCCAAATATGTTAGGCTTGTGAGAATACTTTTATATAAAATATTTTTAATATTTTTATGGGCCTTTTGTAATTTGGTGCATAACATATAAGAATTTTATCATGACATACTTTATATTTTGAAGTTTATATTTGCTTGTATCAATGCAACATTTAAATTTTCACTTGGTATACTTTAAGTAATTTTGCCTTCTTATTTGTTTCGGTATTTTCTTGCACCATTTGTTGTAATTCTTGTGGCTGTCTTCATATGAATAAATACATTTTATGTATGATACAGTATACCTCATTTAGGATTAAGAGTAGTTAAAAAGTATTCCTGTGGACAGTTTGGATTGTGTTTGTAACATTTGAATTAATTTATTCTTGAAATAAATTAACAGCCAAATTTGAATATTGCAATTTACAAACTATATAAAACTGAATACCTTGCTATCCTTTTGATTTCAGTGTTTTATAGATGTTTTATTACTAACCAATTAGTCTGTGGAAATCTTGATTAACTGTAGTCACAGATGAAGCTACCCTTCCATCCAAATATCCAGGTTCACTCCTTTATCTTTTATTATTTTGATAAATGGGTCTGGTATGTGAAAATGTTGACATGCGTTTACCGGAACACGATGAGGTATACATGAAATTTTATATGCAAAGTCAGTTGGTGGAATATTGCCAAAAAGCATAGAAAACAGGAATGAGATTTGCTACTTTTTTTTTTTTTTAATAGCTTCCTGACCGTCCCTCGCGGTCACTTGTTCCTCGATAGAATTCTTAGTGAATCTGATACATTTGATATTGTTCACTTCATGCTTTTCTGTTCTCGTATTGACATCCTTGGTGATATTTAGCGCCTTACGATTATCCTGCACATTTGATGGTGCTACATAGCCTTCCTGGCTTGGTGCCTTCTTTTGATAATTAAGGAATTTGGTTAACTTAAGCATTTTTATAAGCGAGACAGAGCAACAATGGGAATACATAAATTGACATGGAGAAAATGGTCAGTGATGAACAATGCAACACTTGCATCCACAGCCAGTGGAGCAAGGTTGTACAGTAGTATTATTATACTTTAATCAACTTTAATTCTGATTTCATTACAGTACTTTGTTTTTTTAAAGGCCATTATAGCACTTCAAAAGTCAGACTAGTAAAAATCCCTTAATACCTATGCAAAAACTATAGTGCTCATAAAACTCAAGAGCTTTGCCTTGTCTGGCAAGAGGGCATGTGTTCACCTCCCAGAGGACAGTGGGGGTTGTCTCGGTCTCCTCTTTTGCCCCTCTACACTGGTGCAAAGAGATCTTTTTCCAGTGTAGGGAAATGCATGATGCGGTAAGACTACCCTGATAAACTGGAGGTAGGCACCACTTGCTGCACTGGCTAGTACTGGACCTCCCTTGGTGCCCTGGTAGGTGGTATTCCTTGGCTCTCGGGGCCCAAACTTATGAAGAGTGATGTATGGCAAATGAACAAGCTCCTCAATACACAGGCTTGTAGCCGAGCCAGATGGTGATGGAAGATCTATAACTCCATCTGCATTGAGCCCAGACCACGCTTCACCTTTGGCTACCCCAACTGACCCTCTCCATTCCTCTCCCATTTATCAGGGTTGAACCCCAAGCCCCCCAGTGGTTTGGCTCCAGAGGGCACCTCGTCACCTGGAGTGGCTTAGGCTTTCATTGTAAAAAGTGCTTTTAAGAGGGGACCATGGCACCATACCTGCACTCAAAACAAATTCCTACTGACACTGTTCCAAAATTTGTTTGGTCTCACTACATGGACCAAGTACTTTGATCTTTATCACTAGCGCACGGGACCCGATTTCACTGTCCGTAAACACCTAGGTGACTGTAAAGTAACCAGTGTTACTGTTAACCACACTCACTGACACGTGCAGTTGCAGCCTGCCTAGTTACTTCCTCCAGCATTGGTGAGACCCCTGTTCAGGACCCAGTTAAATCTGCATTGGCAGTCATTCTTCAACACCTTGTTGGGACTGGACTTCCAAAGCGTGCCATGTGGATATTTATGTCCTCAAAGCCCGAAGTTATTTTATCTTCCAGATATGTTTATTCGACCCTCATGGTCAGTGTCGTTGGGTCCTTAAAGTAATTGAGATCTTTTGATGGTAGGTCCCTTCAGTCTTCCATAATTCTTACCGGTGTCAGATGCTCTGTTTAGGAATAAATCTCCTTTCCATAGCTCTGCAACACACATTGGAAATTTGGACTTTTTCCCTTGAAGTTCACTAGCAAGATGAACCTTTGCCTTTTGTGTAGAGACCATAAGATGGATTGCTCTTGTAGAAACTGTACTAAAAGTAATATAGCGGCTCCAAATTCTTGGGAGTTCTGTTACAAGTAATTAGCTCCCCATTAATCAATCGTGACAAACGTGCACCAACCATTAATGACATCTGTAATAGATTCTCTGCTCAATTACTATGACGAGGTCATGCAAGCTTTCTTATCGGCTGGTTTAGAGTGGCTGAGGCCTGGGAACAGGCAAGGAGAGGACCGATCCAAGGCAATCGGAAACACTTTATCAGTTTAATTCCACCAGTGGTTGTGATACAAAAGCACTAGGTGTACTGCAGATCTTCTCCAATACCATCAAAATTAGTCGGCATACACTGTAGTACTCGATTGGTCGCCATGCTGTCAAGATATTCCTCGTCATGCTTTGTAGTCAAACTACTATACACTGCACTATATTCGTCCAAACATATTTAATGGCGTGTTTATTATCTGTACTACATGGGATGTCATCCCCACTCATCATCAGGAATCATCCCCCACCAGCCGGGCTGTGGTGGGTATGTGGCCCTGTGGGCCGCTCCAAGCAACAGCCTGGTGGACCAAGCTCTCACAAGTCGAGCCTGGCCTCGGGCCGGGCTTGGGGAGTAGAAGAACTTCTAGAACCCCATCAAGCAGGTATTGTCACCAAAACTAACACAATAGAATATTGCTCATCTCCCCAGGCTAGTTGCAATGACTGTCTATCCTGCAATATCATGTACATGAATGTAGAGTACTATAACTCTGAAAGACATCCTTGACTTAAAACATAGTGATCGTATATAATTCCCTAAGACAAGATGCCAGGTCCATCTTGGGTCTTTAAGACATGATTTGTGCTCTGTGCATTACATCACACTTTTCTTGCTTTCCTAAGATCCACAACCATTTCAAAGCTTTAAACCCCTAATGCCTCCACTAGCTCCTAACACACAACTGCAATCTGAAGCACAGGGTGTTCCCCAAGGCAACACAAATTGGCAAATATCCATCCATCCTTCCAGCAGTCTTAATGTTGTCCACTCTCATTCTCCCTCTATGCCAGAGACACTTGCAGTAGATTGCTACTGGCGCACACATGTCAAAAACATGAACCTGGCAACTCCCCCTCACCAGTGGGTAAGAAAACTTCAGTTCATCCCCCAACTTTACACTCTTGGCTGTGTACGTGCATCTCTTCTCGTATTAGCGAGTTCAGCCAACTCCTCCACTGGAAATTCCAGTAGCCCTTGATTCTACCTTGGATGCTGTCGGGGGGGGGGAGGGGTCCATTTTGGGGCCAACCCTTGTCATATACATCAATGACATGGATGAGAATACAGTATTACAAAACCACATGAAATTTGCAGATAACAAAGATTTATGGTAAAGTGGGAAATATTGAATCCTTACAAGATCTACATTAACTCTACAAATAGTCAGACTGGCAAATACTTTTTAATACTGACAAATGCAAGACCTTGCATGTGGGGAATAGCAACCCATGCCACAACTACCAAATTAATAACATTGTAATGTTATTGTTATAGAGGTCGGGACCTGTGACAAGCCACCGGTTTCCTGTCCTAGTCAGGCGGCCCAACAACCCTGCCAGCGGTCTTGGAATGAGGAATTAATAACTGGGTAGAAATCTGAAAAGTTGGCTTTTTTTTTTTTGAGAAATAGGACTAGTGTAAAAAAAGCACCTTAGCAGCAGTATCCACCTGTTCATTTAAGGAAATGCCAACTAGCTGGGAACCCAGCAAAACTCGACCATCTTAAATCTGCTAGACAAGAAACGGCCACTTTTGAATTTACACTACCACAGGATGCATAGGCTTTAAGGACTCGACGGCCATGAGGGCACTGCAAGAATCATCCACAATGACAAAGGAATGTTGACATTGGGAAAGCATTGACAAAGTGCATGCAAGATTGCAAAATGTTCTGCCATGTAGATGCTTGTCTCAAGTTGCCTACAGTACACTTTTGGCAGACTTAGACCCATCTGTGAAGAGAGCAATGGAGCACAAGTGTGAAGAAAAGTGTTAGAGGAAAAGGCATTTTGTAACATTAGGAGGGGTAGAAGCCTTTACATTGTAATTACCTAAGTGTAGTTACAGGATGAGAGCTACGCTCGTGGTGTCTCATCTTCCCAGCACTCTTTGTCATATAACGCTTTGAAACTACTGACAGTCTTGGCCTCCACCACCTTCTCCCCTAACTTGTTCCAACCGTCTACCACTCTGTTTGCGAAAGTGAATTTTCTTATATTTCTTCTGCATCTGTGTTTAGCCAGTTTATATCTATGACCTCTTGTTCTTAAAGTTCCAGGTCTCGGGAAATCTTCCCTATCGATTTTATCAATTCCTGTTACTATTTTGTATGTAGTGATCATATCACCTCTTTTTCTTGTCTTCTAGTTTTGGCATGTTTAATGCCTCTAACCTCTCCTCGTAGCTCTTACCCTTCAGTTCTGGGAGCCACTTAGTAGCATGTCTTTGCACCTTTTCCAGTTTGTTGATGTGCTTCTTAAGATGTGGGCACCACACAACCGCTGCATATTCTAGCTTTGGCCTAACAAAAGTCGTGAACAATTTCTTTAGTATATCGCCATCCATGTATTTAAAAGCAATTCTGAAGTTAGAAAGCGTGGCATAGGCTCCTCGCACAATATTCTTTATGTGGTCCTCGGGTGATAGTTTTCTATCTAGAACCACCTATGAACTATAGACCAGTGTCACTAACATCCACTCCATGCAAAATACTGGATAAGTTAATCTGTAAAAAAGTTGAACGAGTAAATCTTGTAACGAAGGAACCACACTACTTCAGGTAAAATTATGCTTAACAAACTTTAATTCTGTGACAGGGCCACCAAAATAAGGTCAGAGAAATAAGGATGGGTGAACTGCCTGTAAGCCTTTGACATATTTTCTCACTAAAAAGATACACAGGAATGGGAGAGTGAACTGGGTAAGGAATTACTTAATGGACAGGAAACAAAGCATCACAGTTGGGGAGGGGGATATGTTAGAGAGAGCCCAGGGAAATCCCACTTTCCACTCCTCTCCAGCCTAAGACAATCTAATTTGTGTAACGGATTCACCAGAGTGAGCGAGCTTGTACGTCTCTCTGGTTATAGCTGATGTGAAGTTAATGAGAGTAAAAACTGAGAACTGTAATGTGCTACAAGAAGACTGATAAACTTAATATTAGACAACTACAAGAAACAATGTGTAAAAAAATACTTTAGTACATATAATAAAAACAGTAACACCAGATGCTCAGGTGAACAGGATACTATTCATTTTTTTTCTGTGCAAGAAAAAAACAAAGTTAAAAGCATGTAGCAAGTTGGGAAATATAAGACCCACCTTTTAAAAATCCAAAAAAGGAGGCTGAAGTCCATATTCACAATGCAACCATTAATAGAGAATGTAGTACTAGCATGGAAGCTACAACCTGTGAAGCATATAATAGGAACCATGAGAATGTACAAAGTTTTGCAACTAATTATCCATTCACCATTAAAATCCACCTGATCTCTGGATAGGACATTAAACGTGTGTTTCATGTTTCTGCCTTAGTCCGAGGGCCTCACCCTTAACTCTTCAGCTGTGCTATAATATTCTCAAGACCCCTCTACAAAGGGCAACTATTTTATGAGTGCTCCTTTGGAAATGATAGGTTGCAATGTAAAATACAAAAACAAACATTATCCTGATGATATCATGGATTCTTTTAAAAATCAGATTGGTTATGAGCAAACATTCTGTAGTCACTCTGGACTGGATTTTTTCTCATGCCTCTGTAACACCAGTAAAACTTGGAAGGGACATTTGAACAGACACCTGCTGTACTAGTACAGAATGTCATCAAGCCCTGACTATCATGATCCAAGAGGACATTCAATAACCTAGTCTTGGGGAGCATTAAGTGATGATGTGTATAGACACGCAATTATGTGTTTAGACAAGTAAAGTGATCTTATTTCTGGAAAGTTAATACAAAATTGGGTGTTTACAAGAAGAAACTGGCAGATGCAGAATTTAAAATAGATGATAAAACAAGGAGGATACACTATTTAGAAATTTGGTGGTCAGTGGAATTTAAATTCATGTTTGTATTAATTCAACAGCAGCTTTAAAGTTCAGTACTGGACAAGTAACTGATAAGTATCAAGAAATATTTGTTTGTAAAATCTGTATCAGAGAAAACTATTTTGATCGTATAAATATAAATTAAATGATGCACACCTTCCATTTATTTATTAACCCTCAGTGTAATTATCATCATACGTTGATTCACTGAGTAATACGGTTATCATGTGTTGATTTAAACTATTATTGTCGATAGTTTACACATATAATGTTAATATGGATATTAATAGCTATGTGAACGCAATGGAGTTTACCTTGACAAATGAAAAAAACCCGCTCTCGTTTCATGATTGCCTTCCTATGTGAATGAAGTTGTCACAAATGAACACTGCAAATGCAGTGATCGTCATTGTATAAAATTGAATGAAAATTACACGATATATATATCAATAATGTTGGAATACATATCATGATCAAGTTGGAATACATATACTTAATCAAGCCCATTCAATTTAAAATCAAGTTTTGTACTTGCATCCCTGCAGGCTGACCTCAAATTTGTGTAACAGTAATCTATCATCAAGCAGTTCACTTCAGGTGGTATAGCTTGAAGAAAAGCATGCTTACAGCTGTTCAACACAATAAAACATCAACCTACTTCCAATTTATGTTAATTTATATTTTTCTCAAGCACTATGTAAGATATATCATCAACCAGCTGATCAGATAATTTAAACACACTGTTGGAAAATAGGGAGCAGGGAAGCACTTGTTAACCAAGACCTTTTCTAAGAAAATTAAGACAAACTTTTAGGGAATGAAATTTCTCCAAAGCAGAGCAAAAATTAGAAACAAAAGGTTAAAGAGCTACAGAGAATGAGAAGAGAAGAAATTGGTATGTGGTATCCATGTATGCAACAATGATCACAAAAAACTGATCCAAGTATGTGGAAAACCACATTGAAAAGTTAGAGAATGCTAAACACGTTTTCAGCCTTCCTTAGAGCAAGATGAGTGAGAAGGGAAGGTGGTTGGATCAGCCACCTAGGTAGCAAACACCCCCCTCCCTCCCAAGGGAGACAGGTCTCCTGACTGCCAGACAGTGAGCATAAAGGTTTATCTCATAGGGAAAAACAAGAAGATTAAATAAATGTGAATTGAGCTATTGATAAATGAAACAATTATTTCTTCCTCTCGTTTTTTAGCAAAATAGTGGATGAAGTGGTTCATCCACTATTGGTTCAGCATTCTCTAATTTTTCAATGTGGTTTCTCTGCATACTTGGAAGGGATAGGCATCTAGTGAGGAGATAAAATGCATCATGACCATCAATGTCACCTATCCTGTCTTCCCTTCTCCTTTAGGTCCGTGATTTTCATAGCGAGGATCTTGTCAATGGTGTTAAACCCAAGGAAAAATCCAAGGAGTGTGCAATTTGCAGGGCTAATGACATGGACTCCAGGCAAGACAGATCTTTGTCTAGCTATGATGTCTGGGTTTGAAGAGACTACTCACACTTGAAAGGGTTTAGGAAAAAACCCAGGTTTACTACATGCTCTGTTATTTTTCTGAAGTATTCCAAGAGGGGGGCTAGCTATAGTGCCATCATCCAAAAACCAGATACTGTACTGAATTTGCTAGACAAGCTTTCAGTGATTTCTTTTAAGACTAAGGAAAAAAGAAGAGCTAGAGGGTCGTCTTGCTGAACACCTTCACTTGATCTGATTTAGTGTTTGCCAAAGAGCAATTCTGATTCATCACTGTAGCAAGATAGAATTTATGGTTAGAGAGGCCAGTAATGAAAATGTATAGCACAGAGCACCGGACCTCTTCTGACCATGTTAAAAGCATTTTTAAAGTCCAGTTTGATCAGAGCCTTTTGATCAAATATACTGGTGATGTACGCTCGTGCTGCACGAGTGGCCGCCTCACAACCTTGGGGAGTCTCAAATCTAAGCTGGATTGGTTTCAGCATTTCAGGCGCTTGCTGGCTGACAGCCTCAGCAACCAGCGTCAAAGTGTGTTGCCAACAGCAACACATACCAATTTTTTTTCAATTGCTTAAATTACCAAAGTTTTTTTTTTTACTTTAAAAAAAATTTCCATATAGGCAGGCATGGTCATATAGTATTTCAATAACTGCATGCCGAGGGTTAATATTTACAAAAGTCATTCAGTACCATTTTGCAAGGCAATGGACATTGGCTTAACTGGCAATGTACAAAAGAGCCAGAGCTCAACCCTCACAAGCACAACTAGATGAGTACATTAAATAATAATCTAAAATGGGATTTTTTATTTTTTACAAAGATTGATTTAGAATGAAACACTTCATATAAGAGATCTATGGAGATGTCATTAAAGACAATCTACAGTAACATTAACACTACACAAATATATATAAATTGCTCTATAACAGAAAATTATTGGCAAATTTTGAATTTAAGAACTACAAAATACCCAGTAATTTATCACTGTATTCCTCATCTTCACATTTAAATGCAGTTGACATGTGCATACATCTATAGAGCAAGCATTTATTATAGACTGTCAATACTTTCACCTTCTAAAGACTTTACAGAAATACAGTTTTCTGTATTTGTCCTCAGGTCATTTGGAAAATAAATTAAATGTACAGCACTTGTACAAAAATATTTCTATACTTCAGCGGTGGAAAGTATATATAAAGGAACATATGGAAATATATGAAAGTATATGTAAAGTATATATAAAGGAATATATAATTCATTAAGATCTTTTGAATAATAAGAGAAGTTCTATAATGTGATGGCAAAACAAAATAACCGATTGACAAAAATTAACAAAATAAAATAAAAGAACTGAGGGCAGTTTACTTTTATTTCAGTTATATTAACTGGGGCTAACTTGTCTCTTTGTCATACATGAATCTATCTTTTATCCTTATCTTAATTATAAATTAAGTAAGTGGCTAGCCTTAGCCATATTTATTCATATGTACACTAAAATGTTTAACCTTAACATTATGGCCCATAATATTTATACATTAAAGTTTAGAAACATCGCCTTGTTGTGACTTTTGTTGGTCTTGAGGCTGTTCATTATCAACCGTGCTGTCCCTATTGTCATCATCACTGTTGTTGTTGGCCTCCAGTTGCTGTCGCCACATATTGCTGTACATTCCATCTAATCCTATAAGCTCATCATGCCTGAAAAAAATATTAAGAAATAATTGGAATTCTGACAAAGCATTTCAATTTGCAACCTATTATGCAAGTTGAATACTAGTAGTAATTAGATTCTGAAAAATCTCTCTTGTTGGCCTATATGAAGAAATATGAACACAGTACATTGCAAATTTGGAGTTATTATACAATATGATTGTAACACATTCCAAACTGCACCAAATTTAATTATTTTTGCAATACTGTATATAAAACCAGCGTTGAATGTAATGAAACGTCATTTTCTGGATGAGACCCGGAGGCTCCCCAGAGCTATCCAGGCTGATATGTTAACGTCAGACTTTGGCATCAGTCATGTGTATGGAATTCTTTGGGCCTACCGGGGACCACGGCCAAAACCTGGCCCCCCCTCAAAAAATATTCTGGTGAAAATATTGCTACCAAAAGTCGAACAAGTGAGCAGAACACACCAAACAAAAACGAGCAAACTGGTATGACGTCACCCGTTGCTGCGCCGCTGTCTGCGCAGCTCCCCCCTCCCCAGGAGGGGGAAAGGGGGTAGCTCTAGACCTACCGCGCCGGCGATCCACACTCCAGTTCTGAGGCTGCATGTCAAAACACGTGAAAAACCGCCAACTAGAGGGAAGGAGGGATGCCGGGGAGCCTCCGGGTCTCACCCAGAAAATGGCATTTTATTACATTCAACGCTGGTTTTCTGGGGGGAGCCCCTACGGCTCCCCAGAGCTAACTACCCACAGAGAAAAAAAGAGGGACTTACCTGGAAGGCGGTTGCTGCTCACTCCTCGAAGTCAAGACACTGGCTGCATCCGCTAACCCAAAGCAACACAGGCCCGACTGGCTCCAGGGACGTTAACAAGGTAACGAGCAGCCAAGATGCTGTTTGACCTCCAAAATTCCTGCGCCCGAATGTCAGCTAAAGACATATTGCCAAAGATGGAGGCAAGAGCCGCGAACTTGCAAACGTCATAGGCACAGGGAAACACCACAGGCTGGCTAGCCTTAATAACCCTGCGGACAACCTGGGAGATCCGCACAGGCGAACAGGGAAGAAGGGAAACCGGATCAACCCAAAGCGCGTCCACGGACACAGAAGCCGTGGCGCGCAAATAACGGCGGAGACCTGCAACCGGACACAAAACATGATGCACCCCCCGGCCTAACCAATCAAGCATCAACAACCCAGGGATCCCTCCGGAAAGCAGCAGTCTCATTCTTCGCCAGAAAAGGAGAAGGCTGCAGACGAACAAACCAATCACCCCGACCGAAAGAGCAGAAACCCCTGCTCCAGAGGAGAGCATGAAGCTCACCAACCCAACCCCCCAGAGGCTAATGCCAACAGGAAAATAGCCTTTGAAAAACAATCCAGAACCGAAGGGGCCACAACAAACCAAGGAGAAGAAAGAAAAGAGAGCACTCTGTCCAAACACCAGGACGGCTCAGGCGGCGCATGAGCAGGCCAGAGGTGAAACAACGCCCAAGACAGCTTGCGAAACGGCGCAGATGTAACATCAATACCGAAAGCATGCTGAAGCGGCTTCGCCAGCGCCACACGATACGAGGCGACAGTGTTAGGCACAAGGAGACGGTCCTGGAACAGCCAAGAGAGAAAGGACAACACCACCCTAACCGAAAGCGAAGTACAACGATGAAGAAGAACCGGAAGGACCACCAGGAAACCTCATACTGCCGCTGAGACGAAGCCCGCAGGGGGGACACTAACAAGGAAGCCACCTGATCACCATAGAGATGACGATAAACTCGAGTCAAAAATACCATACGCAAAAACTCGAGGAGAAGATCAAATCAGCCACGTGACGTTCCGGTCCAATCTGCTGGAAGAGGCGGAGCCGCGGGAAAACCTCCAGGTTCAGACACCGAGCAAGCAGCACCTGAAACCACGAGTGGGCCGGCCACCATGGGGCCAAGAGGACAACTCTCCCCTGGTAAGTCTTCAAGTGAGTCAGGGCGAGGAGGAACAGCAGAACCGGAGAGATAAAGGAACCCCCTACCTCGACCAGTCCTGCCGGAAGGCATCGACCCCAACGGCCTTGCAGTCGGGGAAGGCACCACAACCAAGCTGATGCAAAGAGGCCCACCTCGGCGTGTCCGAACGTCTGGCAAAGCCAACGGAAGGAGTCGGCGTCGACCGTCCATTCCGTGGAGAGGGGAACGAAATGAGACAGGCCGTCAGCCAAGACGTTGGACACATCCCACACGTGAGCTGCCAGGAGAACCAAACCCCAAGAACTCAGCAGATGAGTCACCCGAAGCGACCAGCGCCAAAAAGCCAAGGACGGCATTGAACCCCCCCCCCCTTCAGTTCAGACAATGAACCACCGGGGAGCAGTCCGAATGGAGCCGGATTGTCGACCCGTGGGCGACCCGAAGCCTCCAATGAACAAACCACACCGCCGCAAATTCCCACACAGGGCTGTGGGCTCGACGGAAAGACGGACCCCACTGTCCCCGGCCGGCCTGGTGAGCACTGGTCACAAAGCCCCAGCCGAGAGACGACGCGTCCGTGAACACATCGAGCGAGGGCTCGGGTAGGCGCCAAGGCACTGAACCCCGAAAAACATGAAGAGGAAGCCGGCAACGCAGTAACCGATGCAAGGCCCTTGGGGTCTGAACCCAGCGATCACGAGAGAGGCGAAAGGGACGTCCCCGAAGGAACCAGAACAGCCGACGAAGCCAAACCCGACCCGGCGGGTAAACCAGAATCGCAAAGTTCAGGATCCCGCACAGGCTCTCGCCGGGTGACCCGGGAGCCCCCCAGAAACAGGCACATGCAGGACCGCAGCCGCAGGAGAGACTCCGGAGGAAGAGATAAGGAAGCGGTCCGAGAGTCCCACACAAGGCCCAGCTATGTCCGAACCTGGGAGAGGAACCAGGTGGGACTTCCTCCAGTTCACCAAGAACCCGAACCCGGCGAGCTGAGAAAAAAACAAATTCCTGGCCAGCAGACAAGAGGACCAGCTGGGAGCCCAAACCAGCCAGTCGTCGAGGTAGGCCAGAACCCGAACACCTAACAAACGCAGGCGGGACAGCACGACCCGAGTAAGGCGTGTGAAAACGAGAGGCACCAGATTCAACCCGAAGGGAAGACAACGAAAGCTGTAACCTTGACACCCCACAACAAAACCGAGCCAGTCCCTGAACCCCAGATGAATCGGGACATGCCAATAAGCGTCCCGGAGATCCAGGGACACCATCCAAGCGCCCAGCTCCAACAGGAGCCGAACCTGGGACAGCATAGTCATCCGAAAGGAGGGGCAATGAACCCAGGGGTTCAGACGGGACAAGTCAAGAATGAACTGCAGGTCTGCGCAGTCCTGTTATGGGACCGGAAACAGACGGGAAACCCATCTGAGGGACATCGTTGCTTCAACCACGCCCAAGCAAACCCACTCCAAGACGACCTGACAGAGCGCAGGGGAAGAGGCCTGCCCCGCAAGGCCCGAATCCCCCGAAGGGAGGAGGGGTACCCAGTGCCACCGAAGGCAGCACGAAACGACCCGAAATGCCTACGAATCGTGTGACCAGGCGTGAGCAAACAGCGTAAGCCTCCCCCCCCCCATCGCCCCATCAATGGGGCGAACCGCCAAAGGACCGGCGCCCCTTGAGACCCAGAACCTTGCACAGAGCGAACACCGCACTGACCAGACAAAGGCGGGTCCGGAGGAGGAGTCAAACCCGAACCCAACACCAGTGGCTTACCATGACGAGAGGAACCCCGAGCCTTGGTACAACCCTTCCAGGAAGGCCCACCTTGGGACCTCCGGAGAACCAGCAAGTCCGACATAGAACGGCAAGAAGCCGAAGCAGCCTGAATATACTGCGCAATGGCTGAAGCCTCAAACTGGAGAGGACAAAAGGGCAAAGACATCCTAAGAGCCAAGGCCCAAGCGGATTCCACAGAGAAGGCAAGCACCACCTGCTGACATGCGAGCCGGGAAGCATAAAACAGAGCAACCGCATCCAGCAAGATTAGCGTGAAAAGCTTCAGCAAGGCAGCCGACGAGCAAGCCGCCGATGCCAAGGCCAGGAACAGCCCCAAGCGCCCCACATCCTCCGTGAGCCAGTCCACTGCCCGTACCGCAGCAGGTTGGACACAATAAGCTGAAAACCTCCAGAAAGACGGAACCGAAGCACTCAGGGAATACGGAACCGAAGCACCCAGGGAACACGGAACCGAACCAGGGAAGGGGCAGACACCAAATCCAACTTGTACGCAGAGGGGGGGAAAAGAAAACCCCCACCCCTTGTAACAGTAAGCCCGCTCAGAGGGCAGAAAAACCCAGGCAGGGTCCAGCAGAGCCCAAAGCCCCCAAGTCAGCCCTTCCTCAGCCCCAAGATCCTCCTCCGCAGGACTTGGGGCCGAGTCCTCCCCCCCAAGCACCGACCCCACCAGACAAGGCCGGCGCAGCCGTAGAAGTCGGTCAGAACTGGTCAGACCCAGAGGCTTCGGCCGGGAGAGTAGACTCGAATGCCTCCGTCGCCACACTGGAAGGGACATCCCCCAAGGCTGCCCGAGTCTCAAGACCAACTAACCCCTGCCCAGACTCTGAAACCCTCCGACGTTACGGGGCGGAAGCAGGGGAGGGACCAGAACGAACAACAGAAGTGGAAGGATGAGGAGGTGCGGACTGAACCAGGGTTGAGGCGACCCCACCCCCAAGTCCAGGTCCCTATAAGCAAAACGGGGCAGCCGTGGGGCATCCGGGTGAGCGCGTTGCAACAAACGAAACCTAGAATGCAACGCCTGCACAGCCTGTACCCGAAGACGATCATCCGCAGATTGGGTAAATTGAGTCACCAGCAAGCAGCAACACTCATAGGACTCAGGATCGAAAGTGTCACTGACCCAACAGGCAGCGTGACGGAGGCAAAAACCGTGAAGGTCGCCCTGAGACAAGGGGACCAAACACCCCTCAAACTCACATGAAGTGAGGGGGGACTCCGGGATTGCATCCATCGAACCCACGCGTCCCCTAGGCAAATCCCAAGATCCTGAGCATTTACTATAAGAGGACTCACGCTCAGCTAAACCCAGGCAGGGTACTGCTAACTGGCGCCCAAAACTACCAAACAAACTATCTACAGCTGAACCCCAGGGGACGTGTACGCTCATGGGGACCTAGCCGGGGCACCACCAAGTATCAGGATGTGGCCAAACACCAGTGGCAAGTAGGGCAGAACCCCCTACCAAGGCAAAACAAAAGAAGAACAAAACCCCGCAAGAGGACAACGTGCCCCAAGGAACAGAGACGGCCGCTATGATTGGTGACAACAAGCTACACAGCACCCTTTGTCCCTTACCAGTGCAAAATTGCCTCCTACCCTAAGGTAAACTAGGGAGACAAAACACCCAAGTACCCAAAGGGCAGCCGAAAAACCAAACAGTTAAACGAACCCACAGAGACAGATCCTAAGGAACCTGTGGAAGATAACCCCAAGCTCCAAGGGCCATACTTACAGGGCACCTAGGAAAGGAAACCCTAGGTGCATGCAGCCCAATTACTGAAGAGTAACTCCTGGCTCTCGCACCCCTGGAGAACAGCCACCACACAGAAGGCACGGCGCAGTAAAAGTCTGGAGCCAGAGCACACAACCGCTGCCTATAGCATCAGCCTCAAGAACTGGGGTGTGGATCGTCGGCACAGTAGGTCTGGGTCTCCCCCTTCCCCTACCAAGGAGGGGGGAGCTGCGCAGACGGCGGCGCAGCAACGGGTGACGTCATACTAGTTTGCTCGTTTTTGTTTGGGGAGTTCTATTCACTTGTTAGGCTTTTGGTAGCAATATTTTCACCAGAATAGGGGTTTGTTTTGGGATGCTTATCTTTCCGGATGCCTGACTCGGTCGATAGCAGACATAGAATGCTTTCAACCACACGGGGGCTTCTATAGGCCATTGCTCCCCTTGCCTCTCTGAGGGGGCCAGGTTCTGGCCGTGGTCCCGTTAGGCCCAAAGAAATAATGACTGATGCCAAAGTCTGACATTAGCATATCAGCCTGGATAGCTCCAGGGAGACATATGGGCTACCCCAGAAAAACTCATATAAATGAAATTAGTGCAAAACTTCAATTAGTATAACATACAAGAGAGACTATCTGGAGCAGTCCTGGCATTAGGGAAAGTGTATTGAAAGTCTGGCCAAGTTATACTTATTACTACTTATGATATTACTAAAAACCTTCCCTAACCCTGAGTGTCAAAATGTTTACCAAAATGGCCATTAGGGGACTACATGGCTCAATAACAGGGACATTCCTTGCACCGCCTTATGTAAACCTTGAAATTAAAAAAAAATACATGAAAATATCTTCGGATGCTAAATGATCACCACAGATTTGGACAAAAGTAAAGTTCCAGCAAAGCTTTGAGGAATCCCTATCGTGAATACTTAACTACTGCATCAATATTATTCAATTAACCCATCCTCCTAAAACGATAGTACTTATAGCAACTCTTGGTCAAATGTACCAATATGTACTGTTCACCCAAAAAGTTCACATTTTGTACTACTGTATTACTTGTATAGCTTATAAAAAACTAAAACCAAATTTAAACATTCCTAGGCCTAGCATAGCACATATATGTACTATATTAGATCTAATAGCATGTATTAGGCCAAAGATTGCTTAGACAGGTTAGGTTAGGTTCTTTAGTTACTTTCCAATTTAACAGATTGCCATTTGAGCTAATTCAGTAAAACAAATTGTGAATTTTGGGGGTCCTATTGTACATATTGGTACACTTAACCAAATAGTTGGTTGTTATAAGTACTATCCATTTATGAGGATGGGTTGAATTAATTACATATTGAAGGTAGTATACACCAATATTTATGAACTATTGGTACCAATAACTGTACCCTTTGTTGTCTCTAATGACATCTCCATAGATCTCTTATATGAAGTGTTTCATTCTAAATCATTACCAGCAAGGAACTTAGCATAATATTATTTATATCTTGGTAGTACAGTACTTACTTAGTATTCTTTTCCTACCAATTATCTTTGGATGCATTCAGGCTGCAGCACGACTTGGCCACTGCTGTCCTACCCTTTGAATTTGTACAATTTCCCCTTTCCTTGTACTGATGTTAATTTTATTTAAACCAAATTCTATTCTTCAAATTTTCCACTTGCCCAATTAGCTAAGACATTATATTTTGTTCTATACTTTTTTTCTGCATGTTCTTTTAGTAAAATGTTAAAACAATTTAGATTCAAATAAGTTTGTAAATAATTTCTGTTAAAATTTCCACAATACTTTATGCAACTGAATTCAATAATTCCCATTTTCCCTACCCTGAATAGCATACAATTACTACAGAACAGTATATTTACACCTTGACGTTCTCACTGCACTGTTATTGTAAGCATTTAGACATTTCAAAACAAAGACGAACATTAATATTATACTGACCTTCCCCTTTCTATAATCATTCCATCTTTGAGTACGAGAATTGTGTCAGCATGAATAATGGTAGAGAGACGGTGAGCCACCACCACCACAGTACGGTCTGTACACACCCTCTGGAGTGCACTCTAAGTGAAAACATTTTAAATTAATAATATTCAGATCAGGAAAATTTTAAAATTGTATTGTAAAACTAAGGTATGAAAACTTTATAATTTGAGAAATATGGAAATTGTAAAGCTACATCTTAGTCAAATTCATTCTTTCCTTCATTTAATGAATGCATGGCACATTCACTGTACTCTTACTCAAATGAACAATTTGTACCATGCCTTTGCATTACAATCAGAATACTGTAATTCTAAAACTTTCTATTTAATACCAAAAGTTATACTTTTATTATTATAAATGATAGTGCCTGCTTTTGCACACAGGTTTTGATATCAGTATCACTTGAAAATGTATGCTTTTAAATATTTTTTACTTTTGTGTTTTATTTTTCAGCAACAAAATCCAGTACAGTGAATGGATGGACTTATGGAAGATTTCAGTTCCTTTTCAATGCAAAAAGATATAACAATCACACTTTTAGTATAGACTCATTACATTACGTCTGACTTTCCATTGTACCAATTTCCACTCAAGGAATTATGCAATGTACCATGAAATTTGAAATAGCTTAAGAAAAATGATTGTATTTAGTTAGACTACAAGAATCGCAACATGTGCTTCTTCCTTATACAATCAACTCTTTAGTTTTATGCGAGGAAATTTAACTTAGTCCACTTCCACAGGAGGTAAAATTTGACAATATTATTGGCATCATGTAGACAATGTTCAATATAATACATGTATACAAGGCACAACTGCCTTAAATATTATACAAATTTGTTTATAAAAAACTGAATACAAAATCAAAACATGTTTCAGTAATGCAATATGTATCTTCCAAAATATTTCTACTCTTGTACTGATAATGCATTGTGTCATTAGTTTTCAACTTGTAAATTTTTGTGCATGTTGTATATGACTTCTCTGCCAATTTCTTCTAGGACTGGAAGTCCATCCAGATGGTTATTTTGGTAATAACTTATTCAGTGGCTTGGCACAGTTCTGTTCCATAAGGTTCTTGGTTCCAGTCCTGTTCTGTTTTATCCATAGTCCTGCTATGCTATTGGTCTGTAGCAGTGGGTTTTTTCCAGGTTCCTGGAATTTTATGTCTTCTTTTTTCCTGGTTTCACCAACTTTCAATATTTATTAAACTGTAATTACCACTTAAACAAGTGCATAAGGCATTTGCTCAGCTCACCTTGAGATTATTATGAGTTATTCTGATTAACAATACCAAGAGTAATTTATGTGGCACTTTTCAAATTTTAATTATATCCTTTGTTAACAATATGTGTACTGTAGTATAATTATTCCTTGTACATGAACACCTACATAGACAATAAAGGGGACACATTATAATACACTAAGACCACTGCAATTATTACTGTAAGTACTTTGTCTTCTAAGCAGAATTCACTGACAAGACCAAATATGAGAATGACAAATATAAGAATTATATGCAGTATAAACAATATTTTCAAAACTTCCTCAAGAGATTCTTTGCTTCAAAATAGGGATCAAGTTTACATATAAAGATCCTGTCATCTCTTTGGCAGTTAAATATTTCAAAATGTAATAGGAATTAGCTTAATATAGGAAGAGGTAATAAACTAATAGAAAAAGTAACTGGTAAATAACTTTTTATCTTTTAAGCACTAATGTAATTCATTAATATACCTGAATGTTTCTTTCAGTCTGAGTGTCCAGAGCACTGGTAGCTTCATCCAACAAGATGAAGCTTGGATTCTTCAGCAAAGTACGAGCAATTGCAACACGCTGCTTCTCTCCTCCACTCAGTTTCAGACCTCTCTCACCCACCTGTAATATTGTTCTGTTAATGACAGACTTACTATTTTAATAACAAATACCTGGCTAAATGCAGTTCACTTTCCAAAACCTAGACCTCCATATAATGAATCATTTTTCAACAATGGACTGTATGTGTCCACTGAATCTCTCTTTCAATTTGGATTTATTGAAGAAAAAAAATACAAATTCATGATGTTGCAATTAAATACAGACATTTAAGTACAATAAAGTAATTATCAGCAGACTGTATTTTTCAAATTTTTGCTATTCTGTACTGAAAATGGTTATGAGGGGTGAATCTCCTTAATTATTAACTGAAAAAGATGCCCAAGGTATTTCACAGAAAATCTTGACGCAAGGAAAATGTTTTGGGTGTGTGAAAGTCAATGGGCTCAGTTAGTTCATTAGACCTCTAATGGCAGGTCATCTGGTTCATTTAGAACCAGGTGACCTGTTTCTTGATAATTCATATCAAAATGATTCATATCATTATGCTGGTTATCTTCATGTCCCTCAAGAACTTTTCTTGCATTCACTAACCTTTGTGTCATACTGATCAGGGAAAGTGACGATCTTGTCATGAATGTCTGCATTACTGGCTGCATCTTTAACTTCACTCTCACTTGCTGTTACTCTTCCATAGTGTATGTTATAGCTGAGAACAAATAACTACTATATTGTAAATGTAATTATATTTTTTAGCTTATTAAAAAAAGAAATCCATTTTGTATCACAAAATATCATCAAGAAAGTCCTACCATAACCAAACTAGCTTCTGTATTTAGCCCCATGTCTAATTACCCTATGAGTAAAAGTATGGAGAACTGGGAGTAAAAATACAAGGATATGCTGATGGTTATTTAACCCTTAAGTGCTAAGGTTAATACCCATCTCTGTATTAGAAATAATGTTTCAGTGCAGAGACAACAATACACTTCCATTCCCTTATTCCTTGCTGACATTTCTCCTGACATATTCTTATATTTTATCTCATTTATTTTATTAATATACATCTTTCGTTCTCCACAAAACAACTGTATACTTACAAAATAGTATCATTAAAAAGTACAGTATCCTGAGGAACAACTCCTATGGCTTGTCGCAGAGACACTTGTGTGTAATCCTTAATATTTACATCATCGACCAAGATACTGCCTTCAGGGACATCATAAAAACGAAATAGCAGACGCATAATTGTACTCTTGCCACTGCCAGTGGGGCCAACCTGAAGTTTTATGCAATAATTTATTAATTATACTCTACATAGAGGAATAATTCAACTTTTCACATTACAGAAAAATTAGACTTTGATTAAATATAAAAATTACTTTCTAAGCAGGACACTTAAATGCAATCAAAGGCAAGCATCAACTTATGCCAAAAGGAAGAGATCATGACAGCTATGGTAGAGACAAATTCTGCATCAGCACAAAAAAGGATCTTCCCAAATATTCATGTCAGGTTACTGAATTAAGCACATGTTGATTTGATCTGGAGGCTCAATGCTTAATATATTTGTACTGGGGGTTCAATTTATTGGGTGATGCAGGTTTGAGGCAGGCTCCACTCTTTCTAATAAGGAGGCATTAGCCATTCTGGTTCTCTCAGCTTGCAAGTTCCTCATTCTAGACTATGGGCATTACTCATTCCTCCACTTCTGAGTGCCTCTGTTTACAGGGAGATAAATTTAACTCTGAAGCTCCACTTAATTAATACAGTACCTGATGCATTTATACCTCCAGACATTCCAATACTGTTATACTTGCTCTTGAAGCTGTGATTGGTAGCTGCTTCCACCTCCTCTGACTCAAGCTCATTTCACTTGTTTACCACTGCATAATAGTAATGTCTTATATTTTGCTGGCTTTGTGTTTCCAGTTTCCACCTTTGCATCCTAACTGTATTGTCCTTCTCTGGGGAAAAATATTTTCTCTATTCACTTTGTCTATTTCCCTCAGTGCTACTTTTCCATCCATGTCTCTTATTCTTTTCTGATTATCTGATAGCTCCTTGGAAAGACTACATCCTTCAATGATTTCTGTAATTGTAATGATGTGCAGCAGCATCTCCTGTACCCTCACGTTAAGTTCCCTTAACTTATTTGTAACTAACAACAGAAGGAGTCGGCGTTGACCGTCCATTCCGTGGAGAGGGGAACGAAACAAGACAGGCCGTCGGCCAAGACGTTGGACACGCCCCGCACATGAACTGCCAGGAGAGCCAAACTCCGAGAACTCAGCAAACGAGTTACCTGAAGTGACCAGCCGCAAAGAGCCAAGGACTGCATCGAACCCCCGCAGTTCACACAATGAACCACTGAGGAGCAGTCTGAATGGAGCAGAATTATTGCTCCTCAAGCAACACAAACCCTCTGAAGCGAATGTCACACCACTGCGAATTCCTGCACTGTGCTGTGAGCCCAACAGAAGGACGGACCCCACCGACTCTGGCCAGCCTGGTGAGCACTGGTCACCAGGCTGGCCGTGAACACATCAAGCGAGGGCTCGGGGAGTCATCAGGGCATAGAACCCTGAAAAATAACCTCAGAGGAAGCCGGCGATGCATTAATCGACGCAAGGCTCCCGGGATCTGAACACAGCGATCACGAGAGAGGCGGAAGGGATGCCCCTGAAGAACCAGAACATCCGCCGAAGTCAGATCCGATCCGATGGGTAGACCAGCACTGCCAAGATCAAACTCCAGCACTGCCACTCAAACAACCAACGTGTGACCCGGGTGCCCTCCAAAAACAGTCATAAGCAGGACCGCAGCCGCAACAATGCAGCCAGAGGGAGAGAGAAGGAAGCGATCCAAGAGTCCCACACAAGACCCAGTCCAGTCCGAACCTAAGAGGGAACCAATTGGGACTTCCAGTACACCAAGAACATGAACCCGGCGAGCTGGCAAGGAACCAAATACCTGGCGAGCAGACACGCGGATTGGCCGGGAGCCCACACCAGCCAATTGTCGAGGTAAGCCAGAATCAACCACGTACCACAACCCAGTAAAGGCGTGTGGACACGCGAGGTGCCAAATCCAACTGGAATGAAGGCAAAGAAAATGGTGTCACTCCATGATAAAACCGAGCCAGTCCCTGAACACCGGATGAATCGGGACATGCTAATATTTGTCCCGGAAGTCCAGACATACCATCCAGGCGCCAAAAGCAGCCAGACCCAAGACAGAGTGGTCATCTGAAAGGAGGGGTAAAAGACCCGTGGGATCATACAAGACAAGTCCAGTATGAATTGCAGATCTGCCCAGTCCCGTTTCGGGACTGAAGACAGGCAGGAAACCCACTCCAGGATGACCTGACAGAGCGCAGGGGAAGAGGCTCGCCCTGCAAGCCCCAATTCCCCCAAAGGAAAAGGAAAGAAGCAACGCCACCGCCTGCCAGAGGAAAAGGACCCGAATTGTCCACAAATCGTGGGACCAGGCGAGAACAAACAGCACGAGCCTCCCTCCCTCCCCCCATCGCCATGCCAACAGGGCGAACTGTGAAAGGGCCAACGGCCCCTATGAGAGCCCGACTGAAAATTAGAGCGATCAATGAGCCAACGACTCCACAGGAGGGCCAGTCCTGAATCTGGCACTACTGGCATACAGCGACCGAAGGAACCCTGAGACCTGACACGACAATTCCGAGCAGGACCTCCACGGCCCACCCCTGAGAACCTACAAGTCTGACATAGGCCATCAACTGGACAAAGCCGCCTGCAGAAAATACACCACTACAGACTCTACAAACAGCAACAGACAAAGGGGATGAAAAACGAAGAGCCAGGGCCCAAAACGATTCCAAAAATTAGGATGAGCGCCACCTGTCAGTACGCGAGACGAGAAGCGAAGAACAGACACCGCCTCCCTCAGAAACGGTGTGTACAACTTCAACAAGGTAGCCGGCGCCTGAGCTGCCGAAGCAAGCACACCGGACACTGGCCTAGAACCCAGCTCCTCCACATCCACCACGAGCCAGTCCGAAGACAGCACTCGCAAGGAAAAGAAGCGCAAGACCGAAGCCAAGTGCCCACGAGCGCCCAAATGCTCGGCCACCAGAGATGCCGAAAAGGAGAGAATCTGCATGTGAAGCCGCATAAAGAAGACATCGTAAAGAAGGACAGGGGCCGAATAAGCATGCATTGAAGTGCTCCAACTCGCCCCCCCAGGAAACCTGAATGACCGTAGTCAACTCTTGCCATTCAATTGAACAGTTCGACACGACGAATGCCAAGCCCCCAACGAAAGAAAAGACAGTCTGCCAGCCAGGAAGACTCCGGCACCTTGCAACTCACCCATTAAGGAAAAAGAGGAGCCAAACTCAAAAGAAGCAGGCTTCATTATCAAGGAGTAATCCGGGTCTCGCAGGAGGTAATTCGCAAGGGCCTCCCACACCTTCCTCGGTGGGATGCGGGAAGTCAAAAACCTCCAGAAGGAGGGAACCGAAGAACCCAAGGGAACTTGGAACCGAACCCGGGGAGGAGTTGAACTCGTAACAAAATCGTACAGGGAGGGGATAGGTAAACCCCTCCTCCTGTGAAACAAGCCCCATGCCGAGGGTACCAAACACCCAAGCAGGGACAAGTGGGGCCAAGGCCCCCCAAGACAACTCCTCCCCAGCCCCGGAATCCTCCACATTAGGACCCGAGGCCAAGCCATCCTCCAAATCCTCTGCCTCTTGAGAAAGCAGAGTCCACCGGAAAAGCAGGGATGAAGGGGGGCCCGCTGGCGTGGCCCAAAAGCTCTGGCAGGATGACCAGGTTCGAATGCCTCCACTGCCGATCCGGAAGGGGCAATTCGCGACGCTGCCTAAGTCTCACTACCAGTATAATCCAGCAGGGCATCCAGAAAGGCAACCAACCTCGCATGTTGCTGCAACTTAAACCTCGCAGGCAACGCTAAAGCTGCCTGCACCCGAATATCAGTCTCAGTGGACTGGGTGAATGGAGTACAAGCTAAGAACACCACTCGCAGGACTCCGGGTCATAGGTGTCACTGACCCTGACAGGCAGCAAGGCAGAGGCAGGCAGTGAGTGTCACCCTGAGACAAGGGAACAGAGCAACCTTCAAACTTGCACAAGGTGAGGTGGGACTCAGAGGTCTCCTACATTGGACCACTGAGCCCCTAAGGGGGTTTCCAGGGCCCTTAGGCTGACTGCTAAGGGAAGCCCAGGCGAGGTACTGCCAACTGATTATTCCAGAGCTACCAATCAAACAACTAAAAGCTGAACCCCTGCGATGTGTGCAAGCACGGGGACCTAGTGGAGGGCCACCAAAATAATACAAGTGGTCCAACCACCACACCAGGCAGACCCTGCCAGGCAAAACAAAAGAAAAACCCCGCAAAAGCATAACATCTCCAGGTGAACAGAGCTGGTTGCTATGCGTATATCAAACAGCTGCACAGTACCTCGCGCCCCGGCCAGCAACAAAACAACCTCCTACTTAAGGGCAAACAGGAGTAAGAACCTTCCCAGCTGAATCCCTAAGGGCGGGCAATCACCGAGCAGCAACAGAACCACACGGAGGTAGCTGCTCCTGAACGGCTCATGGAAGATAACCCTGAGGCCGCAAAGGCAGTACTTACGGAGCACCTAGGGAAGGTAGCCCTAGGTGCATGCAGCCCCAGTTCTCTTGTGTTACTTCCAGATCACACGCCACCAAAACAGAGCAACAACACTGCACTGCTGCACTGCGCAAAGAGTGGAGCCAGAGCAATCGACCGTCACCAACACAACAGCCTCTTGAACTGAGGAGAGTTACCGGCGAGGGGGTTTGAGAACCCCCCCCCCCATTCTCCTCCTGGGGAGGAGGGGGTTGTGCAGACAGATGCGCCGCAGTTGTGGTGACATCATGTTTGTTTCCTTGTTTTTAATTGGGGAGTTCTCTTTGCTAGTTCGGCTTTCAGTTAGCAATTTTTGACCAGCAGTAGTTTGTTTTGAGATTCCTACCTTTTTGGGTGCCTGACCTGGAAGATGGCAGACAAAGACTGCTTCCAATTACACGTGGGTGTCTTCAGGCCACTGCTCCTTGTGCCTCTCTTGAGGGGGGGCCAGGTTCTAGCTCTGGTCCCCGGTAGACTTAGAACTCCTTCAATTGACTTTTGCCATGGCCTAATATACACACATCCGCCCGATATAGCTCCGGGGAGCCGAAGGGGGGCTCTACAGAAAAAATATATGCACTCAAAATAACCATACGTGACAAGATGATCAAGCCTTGTAACAATAAAATAATAACCAAGACTTCTAGCCTTTTTATCAATACTAAAAAAATAATTTTTGAAGCTCAATGTGTATACACAATATTGACTGATATAAAATAACAGAACTTACCACAGCTACAGTCTTTCCTGGTTCTACAACAAAGGACACATTCTTTAGGATTGGTCTCTCAGGAGAATAGTGGAATGACACATTTTTAAATTCAATTCGTCCTTGAGGCACCATCAATTCCTGGGCATTCCTCTGGGAAAGAAAACCTGAAGTTAGAAAACTGCTTATAATCTTGGCCTTACTATTTTATTCTTGCTTACATTTCTAATTTGCATAAATGTGAATGAACAATAAACTTTGATAATTTTTCAATACAGTAATATGCACATATTTTAATTTGTGTCAAGAAGTATTTAATAGAGTACAGTACTTGATATATAAATTTATTAAACAAAATTTAGTTAAACTACATAAGGTGTTGATAACGATGTAAGGAAACATCAAGTCCAGAAAAGACTTTATTGAAGGTGATATTTCATATGAAGTGATGTACTGTATTTGATAAAGTCATTACAAGTGAAATGTCGTATACAACAAAGATTCCCAACTTTGTGTTTATCTACAGTGCTGTATGAGCTCGCTAATCAGAAGCCCACTGATCCGAATATTTGAATTATCTGGCAAAAATCGCAGTTGGATACAAATGTGTTTCTCATTAAAGAACTGCAGCCAGTTGCATGGCCTTCCCTGGCCAGCTCCCCCCCCCCCCCCATGAGGGTGGAGGTGGAGCTAACTAGCAAGGGCCTAGTTTCACTAAGTTTTGGTTGTTTTGTTTCTTCTTGGGGTAGTTCTTTTGACATTTTGGGGGTTTCGGTCTCATCTTTATACAAGGCAGGGGTTTGTTATCATTCGCCTGTCTTTCTGGGTGCCTTTCCTGGTGATAGCAAAGATGATAACCTTCAAATGTAAAGTGATCATAGGCTGTCGCTCCCTTTGCATCTATGAGGGGAGGGGGGCAGGTTCTGGCTCCCTGAAGCTATCAGCACTTAATTAGTGCTTTTGGGAGTCATTGGGCCTCCCCACAGAAATTACAATTTAAAAAGATGGATATATATAACAATATATATAATGGAAAGTACTGTAGTCAAAATTAAGACACTGAGTGTAGACAAAATACTGCCTACTGAGTAGAGTACTCAGTTGTTTCCTAAGACAGTATCCCACTCTCCCTGTGCATTGGCAACTTAAGCCTGGACCATTTCAGCCATATGTCTGTGGCTTCTGTGCAGGTATTTGTAAACTAATCTGTGGATTTATCTGTATTTATATTTTTTATACCATAATTGCTGTTTCTTTAACCATTTTTTCTTGTATTTGTCTTTGCTCTTTATATCAATGCTATCAATGGGCCTCTAATCATTAATGTTATCATTGTATTTGTCAATGCTCTCAACATTGTCATTTTGGTTCTCAAGTCAATTGTTGCACTCGAGGTACTGGATTCTGCAGTTTGATTTGTGAAAGAATTTATTTTATCTCATTTTATATTCAGCCCATAGAGGAAAAAAATTATGAAAAAGCCAGTAAATGTCCTTCGTGCATATCTCAGCAATTTGATAGGGATTTTCCACATTGACTCTTACCAGGGAAGACTTGAATAGTAAATGAAAAGAACTTTCTGTTGATTTCTGAGGCAGGATGTAGAGGCAGATCGGGATGGGAATTCAAGAGGCACGTGTGGTGCTGCCACCTGGCAGTGGCTAGCAGTTAGCAGGGCCTTCTCTTGACTGCCACTTATGATGCCAAGAAAAGATTAAAAAAGACTTTGATTTTTTATAAATGTACTGTTACTGGCCATTCTTCCCTAGATTGAGTGTGTTCCAATGACTCCTTAGCACCAATATGACCCTGCAGGAACAGCTTGAAAAGTTCCCTGTGGTGCCAGTGCCAGTATGTTGTTTTACTTGACTGTGCACGATGCTGTCATTATAGTGGATATCATTAATGTGTCATGTTATCTTAGAGGAGTGTTTCTCAACCAGAGTTCTGCAGAACCCAAAGATAACAAGAGACAGTGATAAATTGGTTAATTCTAATCATATGCAAATGTATTTGAGTCATTTTTTGTATAATTTTTCCCCTTTAACCAGTTTCAAGAGCAAAGACAGAAATTGTCTCCTTTCAGTTGACAATGAAATCCTTGTGTGTTTATCTAAAGTACAACCCAGAATTATTTCAAGGGTACAATAGGTTGAGAAACACTGCACTTAGGAGGCTGAAACACACTTTTCATATAAAGCCAAGCCAGATATTTTGTTTTACATATTTAGTAAAATGCTAATACATTTACAGGTTATTTTAGTCTTCGCACTGTATCATTATGTTAACACTATAGCACTCTTCGAACGTCCCTGGCGTCCGATTTTTTTCTCTCGAGTCCAAGCAACGCACTGTGCACGCGTACGATAAAAAAATATTTGTATAAAATTCATTTATTATCCGATCGACTTCGGAATAGTTTAAAAATGAGCACCTTTAGAGTGCGCACAATTTGATACCAAAATAAAAGATGTAACTTGAAACTTGATGTCAGAACACTTGAAAAATTATAAATACGTTTTTGGTCAAAATGTTAAATATTTGTTAAAATTCTATTTATTGTGCTATTATTATGGAACTAGTTTTAGAATGCGTGCCTTTAGATTGCCAACAATTTGATACCAAAATGAAAGATTAACATGAAAATTTATGTCAGAACACTGGAAAGATATAAATAATTTTGTGATGATGAGCATCCAACATTAAAATATTTGTTAAAATTCCAGTTATTGCTCTATTATTATGGGAATAATTTTAAAATACCAGCCTTTATATTGCGAACAATTTGATACTAAAATGAAAGACGTAACACGAAAATTGATGTTATCAAACTGAACGAGTATACATATTAGGCTGCGGTGTGCAAATTGGTGCTTGTTCACAGGTAACTTTAGGGTTTGCTGCTAGGAGTCACGCCGGGCTTTTGGACATTACATGCATATACACCTGCAGGGAATTTAATTGCGACCACAAGGAGAGCCGGTCGGCAGATCGGGATTCACACTGGACTTGTGATCCTGTGGTCCCGGGTTCAATCCCAGGCACCGGCGAGAAACAATGGGCAGAGTTTCTTTCACCCTATGCCTCTGTTACCTAGCAGTAAAATAGGTACCTGGGTGTTAGTCAGCTGTCACGGGTTGCTTCCTGGGGGTGGAGGCCTGGTCGAGGACCGGGCCGCGGGGACACTAAAGCCTCGAAATCATCTCAAGATAACCGAGATAACAATGATACCAAAACGAATGACGTAGCATGAGAATTAGGGTGAGAAAACTGAAATGAATATACAGATTTCGGTGTCGCTGCACGATCGCCCGTACGCCGGGGGCGTGACCTTTAAGTTGGCGGTGCGCATGCCCGTGGCACGAAAGTGTTAAATATAATGTAATGTAAATAGTTTAATAAATCTCATTATTTTCTATAAAAATTTGAATTTTATAGTTTTCATATTGTGAAAATATTTTTTATTGTCACATCAATAAAATTCAAGGTAGATTAAGTTTTAAAATTTTAAAAGTTAGGAGGGTAATTGACAATTCTGATATATCCGGTAGGCAAGAAAGCATTATACAACAATATTATAATTATTTCACTTGAAATATAAAAGTTCAACTTGAAAACTGTACTAGCATCAAGAGAATGTGAAGCAGTAAAAGAAGGACACCTTTTACTTGAAACATTAACATACTTTACTAAGACCAACCTTATCAACTACTTCTGCTTTCTCATTCAGTAGATCAAACATGTTTTCCATATCAATAAAGTTCTGTTGAATCATACGGTAGTATGTGCCAAACCAGTTAAGTGGAGTATACAGCTGCATGATGTATGTTGAAAAGAGAACATAGTCACCAACTGTGAGGCCTTTATTAGTAGCAACCATCCATGCTGCAAGCATGGACCCAGCTAACAACCCTCCATTAATTACAAAGTTTTGCATTGTGTTAAGCAGGCACAGAGATCCATTAGATTTCCATTCCTCAACCTGTAAAATTAATAAGAATTTTAGAGACTCCCATATCTTAAATATGTTCTAAAATAACATCTCCACTTGACATTTTAGCAACCATGTACTATATTTTGAAAATTAATTTGAAATAAAACTCTAGTATGGTGGATATGAACCATCTTAATAAGTTACCATATATAGAGGATGCAATAAAGTCGATAATACTCTATCGTTGTGCATTGACAACATGTAGAATTGATCAGAAAACTTTTTAAGAACTAATGTAAATTATTTTCAGTTTTATAAGTTTAGAAATGATGATAGGATGGCTGAAATATTGCAGAAAATTGCACAAGTGACCACTTAATTAAGGGAAAAGCCCAATACAAATCATTAATTAATGAAACGCTTAAAACGCAAGAACATAATGCAATAGCATCTTACCTGATAGTTTAAAATAGATTGTTGGTATCTGTTGACCTCATAATTTTCAGCACCATAGTACTTGACAGTCTCATAATTAAGTAGAGAATCTACACCTCTTGATCGCTGTTCATTGTCTGCAAGGTTCATCTGACGACGGTACTTAGTCCTCCATTCTGTTAGTGCTATTGTGATAGCTAAAAATGGAATGTAGTTGAGTGTTAAAAATTAATATTAATTTTGGATAAAGATAAGGGAAAATATGAGTATGGTAAATACAAAGCTCTTTAGATTAAAAAATAATTAAAATAACAAAAATAAGGCATTGAGTGCAGATAAAAGCTATTTTCTGAGTAAGCCACTCAGTCACCCCTTCAGGTAGTGTGTTATGTGATTCTCAGTGTGATCATGATTCTCAACACAGTGGAGGTCTTTTCAAACTGTCCCTGTTGTGTCACTGATAAGAATGGTCCATAAAAGATAGATAACAAAAATGCTCCAAAAATGAACCGACCAATAAGAAGTAACATTGTTGGGCTTGAGATGCCAATCAACAAAAATCCATGACAAAAAAGACATCACCAGAACACCAGAACAGACACGGGAGACAAGCAACAAAGAGACAGAAAAAGACAAAACGAATGCCAGGCAGCCTCATACTGCTGCCGAGAGAAAAGTTGCAAATGTCAAACTAAAATACCTGAATTTATATGAGGGCCACTATCTCTCTAGCGGCTGAGAACGAGAACAGAAGGCCGGTGGCTTGTCAAAGATCCCCCATTTGTCCTGATGATTTTATCCAGCTGGATTTTGAAATCCAGTCATTTATGGCTTTGGTCAGTAGGCAGGTACATGGGTTTATAACCCTATGGATAAATAAAAATCTGTTTTTGTCATACATTGTGGCTTGTTGAGTGTGAAACTGTTACTCATTGTTCATGTTATATCTAACCTTCAGAAAAAGTCATCTGGATTAATATCCTCCAAATTGTTCGGTATTTTAAAAGTTTCGTTGAGATCAGCCCTCTCATGTCTGGATTGCAGTATTGTTAACCCTGGGGCCCTCAGCTGTTCCTGGTATAAGAGTCAAACAAGTTCTGGAATGATTTTTGTCACCTGGCATTGAAACTTTCTCCAAAAAAGGTATGTCTTTCTGAAGATGAGGTTTATATACAGTAGTTGAAAGTCAAAGTTTAGTTTGAATATTCCTAGGATTTGTTTAGTTTTTTCACTCCAGCTCCCACTTGTTGTGCAACTTTCAGCAATTGGTGGATTCTGACTCCAAGGTCCTTTACTTCATCAATCTGCTGCAAGGAAAGTTGTCAAATTGGTAGTTGTGATGTGCATTGTTATGCCCCACATGCAAGGTCTTGCATTTTTTAAGTTAAAAAGCTTTTGTTAGTCTTCCAACCACTTGTGGAGTTGATGTAGATCTCTTTGTAAGGCCTCAGTAGCATTGTCACTTCCTATTTTACCATAAGTGTTAGTGTCATCTGATGATTTGATGATGTGGTTTGTAATATTCTCATCTATGTCATTGATGTTTATGACAAAACTGGTTAGACCCAAAATGGAACCTTGTAATACCCCACTCACCAGATTTCTCCAGTCAGATTCATTTTCGTTTATGACGACCCTTTGCTATCTATGTTTTAACCCTTGTTTTATCCATTTTAGTTGTCTACCATTTAGTCCATGTGCTTGTACTTTCCATGCCAGTCTTTCATGCAGTACCTAAGAACCATACAGATCGCAGATACAAGAATCAAAGTCCAGATGAAAACATCTCTGGAGGAGAGTACCTGGAGGAGGTTTCAGGAGTTCTTTTACTCCCTGAGCCATGAAAAAATGAAGCTGGAAACCATGGTTGAGCTGGCCATCAAGGATCCAGAAACCAAGGTTGAACTGGCCACCAAGGAGCCACTCTGCCAGAAAATGTCTCCAGTCTGGAAAGTACGAGGAGGAGAAGCCGGACCAAAGGGAAGACACACAGGAACTTCCACTGACACCATCCAGCTAAAATCCATTCACAGTGAGAGCTTAGCAATCCAAGTACAGGGCCATGTAAACTGTATGTCATCAATTCCATGTTGACAAAGATATCCACCTGAGGGAAGCTGAATGTCATGCAAAATCAACAAAAGGATGGATCTTTGACCAATCATGGTGAGAAAATGGTACAGAAGCAAGAGCCCACAAGCACAATGACACAATAACTCAGGGAGCTACGAGGAGCGACTGCAGGAATTAAACCTCACTTCGTTGGAAGACAGAAGAGTTAGGGGGGACATGATCACCACATTCAAGATTCTCAGGGGAATCGACAGGGTTGATAAAGACAGGCTGTTTAACACAAGGGGCACACGCACTAGGGGACACAGGTGGAAGCTGAGTGCCCAAATGAGCCACAGAGATATTAGAAAGAACTTTTTTAGTGTCAGAGTGGTTGACAAATGGAATGCATTAGGAAGCGATGTGGTGGAGGCTGACTCCATACACAGTTTCAAATGTAGATATGATAGAGCCCATTAGGCTCAGGAAACTGTACACCTGTTGATTGACGGTTGAGAGGCGGGACCAAAGAGCCAGAGCTCAACCCCCGCAAGCACAACTAGGTGAGTACAACTAGGTGAGTACAATGCATATATGAACTGCCCAGAGTTAAACTCCACAAGGGAAGGGCCTGAACCAATTCTCTATGAAACCAGTAATTAACCACTGGAGAGCAAATTGGAATAGTCAGATCACATAGCCCAGAGGAAGACAAGTGAGCCATAGAGAATGACACCATGGCTAACTCACAAACCATATAGTGTGCCAATGAAGAGGACCCAACCAATGCCCTGGAGACACCTGATGAAAGCTGAACCCAAACCCCAGTCCAGGTCTGAGGTGTCTGTTAACTGGTCAAATGAAGGAGGGAGGTAGGTTTCACAGCACCAAACCCCAAAAGCCCAAAGAAAATGGTGAGTAAGAAGCTGCATAGGGGCAATTGGAGTCTGCACCAGAAACTGGTACAATGCCCAAAATCAAACCCTACTTATGGAATAAACTTTGCAGGCAAAGTTAAGGCTCCCACAGAACCGCCTGAAAAACTGGCAAGAAATTCGGGCACTCCCCACTGCCAAATGGACATGAGAAGCTAAGTAGTGCAGAGCCATCAGTGGCAGAGACAGGCACCAACTAGGAGTTTTAAACGAGACCCAGCTGTGTCCAAACCTGTGATGGAACTAACTGGGATTTCTGCCACTTGTCCAGGAATCCAAAACCTGGTCAGATGGGAAAGAAACACAAATCCCTGACTTGTAGACACATGATCTGGCTGGGAGCCCAAATCAACTAATCATTGAGGTAAGTCAATACACCGACCCCATCAACTGAAGATGCGACACTACAGCCCATATCAATCTGGCAAGTCTAGGCAGCCAGGTTCAAAACAATAGGAAAACCTCGAAAGCAGCAAAAGATTAACCCTTAAAGTGCGCATCACATCATATGACGTGCTAGGCGTTTACCAGTCCAACTGCTCTTCACGTCATATGATGTGTTGGAGTACACGCAAGATTTAAACGGCCCGCGGACACGGGTTCACCACACTTCATCAGGGCTCTTGTAAACAGACGCATTTTTTTTAAAAATTGGGGGCCAAACTCCCGGGGATAGGGGCCTCAGTATCGCGTAAGCTACCAAGCCTGACGCACGCAGCATGAGCTCACAGCACTGCTGTTCAGCTTGTGA